>JBCEWE010000488.1:912500-1005000 GCA_039877035.1 Silurus lanzhouensis
TTTGGTTGCTAGTCTATGTTGCTTCTAATTCAACATGGTTACAGATGGACTACAGTTCCAGAAGTCTATAGAGACACAAATGTGAGGCAAACACTCATCTAATTCATGAAAGAATTAGTCAAGAATACATGAATTTCTAAAGGAGTGTGTGCTAAAGTGTGACGGATTGAAAAATGTATTCAGTTTCATTAATCTGTGAAGCAGTAAAGATATGTTACCAATGGTGTGAATGTTTACAACTGTTTATAAAAGTTGTGAAGTAATTGGTCATTTTAGTTCATCGGTGTTCGATTAGTTTGGTGCAATCAGATCAATTGCTTTTCCCGGCTTGATCATTAGAGGGAGCACTCGCGGGTTTCTTCATTCTACATAAAGTTTGCAGTGAGGAAACATCCGCGTGTTCATGCTTTTTCATCTTCCTCTTTTCAGGTATTAGTTTGAATGAGAAAAATGAAAGAATGTTTTGATGTGATGATAATATAATGGTTAAGAGTGTGTAAATGTTAGAATAAGACCGATTGTGTTTTGTTAAAGATGTTTTAAATGTGTAAATGTGTGCATGTAGAGGCACGAGCTCCGGTGTGAGATGGCGCAAGGTCCACAAAATGGCGCGAAGCTAAATCTATTCAGAGAGAGTTTAACTTTTGCATTGTATTAAATGTTTAATCCTGTTAATTAAGTGTTGATTGGTAGATTTGCTGAAAAAGGTGAATATATTGGGGATAATTAAAGAGATTGATGTATTTTCGGGTGCAAGTACTAAAAAGGGTATATAATGAACAAGTATTGTAAAAATGTGTCAATTGAAAAGAGAAGACCATTTATGTTTGGCAAAGTGTATTATCTGTTATTGTCAATTGTCATGAAAAGATGATTCTACATAAAGTTTGCAGTGAGGAAACATCCGTGTGTTCATGCTTTTTCATCTCCCTCTTTTCAGAGGTATAACAAAAGCAGCTAAAACAAATTGCCTCTGTATTGAGAAATACTGTGCAAACCCAAATTTCCTCTTTGTATTTTCCAATAAGCATATAGTGAAATTGTCTTCTTGTGGATGTTGGACCTTTGAAAATGAAGGCATAAAGCAAAGGGTATCAGTTCAAATCCAACTAACACAAAACACTTATTATTATTATTACACTTATAACAATTATTATAGTCACTGTCATGTCAAAATGTTTTTTTCCTGTCAAAAAAGAAGTCCAGCTAATGGAACAATGGAAACAGGATGTCTTCAGTCGCTGTTGCTATGCCAACATCAGCCTGTCAGCACCCTGAGATTCTACAGTTGGGCAGCAGGGTTATTCCACATTCACTGTCTCTCCAAACGCACACTATCTAAAATAGAAACAATATATAATATTCAGGAAAAAAGAATAACATTCTGAACAGAAGTGCACTTTCTCC
The DNA here is from genome assembly GCA_039877035.1 of Silurus lanzhouensis. Lineage (NCBI taxonomy): Eukaryota > Metazoa > Chordata > Actinopteri > Siluriformes > Siluridae > Silurus > Silurus lanzhouensis. The sequence continues at coordinate 913,908 of JBCEWE010000488.1, forward strand.
TCACATAGTTTTATTATTGAAATCATCAAAAGTATTGAAAATCTGGTATTTTTTTAAAGGTCATAATAATCGCTTCAGTACCTATTTGAAAAATGTTGGATGATCAGAGATAAAGAGATCTGAACTTCTTGAATAATGTTTAGAATAAAGAAGATAAAACATTGTTAATGTAAAAGGTCTTGAAAAGGGAATTTAACTGTCTTTGAAAGAAAAAAGTCAAGAATCCTTAAGCATTCTTTAGTTCCATGTAGACACAATAATGGAAGCTATGACCTTTTATCTACCAAAGGACTCTTGAGGCAAACATAAAAAAAAAAAAAAAAGAAAGGTAAGTTTACACCAAATGGTTTAACACCGTACAGAATTTGTGAAGGTCGCATTCCTCAACTGCAAAGGTTTAGAAAAGCTATTGTGACTGCATTTCAAGAGTTACTGCTTAATGATTCGTTCATGACTATACATATGCCACATCAGTCAAGTGTTCTGTTTTGGACTGGCATTTAAAGGTAATTGGCGATGGTACATTTGACTAATGCCACACACTCAAAACAGATAAGCTATAATTTCAACAATTTTAAGTTGAAAATAAATTATGTCTATTATTTCTAAGGCTTCCACATAAAGATCAAACAAAATACTAACAACAGAAAAGTACATTTTGGTAATAAAATTAGGAAGGGTAACTCAGTGGTTAGAATGTTGGACTTCTGATCAGAAGGTCATGATTTCAAGTGCCTCCACCACAAAGCTGCCACTGCTGGGTCCTTGAATGAGGCCCTTAACCATCAAAAGCTCAGTTGTAAGAATGGGTATCTGCTAAATGCTGTAAATGTAATAATTGTGTATAAAGCATCCTTAAGCAAATAGATATAATTTTAAATTAGACTTTATTAACAGGGAAACTTAAAAAGGTTTTGATCTTATTTTTCCAAACATATAGTTCCATAAGCATTTTATATGCATGTGAGCATGTGTGTGTTCTCTGAAATGAGATGCAGCCATGAGGGAGCAGTCAGAAAGAGTAACAGGGTAATTGGCCAATTCTACACACTCGCTTCTTGTTCCCTTGGTGTCTATTTATTTTTCCTTTTGCTTTTGCAATGAAGTGCCTGGAGACCCGAATGGGCATCTGCTGCAAAGCAATGTTAACATATGATTGTTAATACTGCCGAAAAGAAAATGAAACTATTTTCTGCCTGTTTTCTCTTTGACAACAACGCAAACTTTTCACACTCCCCTAGTTTACACTTATACTCATTGCTTACTTTTGGGGGCCTTATGACTGCCATTTCAATGCTTTCTAGGACTCTATTTTATATTTTTCTCTGTATTTTCTTAGTTAGAGTTCAGGATCTCACCCCCACACTCCTCAGGAGCTGAATTCTCGCTCATGCAGAATCATTTTAATTGTGTGTCATGGATCTTTGTAAAAAAAATGGCAGGACTTTTTTTTTTTTCTTCCAGAGGAACAGAGCTGCACTGTGACATGAAGGGCTGCCAGGCTGGTTACAACGAAAGCCATGCAAGAAATTAGTAATTAACTGCTTCTCGGCATGCTTTTGTGAGCGTACGTCTGTTTCAGTGTGTGCAAATCTCTTGAAAAATATATCATTGTGACTGCCAAAGAGGATAAAGAACATAATGGATGTCCCTACTTGATAGGTCAGGTATGTGCATAAGCATCTGGGGGAAGAAAAAAAAAAATATGATCACTAACTAGGCAAGTTATAGTTTTAAGTGTGCTGCCTAGGTGTGTATTTCGGTTGCCCAGAAACATAATTGGCTTAAAGTTTGTAGATAAATCATTTAATAATTTGAGACAAGCTTTAGCTAGTTAAATGCATTTAACCATGTAGTACAGATCTCAGACTGCACAAAGGGCTGCTATGGCTGTGGGCTTTTACTGCAAACAAAGAGGAGCCACACAGGATTTTACATGCATAATCAGGTAATTTTAGTCTGTGAGCAACTATCACACGTCTCCAGTTTGGCTGTATGGAAAGCCTGAAGACAGAAGCTCTTTGTATATAAAATAGAAGTGAAATAAATACCCTGAACAGAGACAAGTATGTTTAATTTCTATGTTCAAAACCATACGGTGAGTGCAAGTGGTTATTGTAACTGCCAGCTTTGCACTGGGCTTCAATTTGCTTGATTTTGTCAGTGTTTCCACAGACTGCATTTTCCTGTCTATTTTGTTCTAGTATGTATGTATGCCTAATAATGCATCGAGTAAAAAACTCTGCTTGGACGGACTGTCCTTTAGTCGATTCGGTGGTGAATTTTGAATGTTAATTGTGTGTGATGACGTATATTTGGACATGAGTACATAACATAAAAACTTTTGCAAAAGTCAAGTGTTATTTTCTTATTACTGAATTGAAACATTTGTAAAAAATAAAAATAAACAAGAAATCCTGAACACAAAATTTGCATATGACTAGCCATATGCATCTTTCCCTCTATTGATTTGTTGTCATCAAATCTATTTTTCTCAAACTAAATAATGAAATCTAACTACTCAATAATTTACATGCTCAGGTATCTTCATGGCTGTTGCTGACATGCTAAAGGCCTTGAGAAATCATTACCATCAATTCAATTGGAGGTGGATAGGAGATATGTAAATTAATACAGAATTACTGTTTTGTAAGCCATTGCTTTATTTGACCTTGGGAAGGACAGCCAGATGGTCAGATTTTCCTAAAAGAAAATGACTATTTCCTGCCTATAATTAATTTTGTTAATTAATTTAACATTGCTATTATTTAATAACTCACATTGTATTATCAGAGATGCAAATGTAAAAAAAAAAAATGTGTATAAAAAGTATTTACTCAAGATATGTGATTAAATATTAATCGCTGTCTTCTTTACACTGTGGAGATTGTACTATAAGTTCTATTATAAATAGTTAAATGATACTTGAACTGAATGTACATTCTGCCACATAAACTTTAAAACAAACAGCAACAGCTGCTTTACTGTTTTCTTTAATAGCCCTGGCACAATACATTTTTCCCAAAGGAATGGAAAACAGGTTAAAATAATGTACAAGAGAACTGACGAAAACTCTGACGACAGTATGATGTCAACATGCACGGTATTTTTTTTTTTTTTAAAGCTGGCTGTACTTTTAAAAATAATGGTCTATATTTACACTTGAATTTCTGCCACAACTGTATCCACTTTAATACACTAGGTGCATTTCTTCCACTTCTCTCCTGTGGAGCATCTATTAAGAATGAAAGGCTATTTTCAGGAGGGGAAAAAAGTATGTAAGTAACTTCTTGGAAGGAACTTTCGTTTCTTGCCTGTCTTCAGTGTTGAAGAGCTGGACAAAGGTGGCTATGGCATGGTGGAAGCAGCAGGTCTGTGCTAAAAAGAAGAAATGGAAGATGGATTTTATATTTATGCTTATGAAATTGAACCATTTACATTTATAGCATTAAGCAGACACCCTTATACAGACGGACTTACATAAGTGCTTTGTAATGTACATCAAGAACATACTCCTTGTGCTAAATCAATAATGCAGGGTGTAAGAATACCATCAAGATAAACCCTGCAAGAGAGAAGTTAGTGCAGCAAAAAAACAAGTTAAGTTTTTTGGAACATGTCAATGATCATCAGAGGTGGGAAGCAGCGAAGTACAAATATTTCGTACTTTACTTCACTATTTATTTTTTTAAATAAACTTTTTACATTCACTCATTACATTTTTTACACAAATATCTGCCATTTCTAATTCTTACATTTTCAAACCAGGATTGTTACTTTAGTTTTAATCTATTTGGTAAAATGTCAATATTTTTTTCTTATTGCGTGCCTTTTTTAACTCATCAACCTTTTTCCTGTCATTGTGCAGCTTTTTCAATCGACTACTTCTGTGGAAACATAGGTTCTGTTTGGTCTCCTGATTTACCTAATTTTAAACACCATAACTATCGTATTTTTCGGTCTATAAGCCGCTACTTTTTTCCCACGTTTTAAACCCCACGGCTTAAACAACGAAGCGGCTAATTAATTAATTTTTCCTGGGTTTTTCCCGATTTCACAAACTTCAAGCCAAAAACTGAGCCCCATAACATTAGACTAATTAAATTTCCGAACGGAAACGAAAAAACGCATAAAATAATAAACACATAATCCTTGGTCTTGAACACACGCAAAGAATGTATGAAAATGAATGTATGTATTGTATACCGGAAATTCAGTGGCAGGCTATTCCCAAAATACCACTATGCTCCTACAGGAAGCGCAACATATTTTACCCGTTACACCGTTACACGTGTCTTTCGTTAAAGCCTGACTAAAGTTAATTAGTTTCGGTGTAGACACGCGGCTTATGCACAGGTGCGGCTTATTTATGTTCAAAATAAAAATATTTGTAAAATTCACCGTAATTTCCGGACTATAAAGCACACTCTTATATAAGCCGCACCCACTGAATTTTACAAATATTTTTATTTTGAACATAAATTAGCCGCACCTGTGCATGTCTACACTGAAACTAATGAACTTTACACAGGCTTTACCGAAAGACAGTGTCTGTTACACGGTGTAACGGGTGAAATATGTTGTGGCTCCTTTAAGAGCAGAGCGGCATTTTGGGAACAGCACGTCACTGCATTCTTCCGCTATTACTGCGTGTGTGCGACTGAGGATTATGTGCTCATTATTTTCTGATGCTCATTTCTAAGTTTCTTTGACTAACTAATAACGCTGTTGCCAAGAAAAATAAAAAAGCACGAGTTTTGGAAACCTGTCTGTGCTTATATGATTTCTGTTTCAACTGGAGTTTTAGTGAGCTCTCCCTTTACCCAGACTCAACGCGTTACAACGGCTTGTATCTAAACAGTAGCTTACCAAGTAAGTCATTGTTCACTGTCTTCCTCCTTCCTTTCACAATTACAGTGGAACCCGGTTATCTCGACCTCGGTTACCTCGACAACCCTATTAAGTCGACGTTTTTGAAGTGGAACCGCCAAATTCTCGCTTTTTATAAGCATTTTTTATCGGTTATGTCGACTTTTTTTATGTCGCCGAACCCTAATATCTCGAGCACAAGGGGGGAAAAATTTGCCATTTAACGTCGGTTATCTCGGTGCAGCCGCAGAAGAACTCACGGAAGTGGCGGAAAAATCTAACCTTACAGCTGCTACAGGTGTTGTATTGTATACTGGTGAATCTCTGCTGTTAGTTAGTAGGGGCGCGGCGCGGCTTTGGGAAGAAAAGCGCAGCCGTTGAGAGAGTGCCGGTGGAAAGGCACGTACCGGGATACGCATGCGCGATAACAACGACCGCCGTGAACCAACATATACCAACAATAACGGACAGTGAGAGTGTGGAAGTGTGAATAGGAGCTGGTGATGATGATAAACGAGCATATGTGCACGATTGAAGCCGGGAGCTTCAGAGAAAGCGGCCGAGAAAAGCACCTGACACGCTGAAGGGGGCCGAAGGGGGCGTGGCAGGTGGATTCCTGACGGATAAACATGTACTGTATGTATTTTTATAGCATGCCTTCATCAAACAAATCGCGGCAACGCTGTTGTGTAAAAAAACCCTTCAAAAACACGTGCATGCACACCCTCATTTATTAACGCACATCATGTACATAAAGAAATTTCAAGCACGTTAATATATTGCCGCTATTTTGATTTTCGTTTATCTCGATCATCGGTTACCTCGATGCTTTTTGGCGACCCCCTAGGACATCGACATAACCGGGTTCCACTGTATTTCTCTCGAGAGTTTATCTTTTGGCATCGTCGTGCGTTTAAAAATCAACACCGGTGAAAGTTTTTCTCCCGATGCCGTGCAGCTCAGAACACAGGTGAGGTGCGTTTTTTTCGTTTCCGTTTGGAAATTTCATTGGTCTAATGTTATGTCGCTCAGTTTTTTGGCTTGAAGTTTGTGAAACCGGGAAAAACCCAGGAAAAATCCATAAATTAGCCGCTTCGTTGTTTAAGCCGCGGGGTTCAAAATGTTGGGGAAAAAAGTAGCTTATAGTCTGAATAATACGGCAATAGTCCGGAAATTACGGTACTTTAAAACATTAACTAAAAAATTTTTTTGTTAATTTATTTTTAATAAATATTTTTTGAGTCTGGCTTCACTAATAATAAACATACATTAGCAAAAAGCATCCATATTTGTCCATGCCCATATTGATTAGAGTATTAAAACCTGAAATGTATTAATTTAAGGTACATTTAGAACAGATAGAAATGAGCGATTAAGTTAAAATCATGTGATTAATCATGATTAAATAATTGAATTGATTGACAGCCCTAATATTAATATTAAGTGAGGTCCAGTTACCAGCGTGACACTAAACAGGTAGTAGTAATGGCTACTTTTTACTTGAGTACATGTCGGAGCACAAAATGCTTTACTTTAACTTAGGGGAAAACGTATAGTCAGTATTTAAACTTTTACCAAAGTATTTTAAAACATGTGTATCTGTACTTCTAATTAAGTAAAAGCGTGTGCACTTTTGCCGTTTTTGCTGCTCATTTTGGTGCTTGAGAAGATGAAGGTTTCAAATTTATTTGAAGATAAACAGTGACCGCCACTACATACAAGTGTGTGTATATACAGTATGTGGTATTTGTTTGCAAGAATCTGGTCTATTTTTTTTTTTCTTTGTATGCATCAGTGTGTTTAATCTGTATTGGTTGGCTATATCAATCAATCAATCAATCAATCAATCATTTAAACAGCAATTTGTATTGGTCATGCTCAGCCATATATAGTTGAAATATAATAGTTAAAATATAGTTGAAATACTTAAATTAGCACTTCCAAGCTTGTAGAATTCAAGGGTTATATTTATATTAAGTTTGTAATCTTGCTTACCAGTGTAGATTTATTCATGACTAGAGACTCAAAGCACTTTTGTACGTCTGCTAAATGCCACAAATGTAAATGTAAATATAGTAAAACATACCATTTAATGCTTTTAAGCTGAGTTAGTTCAAGTAAAAGCTAACAATTTAATAAATATGTTTAAATACATATATGCTATGTGTATCAGGAATATATGTATCAGTATGTCAGGGATACTTTGTGTGGGTGTTGTGCAAAGGTATCCAACATATGTACTCTGGAAAGAAGCTCATCCTCATTCTGAGCATTGGCTTGCAGGGAAAGGAAGTGCATACCTGATTGCAACCAAGATAAAAGTTCATGGAATGGGTGATGTTAGGGTTAGGGTTCATTATATTTCTGGCCTTCTGTAAATACACTGTAGATACACTGCAGAGTCAGTCTGGATGGTGCTCACAGCTGATAGTGCCTCAGAGAGCCAGACAGTCCTTCTTAAAGATGTTCCAATACCAGGCTGTGACGCTTCCTGTTAGGATTCTCCTGATACTGCAGGAATGAAAGTTCCTTAGCATGATAGAGGGCAGTTTAAAGCACTTTAAAGAATCTAAAGTGGTAGTCATTGACAGGTCTTTTTGACCAGGGTATTAATGTAACAGAATCATGACATATTCTGCTTGATGGGACAACAAGGACCTGGAAACTGTCCACTTTCTCCACTTGGGCTCTGAAGGGGGCTGTGTCTCCTCTCCTGCTTCTTAGCACCAGGTTTCCTAGGCTTTTGCTCTACTTTAGATTGGCCTTAGTGTCATTATCAAAGATCATCTGCAGGTTGCATAGCATGCAGCGTAAGACCTGCCAGGATCTAGTTGCAGTCGTCTAATCTTAAAATGGTTAGAGCTTAAACAGGCATTTGATTGGCTTCTGAGGATAGCGGATAGAAATAGCCAGATCCTCCGAATTTTGTATATGATAAACTATACATTAAAGTCAGGTTAGCAGTGTAAGAGAGAAAGGTAGCCAGTTGTCCATAATTACATTAATCATATCCAGTGTTATATACTACATCTTAGTTTTCCAAACAAAGAGCTGAAATCCACAGTGATATTCCTGCTAAACAAAGACCAACATCTGTGAAAGAACACAAGACAATGAGCTTACACTTAAAAAATAAGTATAAAATAAGAATTGAAAAGGATCAACCATTGATTGAGCTGTGTGGCGCACAAGAAGAGAGACTGCATGAAACAAATGTGGATCTCCTTAGATCACCTGATTTAACCATTCATGCAAAAAACAAACCAATTGCAGGCTGTGCCACAAATGCCAAGACTCATGAGTAGGAACAGGAGGGTCTTGTGATTGACAGTGTTATAAGCTACGGAAAGGTCAAGGAGATGTGCACCACTTTTGAACTCTGACTGTTTAGAATCATGGAGTTTATTCTTAGATAGATATGGCATCAACTGACAACATACAGCACAGCAAAAAAGTCAAAAGTGATACTGGGTGATTACTGAGCTATCTATTATGGTCTTGTTTTATCCTTTGCATTAAACAAATGGTGTGTGACCATAAGTTAGGAAATCATTTACAATAGATCCAGTAAAGGGATGGTGGGTGAATCCTCCTAATACTAACTATGGAAACTAATATATATATATATATATATTATTTTTTTTTTTTATTTTTTTTTTTTTATCATTTTACTATACATGCAATCACTGTGCAATACTTTTGCAATACCCTTCTCCCCAGTCAGGCACCTATTTCCAATCAAGGTCACATGATTGCTAAAGTAACTAAGCAGTTTCCAATCACACTACTCCCTTTAAATAATTCAGACTCCATTACTTTGTGATCTCTTACTCTGGCATTGACCCTGTGATGAGTCTAAGCCTTTTCACATGCCTGTTTTGATCAATATTTTTTTTTTCTGTCCATGATTTGCTTTATATTTTGGTCTATATGCACGCAGTTGCCCCTGCCTGACCTTGACCTCTTATTTTCCCAAGATTTGGATATCCAAAACAAATAGGATTTATTTTCTTAATTAACATCTCTGCATTTTTTCTCTGGTTTAATTGAGAACATATTTTGCAATAATATAAGTTTTGTAACATTATTCTGTTTTATTTACTGGCTCTAATGAGACACGATACTCAGAATAGGATTAGATAATGTGTAACTATTACATACAATCTCTCTAGTTCTGTATAATGTTCGAGGTTTCGAATTACATTTTTTATTTATTCTGCTCTTGATTTTATCTGTGGTTATATCTGCTTACCTTTAATCAGACAAGACAAGATTCTCACTATCCTATACATAATTCCTCCATAGTAAATTAAAATAAAGAAAAAAAAAAATAATTTTCGGGTCAGAGTCTTCCTTGGGGCATGAAATTAATTCAATTTTCAGTGGAATACATATTGAACATGAGTCTGCGAATTTCGGTTTCATTCATTTTTATGAAGGTGCCTTTATGGAATGCTTGTGGCAAGCTCATATAAATTGTGATTTGACTGATTTGTTATGGTTTGAGTGCTTGCTTTTGAGGACATGCTCACACAGTACTCAATACCCTACACACCTTAACTATTTTTAGTTTTCAATATTTTGAACATCTCATGAGGTGTACCAATGTGCATTTATTGTTACGAATGGAAAGACAACAAAAAAAACAAAACAAAATCCAGTATATATTTATATATATATATATACTAGGGATTCAACGAATATTCGGCCACCGAAAAAACATGGCCGAAACAGTGTGTTGTGATGACGCAAACAGAAACCGCGGCCTGCACGTGCTTGTCTAAAACAAAATGTCTGCGGTGTGGACGTGTTTCAGTATATCTGAGAAAGACCCACGGATAGCGATTTGCAAAACATGTAATGCCAAAATTTCGTCTGCAAAAACTTTCTCCATGTCGGGTTTAATTTGAAATCAAAACATCCAATCGCTATGCTGAATATCAGAGGAACGCAAACGCACAGAAAAGCAAAACCCCTCCGAGCACGCGCACTCCGTCTGTGGCGGACGTTTTTGAAAAGGCAGGAAGTTTCCCAGTGATAGTGTTGTATTGTTGTATCTTTAAGCAGTTGCACTTGTTCTGAATGCACTTTGTTTTTATGAAAGAACATATTTAATTGTACAAACTTTCAGCAGGCCAGAGGGCCTGCACATTATTATTTAATGTACTCATGTGTACATTATTATTTCATGTACACATGAGTGCATTTAAGTTAAACATTTAAGACTAAATTTTAATTTATTTTATCCTGTGCATTGTTGCAATGTGCTATGAATAAATATTTTTGATAATTTGTAATTGATTAATTCTTTAAAACTTTAATATTAATTTATGCAATTGAAATGCCTTGATTTTAGTAAGTTTAGTACACAGTCATAGCCATAAATGCAATGGTAATAATAATTGCCATAATTTCTTTCGGTGTTTCGGTTTTTCGGTTTTCGGCCTTGCTTTCCTCCTTTTTCGGTTTTCGGTTTCGGCCAAGAATTTTCATTTCGGTGCATCCCTAATATATACCATTCTTAGCTAAATTTATCAAAAGTAAATCAAAAGATTGGTTTCAATCCAAGAGTAAACTGTGTAAAAACTGATAATGTTCACATCAATTATATTATATAACCAGAAACAAAAGTAGTGAGGCCTTCTCATATGGAAATCGCATTTGCAATTTGCCACAAATGTATAGTCAAGACTAATGCAGGCATTTGGAAAGGGTTTTTAAGGTCAAGATTATCATTTGAGGCTTTAAAACCCAACCTTTCCCGACAATTTCAGAATCATCAATCAGAATTTAAAAACTTTATTTTTCCCTATGGAAATTATTTAAAGAAAAGATATATTTGAGGATATTGTAGATGGTGGTGTTGAGCAATACTTATCATCTTGGTTGCTTTTCTGAGCAATTCCTGAAACACACACACACACACACACACACACATATATAAATATATATATATTTATATATATATATAAAATATGTGTGTGTGTACAAATGGTATCCTATTACTAAATACTTAATGTGGATGGATGTGTAGATTTTAAATTATTTAGAAGTAACGAGTCAGTGTCCATCCATTGGCCAGTTAATAAACATGCACATAAATACTTTGGGTTTTTACATTGTTGTTCCCTTCCATTCCCATACTTCCCTTCCCTCTTTGCTTCCTTCCTTTCGTCCTCCATCCCTCTTTACTCCATATCTATAAAAATGCAAACTATATTCAATCTCACATTTCCAGTTTTATACAAGTCCTTTCAGTGCACATGGACACTGCCCTTCTGTGCCTCCTTTTACAAGCTATAAACAAGCTGCAGCTGATAAATGTATAGGCACACACTCTGGGCTCCTGCTGGACCCTCCAGCTACAGTATGTTTTCCCACATCCAGCCCTTGAGTGCTCTCCATCAGCCATAAATTTCATTTGTAGCTCAGTGGAATATAGTTTTAAAATAAGACCAAATGTTGGCGTGTCACTTAGAAAGGATTTGCCCGGATTAATTTGATTTAAAGGAAGAGAAAAGACAAACAACATATATGAGTGTGGTGTTTTAAAGCTTGTCTGTTTTATTTGTCTTGTTCCTCTTTTTCCTCCTTTTTCATCATAAAGCACATTGCAGAAGTCTTAGGGGTAAAGTGCTGAAATTGAAGTTATTGACAAGGTATTTGTTTTATAAGTAGTGACTTGTTATGGTTTCAGCTTTCTGTCTACCACAATCTCACAGCGGGACCCCAGATTTATGCTATGGAGATAACACTTATCTCCTTCAAGAAGCATGATTTCTCTACATTAGAAATGTCTATAAATGAACAAATCAATAAAAAAAAAGTCTGTGACATTCCTCTATACACCTAGCAAACGTAAAAGGCTATATTAAAAAATGAGTGAAGATTTTATACAAAATTTAGTAGACAATCTCATCAATAATGTGGGTGGAGGCCATTCTGTTTAAATGAAAACGTTTGCCGATGTATTGTCTTAGTTATGGCTTAAGCCATCCTTTCCTCAATATATTACTTATAAGTCTATTTTATACCTTTAAATAATTTTTTTTATTGTCGTGTCTAAAAGAATTTCAACATTAAAAGCAACAAATACATGCAAGTGATTTGCATCATTACTTAAGCTTTCTGCCATTTTGGATTTTGTCTGGAAATTGAACTCTTCATGTCTTCATGTAATTGAACTTTGTTGAACTAAGTCCTTGACTATGAATGCGACCCAATATATCGTGCACCACCTGCAACTCTGAACCATGTGTGCCAAGAAACCTGATGTATTTCTCTCAGTTTCATGTGTCTTGCACAACTCCCTGCCCAGCTCTGCAGTGAGATGTCACTTTTGTCTTACCCAGGCTCTAACGACCGGTGGGCTTAATTACAACAGGTCTCTTTAGGCTTTGCCTCTTTCACAGTCAGAGAGCCACTCCTCAGGTGATGTAATGAATAACATTCTCAGATCCACTTGTTAGGACAAATTGGAGGTTTAAAAGAAAGACATTGTTACTCAGGACTATCAAAATGTAAAATGTAGAATTAAAAAAAGTAAATCACCACAATGACTATGATATATTCTCATTTGAACAAAATAAATAATAATTAATAGCTGAACAAATTAATAGCTAAATTTCAATAGATAGATATAAATACTAAATACTAGAATAGATATTCAATAGATACTATAGATAGATTAGAATTAAATTAAGTACGATTAACTCTTTCACATCAAACACTTTATCTGTTATCTGTTTCTTTAAACAGATAACTCCAGAGGTAATCAAACCAGTTTTAAAAATAATTAACTCTTCCATTAGCACTGGTTATGTACCTAAATCCTTCAAACTGGCAGTTATCCACCCCCTTATTTAGAAACCTGACCTTGACCCATGTCAGTTGTCCAACTACAGACCGATATCAAATCTCCCCTTTATATCCAAAATTTTAGAAAAGGTTGTAGCACAGCAGTTATGCTCACACCTACTTATGAATAACATTTTTGAAGTGTATCAGTCAGGATTTCGGCCTCATCATAGCACAGAGACGGCGCAAGTTAAGGTGGTAAATGACCTGTTATTGGCCTCTGATCAGGGTTTTGTCTCCTTACTTGTTTTGCTCGACCTCAGTGCAGCTTTTGACACCATTGATCACACTATACTGCTTGCTAGACTTGAGAACATTGTAGGAATAAAGGGAACAGCTCTCTCTTGGCTCAGGTCTTATTTGACTGATCGCTATCAGTTTGTGGATGTAAATGGTGAGTTCTCCACACTCTATGAGGTAAAGTTTGGTGTTCCTCAAGGATCTGTCTTAGGCCCACTGCTTTTCTCTTTATATATGCTGCCTCTTGGTGAAATCATTCATAAACATGGGATTCGCTTCCATTGCTATGCTGATGTCACACAGCTGTATATTTCAGCAAAGCCAGATGAGAGAGATCAGCTAAACAGTGTTGAGAAGTGTGTAAAGGACATTAGACAGTGGATGCTTAATAACTTTCTTCTGCTCAACTCAGATAAGACGGAAGTACTTTTACTAGGACCACATGCAGCTGGAAGCAAACTTTCTGATTACGTAGCATCTCTGGATGGTGTTTCTGTTTCAGCATGTACGGCTGCCAAAGACCTTGGTGTTATTATTGACCCGAGTCTTTCCTTTGAGTCTCACGTGAACAATATCACCAGGATCGCCTTCTTTCACCTTAGAAATATTGCTAAAATTAGAAATATGATGTCGTTACAGGATGCAGAAAAACTAGTTCATGCTTTTGTTACTTCTAGATTGGACTACTGTAACGCTTTACTGTCTGGGTGTGCGAGTAAGTGCATAAATAAGCTTCAGTTAGTCCAGAATGCAGCAGCAAGGGCCCTCACCAGATCTAGGAAATACGACATCACCCCTGTTTTAATCAGTCTACACTGGCTCCCAATCAAATCTCGCATTGATTATAAAATATTACTACTGACGTATAAAGCACTTAACGGTCTCGCACCGCAGTATCTGAGTGAACTTCTGTACCAGTATGATCCTCCACGCCTACTTAGATCAAAAGGTGCTGGCTATCTGTTGGTTCCTTAAATAATGAAGACTACCGCAGGGGGCAGATCTTTCTCTTATAAAGCCCCACAGTTATGGAACAGCCTTCCAATCAGTGTTCGGGACTCAGACACGGTCTCAGTGTTCAAGTCGAGGTTGAAAACGTATTTATTTAGTCAAGCCTTTTATCAGTAGATTTTTTTTTTTCTTAGGTAAAGGCTCAGATCTGGAGGGAGCATGGATATAGAGTGTTTGGTGAACTGGTATATTTGTATGCTGTCGTCCCCTCACATTCACACGGTCACTCAGGTTTGTTGACGGTGGTGTGGTGGGTCGTCTCTTATCCCAGAGATCCCTCATGTCTGTGTTACCTTCTGGTTCTCCCTTTTAGTTATGCTGCCATAGCGAGTCTTGCCGGAGTCCAAACTGCACAGTGACATTAACTTTCATACACCAATAGTTACACTTAATAATCCATATCCTTCTCTTCCCATCACCCTCTCTCTCTCTCTCTCTCTCTCTCTCTCTCTCTCTCTCTCTCTCTCTCTCGATCGAGTTAAACATGCTCCTGAGGCTCCAGTGACCACTGTTCCTGCCCCTCTACCCTCCGTGGATCTTCACACTTCTGTGCAGCTTGGGACGGTATCTCATCAACACCTTGGGTGGTTCCATGAAATTCCGGAGTAGAACGGGTGCTTTGAGGATGGATTGGACTGTAGTTGGTGTCAGCGGTCTGCTGCACTGACTCGGGAGTGCAGTTTGCTTCTGATCATCATCACTGTAACCCGCAACTTTGTATATATGCTTTAAATGGACATTTGGTGCAACCCAGATGAGGATGGGTTCCCTCTTGAGTCTGGTTCCTCTCAAGGTTTCTTCCTTATGCCATCTCGGGGAGTTTTTCCTTGCCACAGTTGCTCATCAGGGACAAACATACTTATAAAGAACATATTTACATTTAATCACCACATTATCTGTGTAAAGCTGCTTTGAGACAATGTTCATTGTTAAAAGCGCTATACAAATAAAAATGAATTGAATTGAATTGAATTGAATTGAATCAAACCACACCACATCTTTGCTGATCAGCTTCCTATAACAACACACCCCATTGTGTTTTATTCCTTAATTAATGCACCACAGCTTGAAACAATTAGATTTTTTTTAATCATCAACTCATAAATTACAACTGCTAAAAACCTCTTCAGATTCTGACATTTACACCACATTACCTTTTATCAGTCTTCTTGCACATGCACTAAACTTTATGGTTTATAATGTACTGTATATTCAACTCAACAAGCACAGTCACAATCATCCTTTAAAAATATTATTTTTTCTGTATTGTTATAAATCAAAATATAACTTCCACTATGCAAATATTTTTTCTATTGTTTTATTCTTGCATTTTTTTTGTGCATTTTATCTTTATAATCTAAACTCTTTGTCATTCCACCAATAAATGATGTAAGAATTTCATACAACATGGTTCTGTGAGTAGTTAAAATATTGATACAGTAAGGTAGCATTTTTGTGATAATATTAACCATCACAATAATATTTCACATTATTTCCTCATCATATTGATATTCTATGAATACCTCTTCTTCTTCTTCTTCTTCTTTCGGGTTTCCCAATTTGGGTCGCCACAGCGGATCATTCGTCTCCATACCCCTTTGTCCTTTACATCTGCTTCTTTCAACCTTAGCCTTTCTCTTTCTCTCCCTCCTGGTGGCTCCATCCTCAGCATTCTCCTATATATCTATATACCCCATGTTCCTCCTCTGCACATGTCCAAACCATCTCAATCTCGTCCCCCTTACCTTGTCTCCAAAACCTCCTACATGCGCTGTCCATCTAATAAGCTCATATCTAATCCTGTCCATCCTCGTCACTCCCAACAAAAACCTTAACATCTTTAGCTCTGCTACCTCCTGCTCCACCTCCTGTCTTTTACTCAATGCCACTGTCTCTAAACCATACAACATCGCAGGTCTCACCACAGTCCTATAAACTTTCCCTTTCACTCTTGCAGATACCCTTCTTTCACAAACCACTACTGCCACTCTTCTCCACCACTCCACCCTGCCTGCACTCTTTTCTTCACTTCACACTCTCCATTACTTTGCACTGTTGACCCCAGGTACCTGAACTCCTCCACCTTCTCCAACTCTTCTCTCAGCAATTGCACCACTCCACTGACCTCCCTCTCATTCACACACATGTACTTTGTCTTACTCCTACTGACTTTCATTCCCCCTACTCTCACCACAAATCACAATATCATCCGCAAACATCATAGTCCATGGAGACTCCTGTCTGACCTCGTCCGTCAACCTGTCCATCACCACTGCAAACAGGAAAGGGCTCAGAGCCGATCCTTGATGCTCTCCTACACTTCTCCTTTTCCTACTGTCTCTGTAGTTGTCTTCCTCCTCTCCTTTTTCTCTTTCGGCAAACAGTAGCCCAATTTTCACCAGTACCGGTCGTTGGTAATCGATCCGGTATGAAATTTTCTTTTGTGATTCGCATATTTGATTTGGCACATGTTTTACGCTGGATGCCTTTCCTAACGCAATCCTCCCCATTTATCCTGGCTTGGGGCCGGCACTAAGAGTGCACTGGCTTGTGCAACCCTAATGGCTTGGTTTATTCCATGAATACCATGCTACTTATATAATCTTTGATCTATCATATGAAGCTTGTATACATCTGGAATTTGTCTGAGATTATTCTCCCTTGTGTTTATTAGACATGTTCTATTGTTTTAATTTGGGTATGTCTCCACCCATTTTTTGTCATTGGTACTCATGTTAACGGTTGTCTTATCCACAGTTTTCCCACTTTTGTGTTTGATTATTGGGTTGTTATTTGCCAATTTCCTGGCAATAGCCTGTTTCAGGTTTTCGAGTTTGCTTGCCGTTTTGAATCTATTTTGCTGTTTTATAATAACTCTTGGAACTTCAAAATTTTCCTACTTCTTTTGCTATTGTTGCTGAATAAGTTTCAATATTTACTGAATTATATGTTTTGAGATGTATTATAGAATAAAACGGAATTATAGGCCAGCTCTTCAATAGGTTATTAATTATTAGTTAAGTGAGAAAAAAGACAGGAATATATGGACTATATTAATATGGAAATATTTAAACAGGGTGTGCTGGTTTCAGATTTACTCTGACTGCCCCAAAGTTGATTATTTTTAGTATTGTTTATTAATTCTAATAATCTAAATTAACGTTATACTTTATATGCATTTGTAGTTATGTTTAAATTGGGTTGCAGAAATAGTCTCTGTTCTTTCTTTTCTTCCTTCCTTCCTGTGTGTGTGTTTTTAACTTCAAAAACTCACTACTTTCTGATAACAGCACTGTTGTGTATTACTTAATATCTATCATCTCCTGAAATCCATTAATTACTCTACTGATAACGCCTACTCTTTTCATATTCAAGTCCTCTGTGTAATCGAACATCCTGCTGAAGACTTTGATGCATTTGCTTCTGGTTAATCACCTGCTTAGAGATTAAAAAAGACATAGTGTTCAGTCTTCCAGTTGTGGTGTGTAGCCTGTAGCATGCTATCAGATCAGAGCTATTGATGCCAATGCTCCATGTGTTTTGCAGGCTGAACATGAGTGCTGTGTAAGAGATGAAGGCTGTCAGTTACCCTGCAGGGACAGAGCAGACAAGAAGGCCTCAGGCTGTCCAGAGGAGTGGCTGGGAAAGAAATAATTCCTTATCTGTAATGTTTGTTTATTTAGGTCTGTCAACGTCCCTTCACCTGCCTCTTTTCTATCCTTTTTAACCGTTGCTTGCCAATCTCTGCCCCTTTCATTCATCCTCTCCTGTTCTGTCTTTTCTTTCACCCAACTCGCTCTCTTCCTCTGCTCTTTTCAGAAAAAGGTATGCTTCTGTCACATAGCATAGCTGACAGTTTGTCCCAGATGGGGAGTTTTTCTTTTACCACCAGCAGAATAGTTCATCAGGTATCTGTGGAAATCTGAAGGATTTCTCATTGTTGAAATATGTTTAAACGCACACAGTGATGACTCTGATGTTGGATTGTGACCTTTGGCCTAATTTATTGCTAGTGTCTGGGTTATAGACAGCCACCGAACCGAAACCATGACACGCTGTTGTTTTTTATACCTTGTGTATTTTATTTCTTTGTTTTTGTGAACTTATTAATAAATCCTTCACACTTGCATCAGCTCTCCTCATTATTACATGACATTATGTTCAGATAAAATGTTTGACCAGCTTCTGAGAGTAAGCTCAAAAGAACCTTATGCAATACACCTGAAACTGTGCTGTAAAAATAAAGTAATTGGTTTCTTTGCACCAAAAAAAAATAATACAGTAAATAAATAAATGAATAAACAGCAAAAATAATATTTAAAAAAATAAAATAAATAAATAATAATAATAATAATAATTGTTATTAATAATTTAATTAACCAGACTATTAGGCGCACCCATATATAAGCACCCACTGAATTTTACAAATATTTTTATTTTGAACATAAATAAGCCGCACTTGTCTATAAGCCGCAGGTGTCTACACTAATGTACTTTACACAGGCTTTAACGAAAGACACGTTACACATGGTGTAACGGGTGAAATATGTTGCGCTTCCGTTAGGAGCATAGCGGTATTATGGGACTAGCCTGGCACTGCATTTTTCCGCTATTACTGCGTGTGTGCAAGACGAGGAATATGTCCTTATTATTTTCTGATGCTCATTTCTAAGTTTCTTTGACTAACCCGTAACGCTGTTGCCAAGAAAAATAAAAAAGCACGAGTTTTGGAAACCTGTCTGTGCTTATATGATTTCTGTTGTAACTGGAGTTAGCGAGCTCTCCCTTCACCCAGACTCAACGCGTTACAACGGCTTGTATCTAAACAGTAGCCTACCAAGAAAGTCATTGTTCACTGTCTTCCTCCTTCCTTTCACAACTATTTCTCTCGGGAGTTTATCTTTTGGCATCATCGTGCGTTTAAAAATCACCCGGTGGAAGCTTTTCTTCCGATGCCGTGCAGCTCAGAACACAGGTGAGGTGCGTTTTTCGTTTCCATTTGGAAATTCCATTGGTCTAATGTTATGGGGCTCAATTTTTTGGCTTGAAGTTTGTGAAACCGAGAAAAACCCAGGAAAAATCGCTTCGTTGTTTAAGCCACGAGGTTCAAAGGTACTTTTTTTTAAAGGCTCAACATTCTGGTAAGTAAAAATACAGGTTTACTGTCTGTTACTGTCCATGAAATGAATTTCTTTCTTTCTTTCTTTCTTTCTTTCTTTCTTTCTTTCTTTCTTTCTTTCTTTCTTTCTTTCTTTCTTAGGTTTGAGTTAGTTTGTAGCACGTCATTTACGAAGTAACAAGCACATTACTTAAGGAAAAAATGTCACAAGCTCAGTTGACATTGCTGAAAAAAAAAATATTGAAAATATTTTATCTTCCTGTTTTCACTGTTAGATTTGATTCAGTCACAAACAAATGCAAATGAAGTTTGCAGCTCCTTTGTTGTTTTTTGTTGCTATGGTTACTGAAAAACAAATTTGTTGCCTGAGAGGCAAGCAGAACAAAAACATCATGTCCAAATACACGAGTATTTGAGTTTATTGGAAAACAAAGTCTACTTGAATATTGTTAAAATGAATAAGTTGACAGACAAACTTTGATTGACATAAATGAGAGAGACAGATGCTAAGTGCTTCCCTGGGTCTCAATCATGGATTGTTTGCTGTTTACTGCAGATCATTTACGTTAGCATTTACAGCACCCTGGCAGACGCACTTATTTAGTGCAAATTACAATTTTCTCATTTATACAGATCAAGGGCTCAGCTGTTGCAGCATTTGAGTGTTGGGATTTGAACTTATGACCTTCTGATCAGAATTCCAACATTTTAAATCATTGCCCCATCATGTCTATGAATGAATGTTGATTGTACATCTGTTGAAGTGAGGTTTCATTTACACACAGGTGCCTGCCATTAGGTTTACACAACCCCAGCCATTAGGGTTGCACAAGCCTTAGTGCCGGTCCCAAGCCCGGATAAATGGGTAGGGTTGTGTTAGGAAGTGCATCCAGCATAAAAACATGTGCCAAATCAAACATGCGGATGATCCGCTGTGGCGACCCCTAATGGGAGAAGCCGAAAGAAAGTTTTATATGTCTGAACTAATGGATAAATAGTGCAATTGGCTGGGGGCCACTAGATTTGTGTCATTCTAATTTTAATCTGCTTGGCCACTAAATCAGTTGCATATCGTACATGTTAGTGTAAATGTGTATGTTTGAGAGTTTGTGTATGTGTCCACAAGGGGTTTCCATGCAGACCCCTTATGTTTTTCATAGATAGGTCATCGAGCATGGATGCATTTAGCCCATGGCACATGTGTTCCTTTTCTCTCTGTATTAAATCCAAATTTTGTCACAGCAGCAGTGATTTACAGACATTGTAAATGTGCTTCATCTTTTCACCTCCCACTGCGTATTCAATATTTCTCACAAAAAAGCCGCAAAAATACAAATCGCAGCACAGAAACAAGATTAAAGAAGGGAAAGGGGGAGGTGCTGTTTCAGGCTGTGAAGTATTGAAAAGTTTCAAATGATTCCAGGCTGCATTTTAATGGTGAAGGAACTTTGTTTCCTTGTGCTCAGCCCAGCCCTACCCCATCCCCCAAGGTGTTTGCCATCCAGCATGGTTTAATGGGAGTTACCAGAGCAAGGATATACATAATCCATTCAAATCCTCCCCCAGGTAGTTGCCGTTATTTAATCGTGTGTATATCTTTTCTTGTGGTGTGCCTTTAGGCAGTATGATTATTCCAAAGAGACCGAATCATTTAATCTGTATACTGACTCGTTTTATTCATTTAATCTTTTTTATGCATAGGTCTCACGTTTTTATTCAAAAAGCTTTGAAACACTGAGAAAAATTAAATAATTTAGGATGGCTGGGCATATTTAGAATACATCAGTAAAGTGTTTGTATTCAGTGTACTGTATAGTAAAACAAAAGGTTTTCTGTTAGAAGGTGAATTTTAAGTTTTTAACATTTATGCATGCACACTCATTACCATATGCATGCAGGGTTTAATTCAATAAACATTTGTTTGACTTTAAAAAGTCCAGATTTACAATCTAATGGATCTCTAATTGTATCTAATGAAACTGCCTGATGTGCAACCACTGAAACATCTTGCAAGGGAATCTGCCTTTTTCTTCTTCTGAGTGACACAATATAGTGGAGTTCAAAATAATTTTGGATTTGAAAAGTCAAACCAACTTATAATAAGTCTCTTCTGAAATTTGATTTGAGAATTTATCCTGAATATATGTGATGATCTGAGCACAGCACAGTCTTCAGGATTGTGAGCTTTTGGGATGATAAACAAAGTTCTGGGGCATAAACAGATTTATTTATTTATTTTTTGAGAAGGACAAATATTTTTTGTAGTAATATAGTATCATCCACAGTAGCAGAAGGTGAGTAACAAGTGCAGAGAGCTCAGAGCAGGAGTACATCATCAGGATGAATCAGGCAGGTCTGGAACTTGTAAGCATTCCCTATGGTAGAATTGTGTCAGATTCATGCAGTGCACTGAGAACACATATAGCTTGTAGAGCTCAATGGAAAGAGCGAGAACACACTTTGCCTGGGTCTACATTGTGATCCGAGTGACAAGCAGGAGAATAAAGCTGGTCTACTGATGACAGTAAAAAAAAAGGGAAAAGTTAAAAGGCAGCATGAAGGGTTTACATAGCCTTTTAAATAATTTTCCTTTTTTGTGCACACAAATGATCTGATTAGCTAATTACTGTACACTCCTAGGCCAATAATGTTACAGACTCAAAAAAAAGCTAAATATTAGGCTTTAATCACAAATCATTAGTGAAGAAATTAGCAAGGATAAAATAATAATCTCTTCCTGTTCTAGCAATCCTGGTCCCCTTTCAGGAACTCGAGCTGAGGCTTTGGGAACGTTTCGACGCAGCGTCTCATTTCCTCAGGGAACTAGGGTTACATACGTAACCTAGAGACGTTCCATTTATGAACTTGAGCTGCATCAGGTGTGGCAAATAACTAAATAATGATTAACCTTATAAGGAAAAAACCTCCATGTAAATATTTTCAGATTTTGTTTTTGTACACCCTTTTGTATTTGTGTGTGTGAGTGTGTGTATGTGTGTGTGTGTGTGTGTGTGTTCATATTACTTCAAATATTATAATGATAACAATTGTACCTGTGATTACAAGAAGACTCTGTATGAATTTCAGTGTTTTTCAGCAGTTACCCCTTTTATCACTGCAGCAATAAAGAGCAAATTAATATTAAACCTTGACATTTCAAAACACAAGGCAATGTTACACAAAAAGAACAGTTATGAGTTAAATAGCATGTACCATACTTACTTTTTTGCTCAAAGATTTAGCTAACATTTATTATTGAAACAGTTACAGGAATGGATTCGTTAATATTTATTCAGATTTAGTGGGACTATGAAGGGTACAAAATAGTTATCACAATATTACCAGTTTCTGCTGCTTTACATGAGTTGGTAAAAAATAGATTTCAAGACTAGTTTTGTAACCGGCTAACAGATGGCATCACATTTAAAGGGATCACGCAGAGGTACAGGGAGCACGCACATTCACATTGAGCACGCACAGTCAAAGAGAGCACCAACCTCCATAAATCATACATTGCCACTTCTGTGAATTCATTATGCACAGCAAGATGGAACAAAGACCAAATGTGAAAGTTTGCGTGAAACTGGGCAAAATCTGCTGCAGAGACTTTTGACATGATTTGGCAAGCACCCGTGCTTCAAGAGCGAATAAACTTCACTGAAAGACAACGAGAGATCAGGAAGACCCTTAACAAGCACAACCCCTGAAAATGTCAAAACAGTTTGACAACTTGGGCATGACGATTGTCAGAGAACAATCAAGAACACTGTTGCCATTGTTGGTGTGTCATACTGAACAGTCCAGGCAATCCTCATGTGTGATTTGAACATGTGCAATGTTTCCTGCAAAGTTCATGCCCTGACTGATGGCCCAGGAGTAGAAGAAACACCGTGTCAAAGTCTGACAAGAACTCCGTCAGCATGCTGTGGATGACCCGTCCTTTTTGTCAAGGATAATTTCCGGTGACAAAACTTGGGTGTATGTGTAGGACCCTGACAAGAAGCAACAGTGTATATATATATATATATATATATATATATATATATATATATATATATATATATATATATATACTTTATAAGTGAAATTCGGGGTCCTGACTGTTGAGAGGGTCAGCACCACATACGATGATCAGTGTAATCTCAAATTGTCTCAGGTACATGGCCATGAGTAATCTATTAGGGAGGTTGTTAGTCTCATATGCAAGATACATTTGGATTCATTACGTGTGTACACAATTCATACGAACATGCGATGAATCCTAGTTAATAGGACGTATAAGCCTGGCTAAAGTTTGCCTGGAAGTATGCAGAAGGAATAATTAGCTAAATTTATTAAGCAATGTTGATGAGAGAAAGTTGACCTAGTTCCATTCTGAATAAATCTCCCGACTACGTCACATTTGTACAGGCTGACTAAAAAAAGAAAATGTCTCCAGATCCTGCTGCAATCTAATAGAACACAATGATTGTAGGCTGTAGATCAAAGCAGCCTAAATCCTCTTTTATGTGTATTTATTTATTTAAATATGTATATTGGGACAGAATATGAATTAATAACATTATTCAAGTACAGCGCACTAGTATAGAGAATAGACAATGGCTGGACTATTGAATAATTTAATAGTAAAAAATTATAGGAAACATATATACATACATATAATTATATTATATAAATTGTTCAAATTAATTTTTTTTCCTCATCTACACTCCCCATAATGACAGAAAAAAGAATTCTAGAAATTACATTTAAATCGAAAAATTAAAGTACATTTTTAAAATAAAATAAAAAACAGAAATATCAAAGATACTAAATATTCAGACCCTTTACTTAGTACTTAGGTGATGCATATTTAACAACATCTATAGCCTTGAGTCTTTTTGGGTCTGATGTAACAAGCTTTGCACACCTGGATAGGGGGATTTTATGTCATTCTTCATAGCAACTTTTCTCAAGCTCATTCAGGTTGATGGGGTCTGCTATTCTCAGGTTTTTACAAAGATGTTTAATAGGGTTCTAGTCAGGGCTCTAGCTGGGCCACTCCAGGACCAAAATAAATTTTAATGATTGATATAATTTGCAACATAACAAAATTGAAAAAGGTGAAGGGGGTCTAAATATTTTCATAATGCACTGTATAGTTATACAATACAATGTGTATATATATATATATATATATATATATATATATATATATATATATATATATATATATAGTGTATAAATACACTTTAGTAAAGAATATTATATTAATATTCTGACAAAACTCTAATGATGTGTTATCCCGTTTTTAACCCATTGTGTTATGGATTTGGATCATTGTATACGCTGCCTTTTGTTCCTCATTAATTAATTATTATTTACTGGTATATCGTCAATGATGTTACTTTAACACAGATGAAATACACTAAAAGGTTTCATTTCATTCCCACTAAAATATATCTTACCCTGTCTCTATTATAAATCCAATCTAACTGTGGAAAATATTACTGCCAAATTTGAATTCATTAGGAAGTTTATAATGATAAATGGGTTTGATTATCAGCATCATCTACAACTGTCTTCATTTGATTAACCAGAGCATCGTCTCCATTTGCTCACTCGGTTGATTTCTATCTGTGCTAATATCGGCAGGGAAATAATGGTTGATTTATTCCCGCACTTTTGTATTGTTATCTAAATTACTTGCCATTGTTGTTTTATTAAATAATTTCACCATTTGAAATCTTTGTCTGCTGCCATTTGTACAGATTGTGAACGTGCTCTTTAGTGTTTTGATGATGTGACTAGCAGAAGAAGAATTTAGACACCTTGCATCTGACTTTATTGAATTAATTTTTTGCTAAACTGTCTAACCATCTGAAATCTGAAATCCTGTTCAGTTAGTATAAAACACACTTACAGTATTAAGAAAAATTTTGATCCCTAGATCTAGATCTTCAGACAGGCTGTTTTTTTTTTTTTTGTTTTTGTTTTTACCAAACCTTTCCAGCCATATATGTTACCAGAGTAAGCATTACATTTAAATAACAATTTTCCTTCACTTGAACTAGGAGACCCAAACCTGCTCCAGCATGACAATTCCCTAATGCACAAAGTGAGCTCCATGAAGACATGGTTTTCAGGTGTAGGAATAGAACATCTTGATTGGCCTGCTATAGAGCTCTGCCCTTTAAACCTATTGAACACCTTTTGGGATGATTGGGAAGCTGGACTGCACCCCAGGCCTCCTCACCTAAATCGGTACCTAACCTTTCTAACACTCTTTTTACTGAATGAGCACAAAACTCCAAAACCACACTCCAAAACCACACTCCAAAACCACACTCCAAAGTAAAACATATTCCAAAAAAAGTAGAAGTTATTGTAACAGTATATAGGGACTAAGTGTGGAATTGGATGTTTCCAAACCACATACGAATCTTGTGGTTAGGTGTCCACAAACTTTTGTCCAAATAGTGTACAGTAAATAATTGGAAAGAAAACTTTTTTTTGAGAACTCTATTCACTTCTGATGATGTTTTTTTTTTCCTCCCAAACTGTCACACATATTTCAAAAGTAAACAATGTGCTGCTTTCGATAGAAACATACAAGTTTTGCAAAAAAAATGGCATTCTCACAATATGATTTTTCGTTCTGCAAGAAAGAATGTTAACACATTTCATCTTCAGAGCTTGTCTAAAAAGTTGCTTTTAACATATTAGCACATAAAGACTTTGATCCTGCACTTCTTCATTGCTTAATCATGACTTCCTTCACCAGCCTCTTTTTCATCACATTTCTTTGATGATAATCAGAAAGAAGCTGTATTTAAAAGCTAGGATTTTAAAAGACATTGTTGTATGAATGGACACTAATATATTACAAAGATATCCCTTTAATCCAATAGTGTGGTGCAAAATCTTGGCAGATTGCAATATTAGTTATAGCCATCATTCCCCACTATAAAGGTCTGATGAACAAAAAAAAAACCAATGGGTATATAATGTGGAGCATTCTATTTGACGATACAATCCTTTCAACATGGTAATAAAGTACAGCGTAGCGGCATGGCAAGTAACAGGTTGTGACAGTGAGGAAAAATCCAGCATCAGCCAAAGAATGAAATCCAGCTTAGTAATATTATTCCTTTGCTACAGGCTGAAACTTGCATCATTCTGTCAATTTAGCAACCTGGCCCATTTGCTTTTGAAGCAATGCCAGGGTTGTGTTTGTGAATTTGGTGTGTGTCTGTATGTAGGTCGTGTGATGTGTGGATCTCTGTGTATGATCAGTATTCTGGTTGAGGAGGCATTCGTTGTGTCTGTGTCTGAGGGCTGCCATCTCACTTCTCAGTGAGACAACTCTGACAGGCCACATGAGATCTTTCCTGTGAGTCAGCCCACACCCTTGTCTCTCTCTTTCTCTATCTCTCCACCTCTCTTCTCCCCTCTGTCACCCTCTCTCACCCTCTTACATGCAGCCATGGACTGTCAATCAAAGTGCCATTGCGCTGAGAGAATGATGAATGATGATACAGGATTTTTCATAGATCACATGACAGATTGACAATAAAGCTGTGGTAGAGGCAGTAGAGTACGGATTGGAAGGTGTGTATGTGTGTATATATATATATATATATATATATATATATATATATAATATATATATATATATATATAATATATATATATATATACGTATATATATATAATATATATATACGTTATATATATATATATATATATTATATATATATATATATATATACACGTATATATATAATATATATATATATATATATATATATATATATATATATATACGTGTATATATATATATTATATATATATATATATATATATATATATATATATATATATATATATACGTATATATATATGTTATACTGTATATACTGTATATGCAGTATATGAGCATTTGTCATGCTCAAAGCCAAGCCACTGACCTTTCAGAACAAGTAAAATAGAGAGCAAGAAAGTACTGTAAATGGATTTTAAAGTGCATTGAAAGGAGGTCAGGTAATGTTAATTGACAGTGACAAGGAAATTGTTTCTTAATGAGGCTTCGTTTACAACTCTCTGGAGGTGATATGACATCGTTCAGTCAATCACTACTCTGAAGCGACTGAAATTTATTATCGTTTTTTGTCTGCCGAGTACGAGACATTTGGGTATGCGTAATCATTTTCCTTCATATTTTTCTCGGCCCATATTTCGCTTTTTGTCTAAATGACGAGCCTAAAGACTTCCTATGCAGTGATGAATTTCCATGCAGAACACAGCAGATGTACTAATCATCCTGCGGCCATTTCACTGCCAGGATTGGGTTGTATAGTGTGTGGGATGCTGCCACAATAATTGAGTAATCAAACTGACGAGTAAACAAAGTGTCAAAGGTTAGGAGAGACCTCTTGGGCAAAACAAATCTCTTATTTCTTTTGAACATACAAACTAAAGGTGTGTGTGTGTGTGTGTGTGTGTGTGTGTGTGTGTGTGTGTGTGTGTGTGTGTGTGTGTGTGTGCGCGCAATTGTATTGTAAATCCCAACCATCTATTCTTACCGAAAGTCTGGCCAATCAACAGTCACTGAAATATTTTTTTTAGGAATTTGCTCTGAACTGATAAATTGTCATAAAGCTTCGAAAGCATACAATTATTATAATACAATTTTATTTAAGTAAAAAAATAAAATAAAATAGAAAAAAAAGTTGAATGCAGATTTTAAATGAGGTTGTATAAAAATATGTGGATTCATTTATATAATGTGGTCAATTTTTTTTTTTTCTCTTAATTTCTTTTCTGTAGTAATTCAACTTTTTGAATGATTTTCTTAAAAAAAAAAAAAAAAAATGTCACCTGTTATTTTAATATTTTTTGCAGTTAAGGTATTGTGCTCACAGTAATAAATAAGTGTAAGCATGTTTTATCGCTAGGGTTCTGGAATCTTTTTGGAAGTTAGTGGTTAAGGATGTTCAGTCCTCTAAAGTCTAAACTAATAACCTTCTTGTTTGTTTAGATAATACAGACTCAACCTTGGATCCTTGCATATACAATGGGAATAGTATCCAAAAAATAAACTTTATACAATATGCCGCATGGATCACTGAAGCTAATCAGTGGCATAATCAGCTTTCTAAGAGCTCTAGTAAAGACTGATTGCATTTTAAATTCTCCCATGGTTACTTAAAGACAAATTAGGTTAAAAGGCATGATGCACTTATATCGATAGAAAGGTGCAAATATTTTTTTTTTACTTTTTATTTTGTACAGAAAAATGCAATGCAATTCATAATCATCATGCAATTAAGCTTAAAACTCAAAATCTTCATGCTCCAAACCATGAACAGGGGCATTGTCATGCTGAAACAGGTTTGGGTCTCCTTGTTGGAGTGAAGGAAAAATGTTAAGTCAAATCAAATCAAATCAAATCAAATTTTATTTGTCGCATACACATACATACAGGGTACGACATGCAGTGAAATGCTTTTATGCTTTTATGCTAGCAGAGCCAAAGACATCCTATACAAGTGTGTACCTCAAACTATGTAGTAACAGTTTGGGGAAGAACCACATATGGTTGGAAAAGTCAGGTGTGCAAATTTTGCCCACATAGTGTACATTAGTAATAAGTGATGAGTATTTAATAGTTTATATTGAAAGTGATTTGTGTAAGCATACTCCATAAATGCATTAAGTCAAACATAAATGCTTAAATATGCAAATAATATAACAGGCTAGAAGACACTATTTTAGAGCTTTTTACATTGTAACTAAATCCAAGCATTGTCTAGTGGACTCTTGTCTGCATTGCATATATCTGGTGTTGTATTGAGTTGAAAAGCTGCTTGTGTCTTTTTGCTTATCAGAATTACTAAGATTTTTTTGAAAATGTCAGCTGTTGAATTTCGCCAGCTTGAAGCACTGGAGAGTCACACAATAAACCCCCAGATTATGGCAATGAACAGCTCGGGTCATTGCTCCTATATAAATTTCTGTGATTAGTGTCCGCGATCTTCACTTGAAAATGATTAAATGGTAATATAACAACTGCGCAAAAAAATGAACTGTCAAGGGCAACGTACTTCCTAATTATGACTGCCAACACAGCTAAGAGGAAAACAAAAGAGAGAATATATACTTGAATTGCTGTGTAGTTTTCTCTCTCTCTCTCTCTCTCTCTCTCTCTCTCTCTCTCTCTCTCTCTCTCTCTCTCTCTCTCTCTCTCTTTCTTTTAATCACAACTGACCAATATATGTAATGCCTTTATGATTAGGCAATGTGCCTGAAAAAACACTTACAAAGGAGATGAAAATTGATTTCCTCTATGCTTTAGAAGGACATTTAAAGTCAGAGTTAATGTGCTTATATTTTCATGGTACTATAAAAGCTACTGAGATATACTCACATGTTCTGGATTTTGAAATTCCAGTCATGGATGATGAGGAACCTCTCGAGCTTTTCGGCAAATTTGGCATGTAGAAGTCTGCATATAGTTCATGCGGTTTCAGTTCACTAATGGACTTTAAAGCTGTCTTATATACTGCCATATTAACAAAAAATCTTTTAATAACATTTCAGGCAATATTCAGAGTTGGCAACTTACAGTAATGTCAGCCACTTTCAACAGACATGTCAAGAAAAAAGTTGCTCACACTTAACTTCATTTTCTGTGTGGTACATTCAGATTACTAAAATAGTTCACGCCTCCGAGGTTGGCAGGTATTTCTTGGTAGATTTAAGAAATTTATCATACCGATTGCTAACCAATTGCCAAATAACAACTCAACAAGGAATCAGAACACAATGACAGCAAATATAAATATAAAAACAGAAAAAAACACAACTAAAAAAAATCTAAAAATCCAACAACAAAAACACATTGTGTAGGTAATTCAAAATAAAGCTGAGCCTATTATGATTAAATGCAAATGAGTCTTTAGCAGGATTTAAATGTAATCTAGATAATCTTAGTAAAAATAATAATAGCATAATACCTACAGCACATTAACGGAGTCTGACAGTAAAATAATGTATTGTCAAAATAAAGTAGATATAATAATAATAATAATAATAATAATAATAATAATAATAATAATTACGTAGAATGTACAAAATATCATTACTAAAATATGAAATGCAACAGAAAATAAAAAAGAGTAAAAAGTAGCACTATTTAACTTGGAATAAGTAGATACTATGAAATGTACACAAGCATTTACTTCAGATCAGTTTATTTTTATAAAATCTATGCTACATATTGTACAAGTTTTTTGTTTTAAGGAGGTAAATGTACACTATATGGATAAAAGCTCATGCAGACCTGACAATAGGATTTGAATGTGCTTTTTTTTTTAATTATTATTATACAGATCGTCCTCATTTACCATTATAATAACCTTCACTTCTCTGGGAAGATGCTTCACTAGATTTTGGAGTGTGCTTGTGGAGATTTGTGCTCATTCAGCCACAAGGGTGGTTATTAAAGTCAGGTATGGATGTAGGGTGAGGAGGCCTGGGGTGCAGTCAGCGTTCCAATTAATCTAAAACATGTTCAGTGGGGTTGAGGTCAGAGCTCTATACCTTCCACTTTTAACCATATAAGCCAAGCTTTAAATAACTGGCTTTGTGCACAGGGGTACTGACAGGTTTGGGCTTCCTAGTTAAAGTGAATTTCCAAAAACATCCTACACAATTGTATGCCTCCAGCTTTGCGGTCCCAGTTTGGAAATCTCATATTGCTAGAAAAATACTTATTGCTACAAAATACTTTTGTCCGTAAGTTTTTTGATACATGCTAATTACTGTTAGCTGGCAAACCTGTTGCTAGCAGAAGATAAAAATACGTGCAATAAAGCTGAAACTTTACATTTTACATGGAATAACATAAAATTAGAGTAAATACTGTACAATTCTTTTTTACTGAAGTTCATGGTACAAATATCAGAACTATACAAGGTAAGTAAGTGTCTGAGCAGCAGTTAAATTGATAATATTTAAGTCTAAAGAGCGAAGTGCACAATGATTCTCAATGTCTCAAAATGACCTTTGTAGAGATTGTTATATAATAATCTGGTTTTCAATATGATATGTGGCTTGGATACTACTAATCCTCTTTTTTCTGTAGTTATGAATTAATTAGCCTGACTGATTATCCATCTTTATTACCCTATGTCTTTTCATAAACTGAATCTGATCTGAAGGCAGAATGATTAACTAATCATGAATACATATAATTATGATTATCCAGTGCTTCGGGTTCATTAGCAATGCATGCAGTATGTTTTTTGTAAAGCCTGCAGCTATGTGATTCAGATAGAAGATTTACAATTAGAAAAAAAGAGAGATCAAGATTTGAATCATGCTGATATGATTCTTTCCTTTTACTTTCATGTCCATTTTGAAAGTGGACAGCATTAAGGGATGTTAGCAATGGTTATGAAATATCGCTATTATCTCGCTCCTTTGTGAAATATTGAGAAATAAATCAAAGATCTGTTCAGGGTGAATTCTCTTTTCAGCTGCACATGACTTACAGTGTGACACCGTGGCAGTAAAGTATGCTGCGGAACTGAACGAGGAAACTGTCATTGACTTGTCAGAATGTTTTATATCGTTAAATCAGTTTTAATTCTCTCAATTCAATGCACTATTCTTTTTTTATTTTTTTTATTTACAATACATAATGAGCTTTTCAAAAACCTAGATGTAACTTTAGACTCCTAATAAGCAAGCCAGAGGTCAAACTGGTAAGGAAAAACATCATGAAACAGAAGGAGGGAAAAAATGTGGAGAGGAACCAACTCAAACCAGTTGTGCTAAAAGAGATTTCAGAGTAAGAATATTGTGATTAAGCTGAGTGGAATGAGTATATACAGCCTCTCACCTTTAGAAACACTCATGGGTTTAATAGAAAGATAACATCACTTAAATTTTAATAAAAATAAAAGTAACAAATAGTTTAAAATATGCTAAAGAAAAATAGTCATTGTGTCTCTTGTTTCTTATAGTAAGGTAGACATGAGTGAAACACAGCTTGCACATTGCAGAAGTCTATCAGCTTTTTAAAAGGCAGGCAAAGTTTGCTATTGGCTAAATAGAGCATGTAAGCAGAAGAGATCAGTATAAGTGTCTGTATACTGAAAAACCCTTTCTACCTCCCCTATCTCTCTCTCACTTTTTCTCTGAACAAGCCTTGTTCCTTCCACTTGGAAAAACATAAAGTGTAACATTCTGGCCTTTAAGGTAAATGTGAAATGTATAGTTTAATTCGGTCATGACCATATGTAGGCCATAGGGCTCAACTAGGATTCTTCAAAGAAGCCACCTTTTGCTTAGATTACTGCTTTGCACACTCTTGGCATTCTCTTGATGCCTACTTTGAAGAACCTACAATATGACATATTTTCAGTTAACTTTTTTGTTATGTATATATTTCCACATGTGTTAATTTATGGTTTTGATGCCTTCATTGTGACTCTACAATTTTGAAGTTGAAGAAATTCAATGAAATTGAAGAAAACACTTTGAATGAGAAGGTGTGTCCAAACTTTTGGTCTGTACTGTATATATAATATATATAAACTTTTGGTCTGTACTGTATATATAATATATATAAACTTTTGGTCTGTACTGTATATATAATATATATACAGTACAGACCAAAAGTTTACTTTTGGTCTGTACTGTATTTAAAAATATAGACTAAAACTAAATGTCATTTCTTCAGGACTATGCTACAACACAGAAAATGCATAATACTATATAAAGTGCGAATGCACAATAGTCGGAGATGTCTGAAGTTCAGCAAAATAATTACAAATTATTGTGAGAAAGACTTTAAATATGAAAAAAGTTAACAACATGGATATATAAAAATATGATTTAAAAGCTTTTGGCATATCAGTGACAAATCAAATTGGTTGGAAGTAGAGTTGTGGCTAATGTATGTAAGATTTAACTTTATTATGTATTATATGTATTATAAGGAAGTAAATAATAAAAGTATGGTGTGGTGTAGAGATGCACTGGAGTGATTATTTCCCAATAACATATTAAGTCAAGTCAAGTCAAGAGGCTTTTATTGTCATTTCTACTATACACAGTGGTACACAGTACACAGTAAAAACAAGACAACGTTCCTCCATAACCCTGGTTCTACACTAAACAACATAGAGCTACAACACACAACAGAAAGCAGGCAGACAGCTAACACAAGACAACACAAGACAGTGTGGGACAATACACATAACAAGATAGCGCTGACCAGTAAACCTACTGCATACTCTGAATATACAGTACTGTGAAAAGAGGACTATAAAGACTATAACCGAGAGTATATGTAAACAAACACAATGCAGTGCAAAAACACAACTAATGTTGAAGTGTAATATCTAAACCTTGTATTAAAAGAATATGTTCTATTCAAAGTTTAGAGCACTATTTAACATTAAAAAACAGATCAGTTACTGTTATCTCTTATGTTTTATACAGATATATCAACTTTAGATGTATATACAAGTAAAGTCTCCAAAACCATCAAACTTTATGATGAAACAGGTTCTCATGAGGACCATCCCAGGAAAGAAAGACTGCCTGACTTCCTCCACGGGGCAGTCCTGTGGACATATGTGTCCAGTGCTCACACACGCTAGAAAGGGAGGAGGATAGAATACCTGGAGCACGACTGATCATGGGGCAACAGAGGGCACCTTGGGAACATACCCTGGTCTGGGGTAGAGAAAGGCACTGGCAATGCCGGGGGTAAACCCCAAACACGAAGGGGCCACGGAAAAGGGCCTAAAGGTCCCAACTCTCTTGAGAGTTGAGATGGCTCGTAGAAAAGCAGTCTTGACTGCAGGAAAATCTCAAGGTGGCACCTGCCAAGGCTCGAAGACAGGACCTCCAAAACTACGCCCGGATCCCATTAAGGCACTCTAGGACCAATGAGTTTTTGCCTAGCGACTGCTCAGCAAGTGAAGCATGATTTGCCGGTATGGTATGTCAATTCCTGCTATTACCATGGTATGTCAATTCCTGCTATTACCATGGTATGGAAGGAAGGAATTCCAACACTGGGCCAACTGAGCACTTAGCTGAATATAACTGATGGTTCTTACACCATATAGTGAACAAGCGCCATTGCGCGGTGTATGACCTCCTCGTGGAGAGAGTTTTCACTGGAAAATGGGCTCTACTGCCCAGTTGAGAGACCAGAGGCTAAAGGCTGTGCCCCCTCAGAGGCCACAGTCACAGCCTCCACAACACCGGGTGTTGTGAAATAGAGTGCCCCCTGCCTGAGAGAGAAGATCTCACCTGAGAGGAATCTCCCTGGGAGGGTGTTAGAGAAGGGCTACCAGGTACGCAAAGGGAACCAGAGAACCTGTGGATAAAGGTACCAAAGCATTCTCCTTATGTGTAAGAGAAGGCAATTAAAAGGCCAAAAAGATAAAAATGTATCATATGACAGAAAAATGACAGAAAAAAGAGACATTAAGAGATCGAAGGAGAAGGAAAAATATGATGAAAGAAAGTGAAAGGAAAAAAAATCCAGACAGAGCAACCATCTCGTGTTAATGTTTTCATGTTCCCAGTAATGAATGTAGTTCTAACGCAGTTGCTTGGCAACACAGTATTATACTGTATCCTTTAGCTGATTTGTTTCTTTCCTGGTGAAGGGTCTGGTGCCCGAGCGCTGCCTGGCACTCCTCACTCCTCAGGGTGAAGTCAATAGTAGGCAGGAGGAGGCGGAGGGCGATGAGTGTGCTGTGTGGATGTTCCTACCTGAGATGAATTTCTTTAGTCGTCTCTGCGGGGGACTCAGCAGACTGGAGGAAAAACGGCCTTGTAAACCAACACATTCTCCCCAGGAGAATCTCATTCTGTCTCTTATGGCCACAGAGGAAATAGCATCCATGTACACATAACAACACAAACGCTGGCCTGTTTTTTGCAGCAGAACAACATGGGTATGCAAATTACTGAGTGTGTACATAAAAGGGAGCTGGTTATTTTTCATATGTAAATGAGGAAAGCTAGCTGTTTAAGCAGAACATTAAGCAGAAGAGCTCTGGTACAAGCACAAGCACCAAGCTAATAAGAGCAGGAAGGGGTTTGGCATTCGAAGGGTCTTTCATGTACACATTTGTAGCACACGACTCCACATTTTAGCTGAAAGCCTTTTGGACCTCATTTGTAAAGCTGTCACAGGCAGCTGCATGTGGTAGTGATATTCTAATGACCTATGAGAGAGAGAAAGACACAAAGACAGAGAGAGCAAACCTCCTCACTATCAAGCAAAATATTTTTTTTGTGATCCATTAATCTGTGGGTTACTAGAAAGTAATCGAATATCATGCAATTCAACATAAAAAAATTGATCTACTGATACCCCATTAAAAAATAAATAAATAAACGTAAATTGTAAAGGAACAGCCTTTGCTATGTATGAAATAAATGTAATTATGAATTTTACTTTGAAGAATACAGTGGCATGTAAAACTATTTTGTAATAAGATTTCTAACCTTTAAATACATATATACAAACCACATGTCCTATTCATCATGTTCATGTTTTTTGTCTGCTTGACAGGACCATACAAATTTGTGCTCTTGTTAAAATTTGTTGCTTTCAGCACGGTTCTGCAATCCTGACCACTGGTTGTTTAACATCATGGCAAAGATCTCTCTGAGGATTTGACAATTAGAATTGTTGCTCTCCACAAAGATGGCCTAGGATATAAGAAACTCAGTTATAGTACAGTGGTCCGGGTCATACAGCCGTTTTTCAAGACAGGTTCCACTGGGAACAGGCCTCACAAAGGACAACCAAAGAAGTTGAGGCTTAATGCTGTGTGTCAGGTGAAGCTGGCTTTAAAATACAGATGCATGAGTGCTGCCAGCATTGCTTTAAAGGTTGCAGAAGCAGAAGGTCCGCTCATCAGTGCTTAGACCATATGCCGCACACTGAACCATGTCTTCTGATCTGATAGGACTAAGATAAACAAAGAAAATTATGTCTTGCCTACAGTTAAGAACAATAGTGGTAGCATAATGATCTATGGCTGCATGAGTGCTGCTGGTACTGGGGAGGTGCGGTTCATTGAGAGAACCAGGGATTCCAACATGTACTGTGACATTCTGAAGCAAAACATGATGCCCTCCCTTCAGACACAGGGTCAACCAACATAATAATGACCCCAAACACACTGCCAAGATGACAACTGCTGCGCTGATAAAGTTGAAAGTGATGGAGTGACCAAGTATGTCTCCAGACCTGAACCAGACATGTGTTTAAAATCCAGCAGCTCCGAAATCCCAGCAACAACCTGTGCAGTTCTGGTGAATTCCATGCACAGGATTAAGGCAGTGCCAGATGACAATGGTGCTCACACAAAATATTGACACTTTGGAGACAGTTTTAACATGTTTACTTAGGGTAATATATATATATATATATATATATATATATATATATATATATATATATATATATATATATATATATATATATCAGTACATACCAGTATTTAAGTGGCGGGCAGTCAGGGCCAGCAAATCCTTCTCCTACCTACATCTACAACCTAAATTCTAATATTTGTTCCATGAAATTATTCCCAACAGTATATTCTCTTAATTTTGTAGCGTTTCCCTTGGCTGCACTGCTTCCAGTACGTGTATGTGGATGTTAGATTTTTTTTGTCTAATCAGATTTCAGCCTCTACATGCTGCCATGTTAAATCTAATCTGCCCAGGGCCTTCAAAGTCAATACTGCTGCCGTTTTTACCATCGTATCCTTAAGAATTACCTCTGTTTCTTTAACCAATCAGATTTCATATTATCCTCACCAGAATAGAGTCAGCAGTTTTCCATCCTCTGATTGGTTGGTCAGAGGGAAACTGTTACAGTTCGACAGGCAAAATAAATCTGTAGCTCTCTGCACATATTAATACATCTGAGTTAGACTTTTTTAAGCCTATGGAGGAAGAGATAGTAAAAAATTCATTTTCAAGAAAATCTAGACATCGTGAGAAGAGGTCGGCCAACCCCAACGCTAGCTGGCTTGTCTCTAAACCCGGGGAAGGGTTTGTTTGCCACTTCCTACTAGTGAATATGAGCGGTACCTCTGGTTTACAGCCTCTGAGGAGTGGTGTAAATTATGACTATGCATCTCTGGTAAATAGGTTGTAATTTATTTACATTTTTATGTTTTTGTCATGTTATTAGACAAATATTGATTCTGAACTGCTCCAGATGATGTAGGTGGCACAAGTGCGGTTTTAGTGTAGAGGTTTGAAGTCTTAACTGGGTTTCTTGCTTTAGTAAAGATGGTATTCACCCTCCATATGCAAAATGCCTTTCTCTCTGTAATGCCACGTGTTGTTATATATCGTTTTTTTATAGTATTGATGGGTTCTATAATTGTGACGTGATAGTGGTGGTATTAAGAGGTTGATTCAATCGGTAAATCGTTAGGGTTAGGGTTATTCCTTTCACCCAGAATTTTACCTCCATGTTTGACTATGGGTGTAAGGCAGATTGGTAACATCTTCTCTCATGTTCTCTTCTTTACATATGTTCTTCTTTAAGAGGCAATAATGTAAAATTCATCTGTCCACAGAACCTTCTTTCTTCAATGTCTAATGTTTGTTTGTTTTTGCCTTCTACCTAGTTTGTTGCATGTAAACAAAAGAAAAATGCATGTATACGAATAACTTTGGACAGGCACTGTATCTTTATAATGTCTGTCATATGTTCTTGGATTGGAAAGTACAACAAAGTACTTATCCCTATATGCTGCACATTATGCTGTGCATTAAAATTGATCAACTAACAGGTCCAAATATGCTCTAGAATAACAATCCCCATGTTCACAAAAGTATGATCTATAGAGACATGGTTTGTCAAGTTTATAGTGGAAGAACGTCTTTAGGATACGTATGTAACCTGGTTCCCTAAGGGAATGAAACACTGCGTCAACAATGCTTTGGGAACGCTTTCACGTGTTCACGCTCTGAATCACGTGTGTAATCAGTCCAACGGAAAGGCACTCTGAGTGGAGTGAGCTCTGATCCCGAAAGGTGCGGGAAAACTCATAAGAGGAAGAGATAGCATCCACAATCCACCTGCTGAGGGTCTGCTTGTTCACAGGGAGCCCCTTTTTATAAAGACCATTGCAAACTAACAGCTGCTCTGACTTTCTCCACAGTTCCATTCTGTGGATGTATGCAGCTGGTTAAGCTACTCCAGCTTCTGCAGCACGATGGAGTTGTGGGGGGAACCTTAGGCACCTTAGGAACATACACCAGTTTGGGGTAGAGAAAGGCACTGGCCATGCCTGGAGTAAACTCCAGGAGAGACAAGGTCACGGAAAGGACCTGAAGGTTTATGACCCACTTTAGGGAGGAGATAGCCAGAAGAAACTTTAAGGGCACCTAGGGCAGGGGCTCGAAGGGAGGCTTAGACAGGGCCCCCAGAACACTAGCCAGGTCACACAGGCACTCTAGATCACACTCAAGGCCTCCTCTGGCTGACCACAGAGGAAACGTGTCACTAATGGGTGCTTGCCCACCGACTGCTCAGCAAGCGGAGCACGATTAACCGCAATAGCCGACACATAACCTTTCAGGGTGGAGGGAGCCATCCCTGTGGCAAACTGTCCCTGCAGGAACCCCAGCTCTAAACTGACCGGGCAGTTAACTGGGTCCAACTGGTGGCGCTTACACCACACAGTGAACAGGCATTATTTTGTGGAGTACGAGCTCTGGATTGAAGAATTTTCTCCACAACCTCAGCAGAGAGACCAGCATCTAAGAGCTGTGACCTGCCTCAGAAAGAAGATCCCATCTGTGAGGAATCTCCCAAAAAGTTTGCTTGAGAAGGGCTAACAGGTCTGCAAACCATGGTCTGCCCGGCCACCGTGGGACAGCCAGGAGGAGAAGGACTCATCCCAGCAAACTCTCTCCAGACCGGGGAGTTTTTCCCTTCCACAGTCGCCACCGGCACATCAGGGACAAAGTTACACTTATAAAGAACATCTTATTCATTCTTATCACCACATTATCTGTGTAAAGCTGCTTTGAGACAATGTTCATTGTAAAAAGCGCTATACAAATGAATTGATTGAATTAAATTGAATTGAACTTCCAGGAGCAGCATGACAGCGGAAAAAGCATGCACCTGTACTATGGCGTCCAGCCACAGTGAGTGAGAGAAAACCAGAGAAGACAGTGTGATGTCTCTTGAGTCGCAAACAAGTCCACTTGTGCTCTGTAAAACTGCCTCCATATCTGCTCCACGGCGTCTTGGTGGAGAATCCATTCACCACGCCTCGGCGCTTGGACATGTGGAACTCGACTTCCTGAAAGGGAACTTAAGTGTCTTGCACAGAGCCTTGACCTGACTTATGTTCCAGGCCTCCTCGTCCAACATCATTCATCGGCATGACTTCGGTAATGCTCTTAGGGCTAAATTAACATAAATTTAAGTCTATAGTTAAAAAAGGTTAAGGTGCGTTATACTTCATGTCACATGTAAATTACAGCACAGTGAAATTCTTTCTTTGCATAAAACATTGCATACAAATTAAATTGAACTGAATTGAATACAATGTAGAACAGTTATATTATAATAGTTAAATTATGTTTATAAAGTATGTCTGTCTTATTGGGTGCAGTGAAATTTGGAATTTATTTATGTAAAGGACACTCTGGGTACAAAAAAATATAAATAAATAGTTTCAGTTAGCAAGACATTTTGTTTAACATATAACTAAGTGACGGCTTTACAAGTCTCAGACCATTTAAAATATACCTTCAGAAAACAGAATAAAAATAATAAAAGCAAGGATTTCTTTTCAAATTCCACCGACATGCTTGTCTTAAAAAAAAAAAGCAATATAGAAACATCTTTGTAGATTAGCACCTCTCTGTGTTGTTTTTACTATAAAACCAACTAACCTGAACAAAGAAGCTGAGCTCAGAGCAATTAAACTGTATCACCTGCTGCCTTTCACATCATATTTCAGCCCTGATCTAATGGAAATAGCTGCCTGTCACGTTATTGAGATGCTCTACTGATGATTATGTGTAGATATTATGGTGTTCAAGCGTGTTAGGGGTAACAAGATGCCATTTGCTGTGCTTGTCATATTAGCAGGCTCAGCGGGACCGGGAAGCTGTTATTATTGGTACAAACTGCATGCATGTCATGACAGCGAATATCCCTCCCTCCTGGAAGTAATGTGGTTGTACAGCCTCTTCAGGTATAATGGTTTGGTGGTGCTTAAGTTGAGAATGTTTCCCCATGACACCATGAAAAGGGGAGAGCACCAAGCAGAGAGGTTATTTACATCCTTCAATTTCTCCTCACAGACTGCCAGATTATTGCCTACCATTATTACTGCCTTCCAACTGGGAGCAATTTATTTAGATTAAACCTCAGTGTTGTTTCCTTAATGCATTTCTGGAAAATATTAAATTCGTGGAGGTTATATGAGCAAAGAGGGGAGGACGATGTTATAATAGACAGAAGGAGAGCGAGAAATGAGAAATGAGAAATGGAAAGAAAATGTTATCTTTAAACTGTTGCACGAATTGAAATGAGAGACAAGTCAATTTAGTCACATTTTCATCAGACCAGTAGTCAACGACATGCCGAGTGGAGTGCGTCATGTATCTTCTCCCTGTGAAAGTCATAATGATCTCAATTACACGCCCATCCGTCAACGAAAACGAGTTTGTTTTCAGCAGGTGTCACCGCCCATGATGGAAATGTCAACAATCCCTCCATAGATTTAATGAAAGTGTCAGGGGAGAATATGACAAAACGCCACAAGCTGACACGTCGCTATTCCAGGAGCAGTTGCAGGGTGATCAAAGAGGTCCGGTGCAATTGTGGCATCCTGGCCACAGACAGAGGACAACACACAGACTGATAGAGCTTCCTCTCCTTCCATCACTCTTTACGATTGAAAGAATTTGTTGCTGAATGTGTCACACTGGCATCAACACCATGTATAATACGTTGTCTTTGAACATGCTGTTAGAGATCTTAAAATTAAAAGTAAAAAAATGATTTATTGTTTCTATTTTCTTGTAGTGGAATTAATAGCGACAGCATTAAGCTTTAAATGCACCAATAAAAAAATCAATGTGGCTATCAAAAACAGGGATTAGGCTGTGATATGTCACTGAATATTCAGTAAGACTGTGATTTTTCCACATCTCTTAATAATGTCACCTGGTAAGCCAGATTTTTAAGCTTCTTATGTACACTAAAAAGCAAAAAGATTTGTAGACCCCCTAACCATTCACCTCATTTGGAAAGATAGATTCCACTAAATTTTGGCTGTGGACATTTGTGCTCACTTAGTCATTCATTGTAGTCTGAAGTTTAAGTTCATCCTAATTGGTTTTCAGTGGAATTAAGGGCAGTGTTCATGTATCTCGGTTTTTGCATTGTCATGCTGGAACAGGTTTGGGTCTCTGAGTTACACAATTGGGTGCAATGTTTAATTCATTAATAAAATAAATGTAGATTCTGTCACTTTTAGGAGTATTACATTTTGCATGTACAATATATATCACCAAGTTGTGATTTTACTGGAGTTTTTATTTATATTTTATTTCAATGCTCTTCCAGTTTCTTGCTCAGGAACAACCAGGGTTTTTTTTGTGTATCTATGACACTGAATGTGTCAGGGAGTCACCAGCCATGCCTCCCTTCTTCACTTAACACTCTCACTAAGCCTCTCCCTCCTACTAATCACTTACACCTGTCCTCCTCCCACACATCACCTACACCTGTCCTCCATATACCCGTCCCCTTTATAAGGTCCCTATTCCCCCTCACTTACTGTCCAATCTACTAGTTACGACCGTAGATCACCCAGACTTCCTACCGCTCTTGTTCCCTGTGGGTCCATGCTCCTGGCTACACTTCACTGGAAGCCCTCAGTTAAGCCCTCAGTTTGCTTGAGAAGGGCTAACAGGTCTGCAAACCATGGTCTGCCCGGCCACCGTGAGACAGCAAGGAGGAGAAGGACTCATCCCAGCAAACTCTCTCCAGACCGGGGAGTTTTTCCCTTCCACAGTCGCCACCGGCACATCAGGGACAAAGTTACACTTATAAAGAACATCTTATTCATTCTTATCACCACATTATCTGTGTAAAGCTGCTTTGAGACAATGTTCATTGTAAAAAGCGCTATACAAATGAATTGATTGAATTAAATTGAATTGAACTTCCAGGAGCAGCATGACAGCGGAAAAAGCATGCACCTGTACTATGGCGTCCAGCCACAGTGAGTGAGAGAAAACCAGAGAAGACAGTGTGATGTCTCTTGAGTCGCAAACAAGTCCACTTGTGCTCTGTAAAACTGCCTCCATATCTGCTCCACGGCGTCTTGGTGGAGAATCCATTCACCACGCCTCGGCGCTTGGACATGTGGAACTCGACTTCCTGAAAGGGAACTTAAGTGTCTTGCACAGAGCCTTGACCTGACTTATGTTCCAGGCCTCCTCGTCCAACATCATTCATCGGCATGACGGCCCCTCATTCATCGGCCGCATTCATCGGCTTTATAAGGTCCCTATTCCCCCTCACTTACTGTCCAATCTACTAGTTACGACCGTAGATCACCCAGACTTCCTACCGCTCTTGTTCCCTGTGGGTCCATGCTCCTGGCTACGCTTCACTGGAAGCCCTCAGTTAAGTGTGCCATTTTGCTACAGTCTCTTCTCAAGCTCTCGATGTGTTTGCATGTTTAGAACAATAAAAGACGTTCTATTTTACTCCAGGTTTCTGACGCCTGGTCTATCTGTGACAGAATGGCATTGGAATTTACTTCCATCTGTATATAACATGTGCAATCAGTTTCAATTGAAAGATAACCCTGTCACTTACAAAAGTATTCTGGGAGTGTTTAAAATCTTTTCAAAATTTGTTAGTAAACCAAGACATACTGTACATTCTTTGTTCTTATAACTTTCCTGTTCACTTATTTTTCTTTTCTATTCTTCTCTTTTTGCCTTGTACAGTTGTATGTACAACTCTACAACAATGCTTACCTTTTATAATGCCATCTAAACCATTAATGATGCTAGCAACCTTTAACAATATACAGACTCCATTACAAATGTTTGTACAACTGTTTCTGCATTAGCGGCAGTTCCTTCATTCCTTCAGGAAGTTGAGAGCATTTATTTCAGTTAAGAATTCTTAAAGAATGCTTTTTCTCTTACAAAAATTATTCAGTTAAATATATGAGGAGAAAATACAAAGACCAAACTAATATATAGGTACAAGAAGAAGCTTTAACTAATATATAGACTGTGCCAGGAGACAAGTTTATTTTATTTGACTTGTTTGCTGTTTTATGCAATATTATATCATTTTTGCTTTTAAAAAAGAAGAAAATATGAAAAAAAATAAAGCATTTATAACAATTTTTAATGATGGTATGCTCAGGCATAGCTGTCGATTCAGTTTTTCTGTTAGGGGATACTGCAGCAAAGGTTAATAATGCAATATTGTAATTCTTATAATGCTGTTTAGCCATGATTACACCGATTTTGCACAGCCTGGTTATTTAATTTAAGCTAGGAGGATTGTGTTGATTGGTTTTTATCACTAACTAGATGAGGACACAAAGTAGATGATAAACCAAAGCATAGGAAAATAACCTGGGAAAAAACATTACAATAAAATAAAAACATAAATCATGCAGGAAAAAAAAGAGAGCATAGATTTTTCATGCTGGTTTCTTT
The DNA here is from genome assembly GCA_039877035.1 of Silurus lanzhouensis. NCBI lineage: Eukaryota > Metazoa > Chordata > Actinopteri > Siluriformes > Siluridae > Silurus > Silurus lanzhouensis. Next base: position 957,772 of record JBCEWE010000488.1, read on the forward strand.
ATCTGTCAGACTCACTGGCTATGGATGACTAAAATGATATTTTCCCCACAATCATTATTCTTGTCCACTTATTTTCTAAAACAAAGTTAGACCAAAAGAGGCAACAAAGTTACACCACTAGCAGCATATGTCCACAGACCTGAGACGGCCTGGACTGGGTTAACCAATCTGTTCAAGTTTTCCCCAGCGACGCAGTGACTGTATGAGCATTCATTCTCTACAGTGCAGGATTCTGAAACAAACTGGACTTTAGTGAAACACATGGCCAGACTCATGTGCAGGTCTCCTGCGCCCAAGGGCATGTGAGGATAATGGCCTAGATACCACACATACACACATACACACACACACACACACACACACACACACACACACACACACACACACACACACACTCTCCAATGTGTAAAAATTACAAGTTCACACGCGGTTCGTTTGCTAATTAGGAAAAGGTTGGCATATATTTCCATCACTGTTAATGGATGTTCTTAATATTCTGTGTGTTTATAAGTTTAGACACAATGAAATATTAATTCTTTAATTGACTGTACTTATTTGTGTGATACTGGCTAAACAGCAGCCAGTGAAGTAGATTATATCAATTAATCACAAAAAGAAAAGTTAAGTAAAGTAAACTTGAGCTTAATCTCTTTTTCGCATGGGGAGAAAAGTAGAGAGCAACTAAATCATTGCCAAGAGGATGAGTATGAACCACATATCATAATCAAGTGACTTGGAATAAAACAAAATATATTTAAATATTTTTTTAAAACGTGATACCTCAAATAGCAATCAAGGTAATTTTCATGTTTCGTATACATGCAGCATGTAATAATGCTGTAATTGTGCTATAGATATGCGTTTAAATTGGACCATTTATTGATGTTTTTATAGAGAGCACCTCAATGCAGGCCTACAGGTTAACGTCATTTGAATATAGTGTGAGGGTCCCCACTTCAATCCTGGGCTTATGGAATTCTACATTTGGCATATGTAACACATGCATGCACAATGGAACATTTCATGAAATCAATCTCGTAACACTAGTTTTAACATTTGTTTTACTTGAATTGTACCAATCATTCAAAGATCATGTTTTGATGCAAAAGACCTCAGTACTAAAAGCTGAAACCCACTTCTAATGTATAGTACAATTACAGCATTATTACAGATTTTACAGACTAAATGGTAATGCGGATCTAATATGTGCATCATCAGTGTGAAAATGACCTTTTTTTTTTTTTACTAATTGTGAAAAAATGTATACAAGACTTTGAGGACACCTGACCATAAGATTTGAATGTGCTTTTTGAACATCCAATTCCACATTTATTCATATTTGCTGTTATAATAACCTCCACTCTTCTGGAAAGATGTTCCACGAAATTTTGGAGTGTGGTTGTAAAGATTTGCTCTTTATTCAGACACCTGGGTGTTAGTACAGTCAGGTTTTGAAGTAGGCCTGGGGTGCAGTTAAATCATTCAAAAAATGCTCATTAAGGTTAAGTTCAATGCTCTATAGCAGGCCATGCAAAATCTCTAATTCCGGTAACCATATCTTCATGGCGTTTACTTTGTGTACAGGGACATCGTCATGCTGAAACAGCTTTGGGTGTCCTAGTTCAAGTAAAGGGAACATTTCACTTCTCTCGCTTCCAAAGACATGTGATTCCAACTTTGTGGTAAAATTTTGGGACATATGACTGGGAAAGTTGGTTTCCCAATACTTTTGTCCATGTAGTTTATCTACTATATATGCTAAATATAAACTGTTATTATCTGAAGATTAAAACCCAGCCATTAGGGAGGCACAAGCCAGTGCATTCTTAGTGCCGGTCCCAAGCCCGGGTAAATGGGGAGGGTTGCGTTAGGAAGGGCATCCAGCGTAAAACATGTGCCAAATCAAATATGCGGATCACATATGAGAATTTCATACCGGATCGGTCGAGGCCCGGGTTAACAACGACCGCCACAGGTATCGTTAGCCGACAGAGTACCGGTAAATTGGGCTACTGTTGGCCGAAGGAGGAAAAGGAGAGGAGGAAGACGTCTACAGAGACGGCAGGGAAAGGAGCAGTGTAGGAGAGTGGAGGTTAGGGTTGGTACTATGACGGGTAAAGGGAGAGAAGTAGCTGATATGATGGAGAGGAGAAAGGTAGATATGCTGTGTGTTCAGGAGACCAAGTGGAAAGGGAGTAAGGCCAGGAACATTGGAGGTGGATTTAAACTGTTTTATCATGGTGTGGATGGAAAGAGAAATGGTGTAGGGGTGATTCTGAAGGAAGAGTACAGTAAGAGTGTAGTGGAGGTGAAGAGAGTTTCTGATAGGGTGATGATCGTGAAGGTGGAAGTTGAAGGGATGATGATAAATGTCATCAGTGCCTATGCTCCACAAGTTGGCTGTGAGATGGAGGAGAATGAAAAGATTCTGGAGTGAATTAGATGAAGTGGTAGATGGTGTACCTAGGAAAGAACGGTTGGTGATTGGGGCGGACTTTAATGGGCATGTAGGTGAAGGGAACAGAGGTGACGAGGAGGTGATGGGTAGGTATGGTTTTAAGGAGAGGAATGTGGAAGGGCAGATGGTGGTAGATTTTGCTAAAAGGATGGAAATGGCAGTGGTGAACACTTATTTTAAGAAGAAGGAGGATCATAGGGTGACGTATAAGAGTGGAGAAAGGTGCACACAGGTGGACTATGTGCTATGCAGGAGATGCAACCTGAAGGAGATTGGCGACTGTAAGGTGTTGGCAGGGGACAGTGTAGCTAGACAGCATAGGATGGTGGTCTGTAGGATGGTTTTGGAGGCGAAGAAGAAGAGGAGGAGAGTGAGGACTGAAAGAAGAATAAGATGGTGGAAACTGAAGGAGGAAGAGTGTAGTGTGAGGTTCAGGGAAGAGGTCAGAGAGAGGCTCAGTGGTGTTAAGGAGGTGTTGGATGATTGGGCAACTACTGCAGGAGTGATGAGGGAGGCAGCTAGAAAAGTACTTGGTGTGACATCTGGAAATAGAAAGGAAGACAAGGAGACGTGGTGGTGGAATGAGGAAGTGCAGGAGAGCATAAGGAGAAAGAGGTTGGCAAAACAGAAGTGGGATAGACAGAGTGATGAGAAAAGTAGGCAGGAGTACAAGGAGATGCGGCAGCAGGTTAAGAGGGATGTGGCGAAAGCCAAGGAAAAGGCATATGAGGAGCTGTATGAGAGGTTGGACACTAAGGAAGGAGAAAAGGATTTGTACCGATTGGCCAGGCAGAGGGACCGAGCTGGAAAGGATGTACTGCAAGTTAGAGCAGTAAAGGATGGAGAGGGAAATGTGTTGACTAGTGAGGAGAGTGTGTTGAGAAGGTGGAGGGAGTATTTTGAGCAGCTGATGAATGAGGAAAATCAGAGAGAGAGACGGTTGGATGATGTGGAGTTGGTGAAGCAGGATGTAGATAGGATTAGTAAGGAGGAAGTGAGAGCAGCGATTAAGAGGATGAAGATGGAAAGTCGGTTGGACCAGATGACATACCGGTAGAAGCGTGGAGATGTTTAGGAGAGATGGCAGTGGAGTTTTTGACCAGATTGTTTAACAGGATTTTGGAAGGTGAGAAGATGCCTGAGGAATGGAGGAGAAGTGTGCTGGTACCGATCTTTAAGCATAAAGGAGATGTGCAGACCTGCAGTAACTACAGGGGTATTAAGTTGATCAGTCACACCATGAAGTTATGGGAAAGAGTAGTGGAAGCCAGGCTGAGAGAAGAGGTGACCATCTGTGAGCAACAGTATGGTTTCATGCCGAGGAAGAGCACCACAGATGCCTTATTTGCTTTGAGAATGTTGATGGAGAAGTATAGAGAAGGACAGAAGGAATTGCATTGTGTATTTGTGGATTTAGAGAAGGCGTACGACAGGGTGCCAAGAGAGGAGTTGTGGTATTGTATGAGGAAGTCAGGTGTGTCAGAGAAGTATGTGAGGGTGGTGCAGGACATGTATGAGGACAGTGTGATGGCAGTGAAGTGTGCAGTAGGTACGACAGACTGGTTTAGAGTGAAGGTTGGACTGCATCAAGGATCGGCCCTGAGCCCTTTCCTGTTTGCAGTGGTGATGGACAGGTTGACGGACGAGGTCAGACAGGAGTCTCCCTGGACTATGATGTTTGCGGATGATATTGTGATTTGTTGTGAGAGTAGGGAGCAGGTTGAGAAGAGCCTGGAGAGGTGGAGATATGCGCTGGAGAGAAGGGGAATGAAACTCAGTAGGAGTAAGACAGAATACATGTGTGTGAATGAGAGGGAGGGCAGTGGAGTGATGCGGTTGCAGGGAGAAGAGCTTCAGAAGGTGGAGGAATTCAGGTACCTGGGGTCAACAGTGCAAAGTAATGGAGAGTGTGTTAGAGAAGTGAAGAAAAGAGTGCAGGCAGGGTGGAGTGGGTGGAGAAGAGTGACAGGAGTGATTTGTGATAGTAGGGTATCTGCAAAATTGAAAGGAAAAGTTTATAGGACTGTGGTGAGACCTGCGATGTTGTATGGTTTAGAGACAGTGGCATTGAGTAAAAGACAGGAGGTGGAGCTGGAGGTAGCAGAGCTGAAGATGTTGAGGTTTTCGTTGGGAGTGACGAGGATGGACAAGATTAGAAATGAGTTTATTAGAGGGACAGCGCATGTAGGATGTTTTGGTGACAAGGTGAGGGAGGCGAGATTGAGATGGTTTGGACATGTTCAGAGGAGGGACATGAATTATATTGGTAGAAGAATGCTGAGGATGGAGCCACCAGGTAGGAGGAAAAGAGGAAGGCCAAGAAGGAGGTTCATGGATGTGGTGAGGGAAGACATGCAGGTAGTTGGTGTAAAAGAGGCAGATGTAGAGGACAGGGTGGTATGGAGACGGATGATCCGCTGTGGCGACCCCTAATGGGAGCAGCCGAAAGAAGAAGAAGAAGAATTATCTGAAGATTAAACATACTAACATGTCTATAATTAAATTTTTTTAATAAACTTTCTTTTGGCTTTTCCTGTTAGGGTTCGCCACAGCGGATCCTCCGCATGTTTGATTTGGCACGTTTTTACGCTGGATGCCCTTCCTAACGCAACCCTCTCCATTTATCCGGGCTTGGGACCGGCACTGAGAGTGGCTGGGGTTGGTTCCCTGACCGGGGATCGAACCCTGGCCGCAGTGGTGAGAGCGCCGCAGCCTAACCACTAGACCACCAGGGAACCCTATAATTCCATTTTTTTTATAATTCCATTTTTTTTTTATAAGATACAAAAAAAAACATCTTTTAAATCAGAAAGTCAAATGCAGCAAATGTTTGAAGAGGCTTTTAAAATCATCAGCTTGACAAGAAGTCAGCCATTCCAGCTCTTTTTGTTTAGAACAAGTGTCTAGTAATTATATTAAGCGTGTCATGTCTACACCAAAACTGCTCTGAAGTCTATCTCCCATTATCATCTATTATGATCATAAACACCTTGGATTACAACTCTCACACACCACATTCATGGTCACGTGATTACTGATTGCACTTGAACAAAGTCTCCTCCATACACATACTGTAGTAGCACATTTTCTAGGCCAGCACTTCACAAAGACTTTTTTTCTGACATACCAAGCCTGAAAAATATGTTTGCTATTATAAAATTTTGTCCAATATTTCCTTGATTTTCACCTTGTATCCTAATACTTAGTTTGCACATCATCTGAACACCATTCAATAACAACACCTTCTGCTGTCATTAACGCTGACATAGCAAACTTAGCATTTAGATTTATAATATTTAGCATTTTTACTTTGATATTAAGCATGTATTTATTTATTAAGCATTATTTATTTATTCATTACATAGAGGATTCGCTCTCTAAAATTTTAGGCTGCTTGCAAAGTTAGTAACATGAATTTTTGTTTTATTATTATTAACTTGTATGCAGTTCTATAACTTGAGCATTGGATACTCATAACTGCATCTGTTCATTTCAATGTAGTTACTGAATTAAACAATGAAGAGACAAGATGTGAGCTTGAGGAAAATATGTGTTTAAACATATTATTGGCTTAAATACGCACTATATGGATGAAAGTAGTGGGACACCTCACTTTTCTAACCATATGCAGTTCTACACCAAACTGTTACTACAAAATTGGAGGCACACAATTGTATAGCATTATATGTTATAGCATGGTAGCATTAAATATTCCCTTCATTTGAACTAGGAGACTCAAACCGGTATGAAGATATAATTTACGTGTTGGTGTGTACGATTTTGAATGGTCTGTTATAGAGCTCTGACCTCAACCCTATTAAACACCTTTGGGGTAATTGGAACACTTCCCAAACAGCACACCAACCCTCCTTATTCTACATCAATATCTATACAAATCCATCACAATATCTGGCTGAATGAGCACAAATCTCCACAACCACACTCCAAGAATTTAGTGGATCAGCACAGAAGAGTGAAGCATATTATAATAGCAAATGTGGAGTAAATGTTGAATGTGGTGTTTAAAGAAATTCGATATAAATCTAATGGTGTCTAATAACTTGTGTTCATATAGTGTATTTGAGCATAATCCTCTCAAATGTTTGTGTGGGGTCTCAGTAAAGCACATAAGCCAGTTTTCTTGGTTTTCTCTGTGTATTTAGAATAAAAAGTCACACTGGGTCATAAAAGCTGTTGATGTCAATTATGTATATTGTGAGTTATTAAAGCCTGGGAAACTTTGTGCTAGAATAAGCATTGTAATGCTTTATATTATATTCTAATGATTTGCTAAACAAATATTCAGTCTGCCCTCATATGATTCTTAGCATTCATTCCAACACTCAGGTGTCTGATACGCAGCGAAACCAAGACTAATCATGTTCTCAATTAGACTGCTTTTACCTGTGTAAATGCATAATTAAAAAAGACATCAATGTAAAATATGGCTGTTTGGGAGACTGTTAAATTCGTGCTGTCTGGGAAATTAGCAGGCAATAAAACAAACATGGACATAAGCAACAAATTGAAAAAAGATATTTCGATATAAGATATAAGCTCCTCGAACTAACCGAGTTATTAAATATCAATTATAATGCTATTACTTTATTAAGTTATGGAATAACTCAAATTTTAATGAGCATACATGATAAACCACCATCTTCTAAAGAAAATCCCTACAAACCCATACCTCTCTCTTTAGCCACAAGTAATGAACTTGCCACAAACAGAACCTTCCTGTCTCCTTCTTTATTTAACAGTATATATCAGAATCCTCCTAGAACTCCGGCCCCGGTTCTCAGTTTCCTTCACTTATTACTATTTATTATATGTACTGTAATCATTTTTGTAATTATTTTTGGGAAAACTACAAGTAATAGCATAAAAATGCAAAGTCATATTGGAACAGAGGCAGCTTTAGACATTTAACAGTCAGAGAATTTAGTTTCCAAGGCAACTCTGCATTGCAGGAGAGAGAGAGAGAGAGAGAGAGAGAGAGAGAGAGAGAGAGAGAGAGAGAGAAAGGACAGACAGACAGACAAAAAGAGATAGAGAGCATGAGGTCAACAGAACATGGGAAATAGAGAGCAGATATAATTTTTTTTCCCAGGAAAAGTGTAATAAATACAGGCAGGACAGCAGGAATCAAGTGTTATATATATTTTGTTTTGCTCCAGGAACAGGAGATATTTGAGATGTACAATTATATAAGGCTAGTGCTTCTTATGATAAATAGCCTACCTGATTACACTCTTACTCCTGGGTCTGGAATTCTGCAAACATCTACAGGTTACGGTGCAGTTGGAGGTTGAATGTGCACGCTGCAAAAAATGAGAATAAACAATCAAATGTGTGTCTGCTAGCAAAGACTTGCTAAGGGTTGCAGCCTGTGTAGAGCTTTTGTTCATGTTCTCCTTGTAACTGCATAAGGTACATTTCAAAAGCACTGCAGTAAATGGGGGTCTCTAAAATGGTATATACTGTATGAGTGTATGTGTTTGTATGTGAGCATTGGACACATGCAGGGTGTTTTCCATCTCATATTCAGTGCTCCCCAGTGTTGACTAAATGGACAAATAAATGAATTAATGATTTATGCAATAAAAAGGAATATATAGAGAAAGACATTGTGCCAACATTATTTAATGTCAGTGTACTTTTATTTGTGCCATCAATCCCTTTACTGGCCATTTTAGAGTAACTAGTTTCTCTACTGAACATTTTACAGTTATCAATCCCCGTGAAGCCGATTTAAGAATAGATTAGCCAGTTTCCATTTTACATTAACTAATCTTTCGACTAGACAATATAAAGTAAGCTATCCAACTACATACTTATTTAAAACAATTAATCAATCTATCGACTATTGATCTATTGATAGAGTAACCAACCCAACACCTAATGTAGAGTAGAGTTGCTACTTGCTGCCCCACAATGACTAACCAGTCCATCTACTAGACAATTTCCATTAAGAAATCCAATTACAAGTGAGTAAACAATAGTACCAGGAAGTGCCTATGTGAACACAAGGAAAACATTTCTCACTGTCAGTAATCAGACCTCAGGATTAATCATCAGTACCCTGGAACATTACCTGGCTTGATGCCATGCTGACTGTTTTTCTTTCAAAAATGATAATCATAAAAAAATAATAATTCATTGTCATTCAACTTGACACCTTCTGCCAACTGACTCAGAAACTGTTCCATTATGCTTTTGCACCGGTTCTGTTTTGGGCTTGTTTCAACAAATTTAAAACATCCCATACTCTCAATATCTGTAGTTGAAGAGAAACGCTCACACCAATTTGCTTGCAAGTCTCTGTTCTCTATGAGTGCTTTCTCTGTGTAGCACTATAAATAAATTTTTTATTGTTTTTTTACAGCAGTGTAATTAAAACAATCATACCTTATGTTAACTTTTAGACTGGCAAATCTCCTTCGTTTTAGATCTCTTAGCCTATTAAAGCAGAGAAGTAAAATTTATGAACAATATGCTATAAATTAATGAAAACAGCAATACATTATATTTATATGCAGTGTATCTTCATTCACAATGGATGTACCATATACCTTGGACCTTATGGACCTTTTTCTGCAGTATATCATCCAGTTTATCTATTTACATATTATATGTAAAAAAAAAAAAAAAGGGGAAGGGGGGGGAAACAGTGTTATTAGTATATTACGATATTACATTTTTTTTTTACTTCTTGTACTCCATTTATTTTTCCTCCTGTGTTCTTCCATACTTTTATAAAAACCTTAAGGATTAGGGGATATTATTAGCAGATAACAGGGATTAAGTTTAAAACCTCTTCACCTAAGTGCCTAGAATATTTAACAAAAAGAACATTGCTTGTGTGTATTTGTGTGTGTGTGTGTGTGTGTGTGTGTGTGTGTGTGTGTGTGTGTGTGTGTGTGTGTGTGTGTGTGCGCGCGCGTGTGTGCTATTTTCTTTTCTAGGCTGTGATGTACCTGAAATTACCAGCTATTTCCTTCCCAGTACTGTTGCAACGACTGCCAATCACATTAACCAAGGAAAAGAAATTAATATAATATTATGTGGAAGTTAAAAAAAAAAAATGAAATAGCTGTTATTTTCTGTATGGTAGAAAATATTGTTTTTGTTAGATTTTTTTTATTATTATTTCAAAACAATAAAAGTTAGCCACAACTTTTGTCTTGCTGTCTCATTAAGCCTAAAGCAACAGAATTGACACATTTTCCAAATGTGTCCCTAAATTTAGCGGGAAAATATATATATATATATATATAAAATAAAAAATAAATAAAAATATATATACAGTGCCCTCCACAATTATTGGCACCCCTGTTTAAGATGTGGTCGTGGACTTCTAAAAATTCTCCTTTTTTTTAAAACAACATAGAACCCAAATGCAAAAAAGAGAAAAATCCAACCTTTCATTTAAGTACATTACTTTGGTGGTAAAAAAATCACACATTTAGAAAAAAAAAAAAAAACTTGAAATCATGTGTGCCACAATTATTGGCACCCCTGATGTTAATACTTTGTACAACCTCCTTTTGCCAACAAGACAGCACTTAATCTTCTCCTATAACATTTCACAAGATTGGAGAACACAGAGAGAGGGATTTTTGACCATTCTTCTTTGCACAATCTTTCTAGATCATCCAGTGTCCTGGGTCCTCTCTTATGCACTCTTCTCTTTAGCTCGCCCCACAGGTTTTCGATTGGGTTGAGGTCTGGGGACTGAGATGGCCATGGGAGGACCTTGAGTTTGTGACTGCTGAACCACTTTTGTGTAGATTTTGCCACATGTTTTGGATCATTATCCTGCTGAAAGACCCAATGACGACCCATCTTCAGCTTTCTGGCAGAGGCCATCAGGTTTTTATTTAAAATATCCTGGTACTTCAAAGCGTTCATAATGCCATGCACCCTAACAAGGTTCCCAGGGCCTTTGGAAGAGAAACAGGCCCACAGCATCACAGATCCTCCACCATACTTCACGGTGGGCATGAGGTGCTTTTCGGCATACTCATTCGCCAGACCCACTTAGAGTGTTTGTTGCCAAAAAGCTCAATCTTAGTCTCATCTGACCAAAGCACACGATCCCAGTTGAAGTCCCAGTACCGCTTAGCAAACTCCAGACGTTTACGTTTGTGAGTGTTGGTGAGAAAAGGCTTTTTCCTTGCATGCCTCCCAAACAGCTTGTTGGCATGTAGAGAGCGTCTGATGGTTGTTTTGGAGACTCTGTGACCCCAAGATGCCACTCTTTGATGCAATCTGTGACGGTGAGCTTGGGAAATTTTTTTACTTCTCTTACCATCCTCCTCACTGTGCGTTGTGGCAAGATAAACTTGGGACCTCTTCCAGCCTTGTTTGTCACTGTTCCAGTTGTTTTAAACTTCTTAATGATTCCTCTGACTGTAGATACCGGCAAGTTAAGGCGAGTGGCTATTTTCTTGTAGCCATTGCCTGACTTATGAAGGTCGACACACATCTGCCTTACTTGAATGGTGTGTTCTCTTGTCTTTGCCATGTTGACAAATGGGTAAGAGAATTAGGCCTCTGTGTCACGTCATATTTATACCCCAGGGAAACAGGAAATCATGAATTACTAATTAAAAGTCCCTAGATACCCTGACCAACCTTAGCAACTACAGAAAAATATATAAAAAAAAAAAAAAATTAAAATTTTCAGAGGAATTGTTAGGGGTGCCAATAGTTGTGGCACACATGATTTCAAGTTTTTTTTCTTTTTCTAAATGTGTGATTTTTTTACCACCAAAGTAATGTACTTAAATGAAAGGTTGGATTTTTCTCTTTTTTTGCCTTTGGGTTCTATGTTGTTTTAAAAAAAAAGGAGAATTTTTAGAAGTCCACGACCACATCTTAAACAGGGGTGCCAATAATTGTGGAGGGCACTATATATATATATATATATATATATATATATATTATATATATATATATATATATATATAACCTCGCACTTTGAGGAGCTTTTTTAGTGTGAGTGTGGGAGATGGAACGCTTTGGGAACGAGAGTCCATCAGCCAGACTAGGGTTAGGGTTAGGGTTAGTCCCTGCCTAGTACAAATGGGCACAGCTAGACCAAAGGACGGAGGAGCCAGGAGTGTCTCTACAGTCAAGGTTATAGAACCTGACAAATGTCAGTGGGGTGGACTAGCCTGCAGCACTGCAAATGTGGGAGTGGGACTACAGAGGACAAGGACGTAGAAGCCGACACACTCTCAGTACAGTGAGCTCTGACAACAAAAAATGAGCAGGGAGACCGAAGAACTCATAAAAGGATGGGATGGCATCCACAATCTACCTGCTAAGGGTCTGCTTGTTCACAGGGAGCCCATTTTTTATAGGGGCCATAGCAGATAAACAGCTGCTTTGACTTTCCACAGTTCTGTCTGTCGGTCAGGGGCCTGAAAAGGAGGAGGATAGAATGTCTGCAGCATGACAAGTCATGGGGTAACCAAGGACACCCTGGTCTGGGGTAGAGCCCATTTCTGGGGTGAACTCTAGGAGGAACAGTGCCACAGAGTGATCCTGTAGGTCCCAAACCCTCTTCAGGAAGGAGATAAAGGCAGTCATAACTGACAGAAACCTAAGGTCCACCTTGGCCAAGGGCTTCAAGGGGGACTTAGACAGAGCCTCTAGCACAACAGGCACTCTGAGTCCTGGGTCTAGGCCTCAGCCTCTGGTTGCCAAACAGGTAACATTTCACCAAGGGGTGCTTGCCCAGCGACTGTTTAGCAAGCGGAGCACAGTTAGCCACGAATAGCAGACACGTAACCTTTCAGGATATAAGGAGGCAACCCTGAGCTGAACTGCTCCTGTAAATAAACAACCAGTACTAAACCAAACAGGTAGTTATCTGAGTTGCAAACAGATGCACTTGTGCTCTGTAAAACATTTCCTGTATTTGCTCCACCATCTCGTGGTGTAGCCTCCATTTCCCGGGCTTCGGCTCTTGCCTTGAGACAGCATTTTCTCCCTGATTCAAGTACCCTAGGATATAAGCTGCCTTCAAGAAGAGCAGTCTTCCCTTGGTCCACAGGAGAATCTGCTGTGTAAGCCTGTATAGGGGGCGGGATTGCAGACCCCCCTGATTGTTGATATAGGAGTCCACAGATGTGTTGTACGTATGGTCCAGCACATGGTGGTCCCTCAGGTCTGGAAGAAATGCTTCGGGGCCAGAAGAATGGCTAGCATCTCCAGGCAGTTGATGTGCCAAGTGTGATAGAGCCCACTCCACCGACCTTGGACCTCACGACTGCTCCCCACACCGTAAGGGAAGCATCTATCATTAGCATTATGTGATGACATGGAGCGCCCAGCATGGGGCCTTGAGACAAAAATGCAGGTTCTCTCCACACTAAGGCCCGAAGGGTTTGCCGCGAGATCTTGATGGTGCGTAGTGGCTCATCCTTTCGGGAGAACCCTTTGTCTCTAAACCACCACTGGAGCGGTCTCATGTGCAGGAGGCCAAGTAGAATCACATTAGACGCGGTTGCAATCAAACCCAGCAGTCTCTGGAACTCCTTCACAGTGAGTGACTGGCCTTTTCTCACTCTCTTGACCGCATAATGGTCAAAACCCACACTATGCCTAAGAAGGTGGTTCTCTGTACTGGTAAAGGCACACTGTTCTTAGCCCCAGCTCCATCATACAGGCTAGAATGACATCTCAATGCCAGACCGCCAGAAGCTCTGATTGAGCTAATATCAACCAATCGTCAATCTAGTTCAGAATGCGAACACCCTGGAGTCTTAGTGGGGACAGAGCCGCATTCATACAATTTGTCAAGGTTTGGGGTGAGAGCACAAGGCCGAACGGAAGGACCAGGTATTAGTAAGCATTAGTAAGCAAACCCCAGGAGCTGGAACAGAAGGATAAATATGTGGAAGTAAGCATCCTTTAGATCTATCATGATCAGAAATTCAGCTACAGAATTTCTCTTACAAGAAGAAAATCCTGAAATTCCACATATCGAGGGTGTGAAGGAATGATGGATAGAAGGAATGAAGACATTTGGTAAAATATGTTGAAGTAAAACTGTTACGTAAAACATATCTTTAAAAAAAAATTAAATATGAAATGTAAAACACACACACACTACACATCTGAATTACCCAATTGGGGTCTAACAAATGCAAACTATTTAATTACACTTTTCAATGTTTTTACATTTTATTTAATCAATTTAATTAATTACTCAATATAATCCAAATAATAAAAAGTGTATTGCATTCATTTGAATTACATGCTAATTATATTAATTTTATTATTATAAAATATAATTTTATATATTATTTTACCAAGCTGACATTTTATTTTCAATTGTTTTATTAATGTAAACTGTTCACATGTTGACGATCACAAATGTTAATAATAAAAAAACGCATAAAAAAAATGACAAGCAATCTTTTGTTTTTCATCTCTTCACCTGACAACTCTTGTATTTTTTTTCTTACTGCACTCATTTGACAAATACAAGTATTGTAAGTATTGCTCTGGTCCAGCATTTTCATCTGCTTGCTTCCATATTTTATTTTATTTCACACCTCCAGGGTCTGGAAGTTACCTTAGAGCTGCATTTGTCTTAATGCACCAGATACATTTTGGGGCACTTATGTTATGATTTCTGTGAGTGCAGAGAGCATTAGTATTTGTCAGGCCTTAATAATGCAGTGGTTGTACAGGAGGTCTCTAGAGACTTGGGTAAACTGTGGTTTTGGACCAGAGGTGAGCTTGATTTTTTAGCAAAGCAATCTCTGGAGGAGGTTTGGATTTATTCATTTTCGGTTTTAAAACTCTCATTTTCATAACAATGTATTATTCTGTATTCTTTTAATTAATTGAAAATCTTGGCTTTCTTTAAGTGAGAATTTTAACACATTCAGGATTTTAACACTGATATCAAGTAGCACAGTTATTCTCTTGTGGGAAAAGAAAAGTGTTTCTCTATCACATTACTTTTGCATGATTGAAGTGCCATTTTTTCATTACATTAATTTTACATTTAAAGATATTTCAGCAAAAAAAATTATTTAAAACAAGCAATGGACATTTTATAATTTAAATAAAATAATGATAAATATGTTTGCAAAAGCCATGTCTTGATTTTATGATAATGGAAAAAGTATTCTGTTTTTATTTAATTTAATTTTATTTTATTTATTTATTTATTTATTTATGTTTCTGTGATTGAGTCACGTTGAGAAAACCAGACAAGTTTAGTTTCCAAATTACTGAATACAGTTACCGGTAAAAGAAAAAAATTCTTAATGTCATTTACATTTACACATTAGCATGGATGCTTGTTAAATAATGAGATTATGTTTTGAGACAAACTTTGTTTTTGTGTGTTAAGTAAAAACACTTTTACAACTGAAAATGGCATTTATAACAGTTTCAAGAGCTAAATGGCATACCAATTATAGCACTTACTCCACCCTTATTTTTTCTGTAGAATATCTGTTCAACACTGTTGCCCTGTGCTACACATTCCTTTTCTGTCTTTAACATCCATGTAGTGGCAATAGCCAAGTTCCTATACATCCCTCTGCTCCTTTATCCATCATCCACCTGCTTTATCAGTCCCAGTCATTGCCCCTCTCTCTTTATGTCTCTAACTGGAACTTGTTGCATGTTCAACATCTGCAGTGATGGTAATTAAATATCATGTCTTGGCATTGATGTATTTCTCTATGTTATAGCTCTGGTTCAACTGACCTACATATGGTTCCACCCTGTTCTGGGAACATAGATAAGTTAAACTGTTATATTTTTTTATTGCCTTATACATTTATTCCTTGATTCTCACACAAAAATGATCTGGATGGATTTGACCAAAAAATTAAAAAAGTCTAATCTCAACCAGTATTGCTAGTCTTTACAGCCAGCATAACCTAAGAATACAAAATCATAATCCTTAATTAAAAAAATGTGAGAATGCTTCATGTTCTAAGTTTATAGGTAACGAGTATCAATATTGCTATTTCACAATACTTTACAGTAATACTTTTTAACACAGTATGATATCTACTTAGCATGCTTCTGACAGAAAGCTTATTGCAAAAGTTGTTATAACTTTTACTAAGATTTTAGGGTAACACCTTGTTTAAGGTCAATGCTAATATGGCTAAAGTGGTTGGGGGAAAGGTACAAGAAACCTAGCATGTTCCAATTCATCCCAAAGGTGTTCAGTAGTGTAGCGGTCAGGACTGTGTGCAGGCCATACAATTTACTTCCAAATCAACCTTGATAACCATTAGACCATGTAGTTCTAGTAAAGAAAAATACTAATGTTACAGCATATAAATAAATTTTTCACAATTTTTTGTTCCCAATATAATTGGAACAGTTTAATGAAGTCCCTCATATCTGATTAATAGTCAGATGTCCACAAACTTTGGTCATATAGTTTATATAAGCCCTTCCTAACAACTAATAGACTGTAGAATTATAAAGACTATTTAAAATGATTATTCTATTAAAGCAAGAAACCCTAAAAAAAATAACTGCAAACCTTTACACTGCAACTGCGCCACGTACATCATCTGGTGGAGTTCAGAATCAATATTTGTCTAATAACATGACAAAAACGTACAAATGTAAATAAAAAAAACATACTCACCAGAGATGCAGACTCATAATTTGCTCCGCTCCTCAGAGACTGTAATCCAGTCGTACCGCTCGTATTCACTGGTCTGGAAGCGGCGAACAAACCCTTTCCTGGGCTGAGACAAGCTAGCTAGCTTCGGGGGTTAGCCGACCTCTTCTCACGACGACTAGCTTTTCTTGTCTCAAAGTTTGTTTAAGACCAAATCAATTTGTCTTTCTCCGTAGGCATAAAAAAAGTCTAACTCAGATGTATTAATGTGTGCAGCGTGCTACAGATGGGTTTTTCAGTCAAATTTGGCTATAACTGTTTCCCTCTGACCAACCAATCAGAGGATGGAAAAAAGCTGACACTATTCTGGGCCAGCTAGCTGGACCTGTGAGGCGAATATGACATCTGATTGGTTAAAAAACCGAGCTATTTCTTAAGGAGACAATGGTAAAAACGCCAGCAGTATTGACTTTGAAGGCCCTGGGCACATTAGATTGACATGGCAGCACATAGAGGGTTGAAATCTGCTTGAACAAAAAATCTTACATTCACATACTCGTACAGGAAGCAGTGCAGCCAAGAGAAATGCTACAAAATGAAGAGACTGTTGGGAATAAATTAATAAAATTTCATGTAACAAATATTAGAATTTATGTTGTAAATGTAGGTCAATGCTTCTGAAAGTGTTTAGGCCAGAAAATAAGTCTTTGCTGGCCCTAACCACCCGCATATATAAGTTATCTTAATGATTAAAGTAACATATCCAGATTATTATCTTGCAGTATGCTATACATTAGAACTATATCTTATTATTGTTATGTTAAAGTGTGGTTACTGTTACTCCAAAACACTTCCCAAAATGAATGTGCTCATGCATCACTCATGCTTCAGTGGTACCCTGCACAAATATATATATATATAAAGACACCTCTGTATTACTTTTATTCCATTACACTTATTCACTATCTGCTCAACTAAAGACCCTTATAATTTGTACATGGCAGTGATTTTATAATCCCATTATCTGGTGGCACCTAGAAATGGATGGATTCAATTTTGAGTTTGGTTCCTCTCAAGGATTTTTCTTTATGTCGTCTTAGGGATTTTTTTCCCCCTTTGTAGTCTCAGGCTTGCTCATTAGGGAGCTAAATCTACATGCATATTTTTTTCAAACTGCTTTTGTGAGAATGTCTGTTGTCAAGTGTTCTATACATCAACAAATCACTTGCTGAGTTCAATTGAAAGCTTGGTGTGAGATTGACATGCGTCATTGTTAAAAAAATGTTACTGATATCATTTATACCGATGAACATTTTGTGAAAATTAGATCCAGATAAACACTATGCAAATAATGTGGCTGAAAGAATCCTAATTGCTCCTAATGTTCTTGGGTCATTGCAGTTTAATTGAGGTGGTGGCAATTAAACTCTGCCCTGGAAGCTATATTCAGTGTTCTCAAAAGATTTGGGGAAGCATCTTCTGTGTGAAATGAGTTCCTTTGTTTTGTCCACTTTCCCCCCTTGATATTATGGGAGAAATTATCGGATGTATTTGTAAATGCTTTTAGATGATTCTACTAAACAATTCCACCTAATCATGTGGAATATGTGAACCTGACATCTCAGGAAATGCATCTTAATTGACAATAATAAATGAATGAATGAATGAATGAATGAATGAATGAATGAATGAATGTCAATTAAAGTTTGTTTAAAACATGGTCCTTGCAGTACCTTGAATTTCTTTGGTACCTATATTTTATACTGAAAAAAAAATCTGTATTCCTTTTCCACATTTGCATTTAGATCATCGTATCACACCTTTGCCAAGATTAACCTTCTATGAAAATATTTCATTCATTAAGAAGCTCTAATGAACGTCAAGCCTGCCACCTAGTCCTAACGTCATAGTAATGTTTCTCTTGGCAGGAAACCGTGTGCTAATCAACAACCTATTCACAGCTGAGGAGCCTCTTTTGGCTGCTACAATTACCAAAGTGTTACACCAACAAAACATATGAGGATACTATCAAACAGAAACGAAGGGAAAATATGTAGTTTTTTGTTTCATTTGATAAGGTCTGTGATAGACTTTGGCTTCTCCAACTAGCTAGCTGAATAATCTTAGAGTGTAAATGATTTTATTCTCACCATCTGAGTCTAAAATATTACTTTTTTAATGTACTTTTAAGTGCATGCTGTGAACAATAATAAAAAAGGTCCTTAAAAATTAAGAGAAACTTTGGGTAAGCAACCATATTAAATACATTCTACTGTACACAATTCAGTACTAGCTATTTAGAAGCCTCTGTATATTTAGACAAATTGGTAAATAGAGTCAGATTTTAAGTATTCTATCAATTAGACATTTTCCTCATAACTACTATTTACTACTATTTAAATATCAGACTGTCTTTCTTGTGTATGACTTTTATGTACATCTGTTGTACAAGAAATTCAGTTAACTGACAGTAAAATGAGTGTTTATTGACTGATAATTAAATTGCAATTACTTGCGTTATAGCACTTTAATGAAAAAAAAAAAAATTGAATGTCTCAAAATCATGCCTACAGCTAACCATTCAGCAATACAAAGCAGAAAATGGAAAAGTTTGGCAAAGGAGGTGACCAAGAACCTAAGGAAACTTTATTCATCAATATATCTTGTTTTTTGCTTATTATTCCTTTAAATCTATTCAAATTTCCCATGAGGTACTCGCTAACTCGACCACTCACCACTTATCACTAACCACTATTCGCAGCGTAACCACTCCTTAGTCATGTGGGAGCTACAGCTATCTGGGAGGGTCAAGGTTATTCAGTGCTTCAACCAAGACACATGAAACCAGCCCATTGAATCTTTTCAGAATCTGCAGTTCATGCTGTGTCAGAGGGTATCACACTCTTAGGAAAGCTTTATTATTCCCCTTCTGCAAGCATGAGCTCACAATTGCAAAGGCAATTGGCAAATTTGGCTGTGATTGATAGGGGAAAGTGTGTATGTCACCCCTCCCACCCTGAGAGCTCAGCCAGGTTTTCTTTCTTGAAGTCCTGGTCAGTTACAGCTGTGGCAAAAGAACAATTCACAGTGTTTGTATTTAATGTGCATGAAGTAGTTGTTTTGCAAAATCTAAAGAGTCTCAAAGTTATTTCACATTTACCCAGGTTCAGCTGGTTATCAATGTTTAGAAAAAAAATTTTTAAGGATAAAATGTACCTTTTAAGTCACAGAAGCATTAAAATTGTTCACGTTCATGTCGGCATGGTGATGTAGTGTGTATATAACAGCAGCAGGGTTCAATTCTGAGCTGGATTTACTCTCTGTCTAGAGTTTTTCCCCAACTGGGTTCCCTCTAAGTTCTTGCATGCAAGAAACATGCATAAAGCTGTGAAAAAGTGTGCTAACGTGTGAACGTAGCCCTGAAATGGATTTGTGTCATGTCCAGGGTGTATTCCCACATCACACCATATCTTCCTCAGATTGGCTCAACCCAATGCAGGATAGGCCTGGATAGGGTCCAGCTGTTTTACAGATAAACCTATTAAATAAGTACACTAATTATTAATTTAACATTAAATGCATTAAAAATAGTTAAATAAAAGTCTATCTAGACATTTTAAATAAAAATAAATTAATAAGGCCGGTGTGAATCAGGACAAAGTTGGTGGAAAGGCAATGAGAATATGCTTTTATTCAACTTAGTATATGCCTCCTTGTTCATTCTTGATTAGACCAGGTTGACACTGTGGTATTTTGGTGCCAGTCCAGAAGGTGTCTTTTCCAGTCATGTATATGGTCTAATTATATGGTATGTCTAGGTTTTTCGAGACACTGCAGAGAAATGCTCTAATATGCTGCAAAAAAAATACTGATGCAAGAGTTGTTAACTTTCTGATGCAACTGGATTTGGGCAAATGTTTAAAACACTGAAATTCTAGACTAAAAACTTACATTGCTTTTAAATCTTTTAAAGTTACCTGTCAGTGGCTTAACCAGGAAATTCCTGAAACAGATAGGACTGTATATGGCTGCAGTTTGATGACATCACTTTAACACATCCTCCATCACATCATGAAGTGGCACAGCAGTTAAACATGCAGAAGAGAAAGGCCTGGTCCTGTCCTAAGGCTTTTCATGTCCAATGTGATTAGGGGACTGTGGAATTTGCATTACATATACAAGTGGTAGAAAATTCGTACATTGAGGGAGTAAAAGGAACATAAGATTTGCTTTGCTGAAGCAAAAAGGAGTTTAATATTTATCTCTTTCTCCCTCTTTCTCTCTCTTTCACTCTCTACATTCAATCTATAATTTTCACTTCTTTTTATACATTTGAATTTTGTTATTGCTTAAACTGGTAGCTGGGTTCAGGGTTTGGATCTATTAGCTGGGTTAAGAAATCAACCAATGTGTACAGTCTACATCTATCTATGTCCAGAGTGGACATTTTATAAATATGTTTGAAGACACCAGTGCACACTTTTCTAAAGTGTTTTTTAGATTGGATTCATGTAGCTGTAACCATAGGCTTATAGCTTAGGTGAATTTATTTTGGAGCAGATTTTTTAAAACTGCAGTGGTTTTCTGGAAACCTTCAGATTGAAAGGTTTGAGTTCAAATCTCAGCACCACCAAACTGCCACTGTTAAGATCTTAACCCTTAACTGTTCCATCAGTGAGATTATCTAGGGTTTGGGTTAGATTGTCTCTTCGGCTATGCTCTAGTGTGAGACATTCGAGTCCGTGTTTTCCCTTTTATATTCTTTACTTTCGTTTTTGTTTTTCCCGGTTTTCGTCAAGATCGAGCCACATTAGCAAAATGTGAGGAGAAGGACATTTAATTGTTCATAGTTACCCCAAGGTTGCGAGCAGTGGCTGAAAGGGAAAGCAGAGAGTTGTAAAAAGAGTTATTTTGTGATCCTTACCTGGAGATGAATTACCTGGGATGACCAGCAGTTTAGTTTTGCTGGGGTTGAGTTTTAGTTGATGAGCACTCATTCACAAAGATAAGTCCGCCAAGCATGCCAAGATCTGAGCGGAAGCTGTGGTATCTGAGGGATAGCAAAAGCAGAGGTAAGCAGTGGTAAGAAAAAGCATGTGAGAATAAGACTTCACCAAGAAAGTGGGTATAGAGGGAGAAAAGGAGGGGACCAAGTACTAAACCTTTTGGAGACCAGTGGAGAGTCTGCATGGGGCAGATTTGGACCCCCTCCATGTTACTTGGTATGAGCAACCTTCCAGATAGGAAGCAATCCATTCCCAAGCTGCTCCGTGGACACCAAGATTCCTGAGAGGTAGTATTGTGGTTGACTGTGTCTAACCTTGTGGTTGACTGTGAGTACAGATGACAGCTTGGCTGAGTGAGCAGCATGTAGTTTCTCAGTGACAGCCTAAAAAATGTCCATCCTTGTGAAATGTGCTGCTCTGAACTATGTACTACTGCTCTACGTACTGGATGTTAAGGATGTTAAGGAACCGTTGATGACTGTGGCGCTGAATGGCAAAAGGTTTTGTAAGATGGTCTAAAGTGTAGTTGAAGGGATTGGATCCAGAGGGCAGGTGGTGGGATTGCAAGATTAAATGACTTGCAGTATCTCTTCTTCTGCTATGGTTAAGAAGTTCTAAAACAAAGGATGAGGGTAATCCTGGGTGTAAAGTGTAGTCATTGTTGGGGAGAAAGTAAAGGTCTGGCAGATTTCCTCAATCTTCTTATCATAAAAGGAAGCAAAGTCTTCAGCAGTCAGGGAGCCTGGAGCAAGTGGAGCAGGGGGGTTGAGTAGTGAAGAGATGTTGTGGAGCTTACGATGATCTTCTGAAAAAAATTTGGTCAAGAGTGCACGTTAAGATGTGAGCTCTGCGATTTTTCCATTTCTTTCCTGCTGATCTGAGTTCTTGTCGATTGCTGCGCAAAACCTCTGAAAGCCAGGGGGTGGGGCAAGAAGTCTTCTTAGGTTTAGTGGTTTGGGCGCAGAGGAGGTCCATGGTTGAAGAAAGAGAGGAAAGGAAAGCATCAGTGGCAAAGTCCAAAGGGTAAAAAAGAAAAGGAGACAAAGTCAGGAAGAGATGAAAAAGACAAGATAAGAGAGAGATGCTGGAAATTGTTTTTAGGTAGCATAGGAAGAGTGGTTGTAAAGGAAACCAAGAAATTATCAGAAATTTGAAGTTGGTTAGCAGTCCTGTCTGTAGCTGGGGTACGGCAAGTAAAAACCAGGTCCAGGACATTTCCTCCCTTGTGTGTGGTAGGGCAGCTGTTAAATGTCAAGGAGAAGTTATTCAGAAAATTCAGGAGGCAAGATGACTAAAATTTGTCAGATGGGAGGTTGAAGTCGCCAAGAACTGTCAGAGGGGTGCTGTCAGAAGGGAAAGTACTGAGGAGTGTGTCTATCTCTTCTAGGAAGTCTCCAAGGGTACCAGGAGGGTGGTAGATGACAATGATGAAGAGGTTGATTGGAGAGGTAACTGAAACAGCATGGAATTCAAAAGAAGACATGGTTAGATGAGACAAAGGGAGAGGTGTAAAACACCATCTCGTTGACAACAATAAACCTGTGCCACCACCTCTACCTGTTTCTCTTGGTGAGTGAGAGAAAGCATAGGCAGAAGACAGAGCAGCTGGTGTAGCTGTGTTTCGTGGGGATATCCAGGTCTCAGTGAGTGCCAAAAAGTCGACGGCATGGTGGGAAACAAAGGCTGTGATAAAGTCAGCTTTCCTTTCAGCAGACTGGCAGTTCCAGAGCCAACCTACCACCGCTGTTTGAGTTTGAGACAACAGAGGAGGGTAGATTGGGTTACTGGCAATGTGACTTCTGTTCTTTGGATGAGAACATCTGTGTCTGTAAGAGGATTTGAAATCAATGTATGAATTTTTAAAAACACAAAATAACAATATATTTACTAATTTAAACACTAAGCGTTACTGGCCTTAGCAGGTTCACCTTCAACTGCTTTCAATATAAATGAGCACCTTCAATGTAAATTAGTAGACCCTGCCCACAATTCACACCTCAAGAGAGACTGAAACTACCCTTAATTAATCACCTGAAAGAATTCGTAGTTAGCTCTTGCTTTCCTCCGAGTGTGTTCACTGGGACTTGGCATAAGAGGTAGTTTGAAATAATGCTTTTGCTACACAGCCAGGAAGCTATCATATATTTCATGTAATATGAGGCATACATACATACATACATACATACATACATACATACATACATACATACATACATACATACATACTATATCATACAATACCTCTTTGCTTTGACTTTTGCTTCTAAATTTTTATCTTTAATTCAATTCAATTCAATTCAATTCATTTTTATTTGTATAGCGCTTTTAACAATGAACATTGTCTCAAAGCAGCTTTACACAGATAATGTGGTGATCAGATGTAAATATGTTCTTTGTAAGTATGTTTGTCCCTGATGAGCAACTGTGGCAAGGAAAAACTCCCCGAGATGGCATAAGGAAGAAACCTTGAGAGGAACCAGACTCAAGAGGGAACCCATCCTCATCTGGGTTGCACCAAATGTCCATTTGAAGCATATATACAAAGTATAGACCGCCGACACCAACTACAGTCCAATCCATCCTCAAAGCACCCGTTCTACTCCGGAATTACATGGAACCACCCAAGGTGTTGATGAGAGACCGTCCCAAGCTGCACAGAAGTGTGAAGATCCGCGGAGGGGAGAGGGGCAGGAACAGTGGTCACTGGAGCCTCAGGAGCATGTTTAACTCGACCGAGAGAACCATCACATGTATTTTAGTTAGAGGTTTAAAAAAAAATTGACACAATTTTATATTCTTAATCCCAACTTATTTCAAACTTTTACACATTTCATTGAATTTTAGCTAATTTGCTACATTTTAGCTAAATCAACCACTCCATCAAAAAGCCTTAATTTTAAAATAATGTTTTGGTATTTAATTGTGTATTTTAAACATTTTGCTAAAACAAAAATTATTTTTTTGTGCCACTAAATATATGTATAGAAGTTTTCTACACAAAAAAATATTAATTAATAGTTAATATTTGGAATTCATCGTTTCAGTTCCAAACCTATTTTAATAGTATTATATTGATGACATTTATATTATATTTCATGTGTTTGTTTATATATATATATTTTTTTTTTGCAGTAAGTCAAAATTTTTTTTAGCAACAACAATAAAAAAATATGCTTTGAATTTTAATTATGCTTGAATTTAGGACCAAGGCTGTGTTTTAAATAAGATGCCCATATATAAAGCAAGTGCCCCTTTATATACAACAAACTATTAGCATATTCTGTGATTTCTCCCTGGCTGATACGACCCTATCCATGTAATATAATCCCTGGTGTATTCCCCTAGCTTGCTTTTGCTTCAGCAATGCACAAATAGATGAGCAATGAGTATAAGGGGTATGTTAATTCGGAGACATGATTCCCCATGTTATCCCAGCATTTTGCCCTGTTAACCATGACGCTATTCACAGCTCTGAGAACAGAGGAGAGCGTGAAGGAGACAGATTGCTTGGCCTGCTGGCTCTTAACACTGTATCATTAGCTGGCTAATTGGATATTAATGACTGTGTGGTTTCCATTACAGTAAATGGCACACCTGAGGACATTAATATTGTGCAGGAGAAAGTGAAAAGATCAGAACCACCTCTGTAGTTCCAAGGAGAGACGGTTTTAATGAAGGAGGAAGCTGATAAGAAGAAATAAAAAAGGACCATCCCCATTTAGCCTTGGAGAGAATTTTTGTGCTTTCATTTAGCCTAGGTTCTTTTATTACATACATGAGACAGGCTTTGGGAAAGTGAGACCGCTCTGTTGGTACTCATACAACTCATACATAAATTTTATTTACTTTGCGAACATCTCTCCAGTAGACTGGAATTGATCTCAGGGTCATATTGGTTTGACTGGTATTATAGGTTGTAGGGATGCAGGAAATGCTTGATATTTTGCCACTGCATGAACTCCAATTTTTAATGAGTAAATGTAACAGATTTAACAGTTAAAAAAATTATAACAAGACAGAGGCAAAACAAATAATAGACTGAACTTGTGAAAATCAGTGAACTAACAGGGTTAGTAAAACATGGGGATCTAAGAAGTGGGCTAAAAGAGGTACTGTGTTCATGACATCTAATATAGATGTGTCGGGTGAGTGTATAGCAAACTAAAAGACAGAAAATCAGAAAATGTCAATTAAAAGCTGCAAATGCTTAAAAATATGTAGCAATATGTAAGATTTTTATTTATTTTTTGCAACATCGCAAGCCCTGAGTGAGTAACTAAAATAAAATCTAAAATTTGCACTATTTTTCAAATACCACTTTTCCAACAACCTGAATCATTACTGTGCTTTAAACAGTACCACTGTGCACCCTAACTATCATGCCAGACTCTATCATTAAAAAAAAAAAAAAAACCATGTTATAACATTGTAAGCTTGACTATAATGGTTAAAAAGTAACAAGACAAACAATCTGGGTATTTATCCAATCAGGCGGTGGGAGGAATAAAAAATAATCAATACCAACCTAGTTTTTCTCTTGGGTTCTATATATGTTGCTTGTAAGACTAAGCCTGACAAAATATCCAGTGGACAGGGGAATTTCAGTTCTGCTAAAAATCAGCACAGGGATTTGCATCCCAGGAGATTGAGTTTATGAGATTTGGTGTTTTAGTAGGAAAGCCAAGTTAATGGTAGCAATCGAGAGAAGAGGTTACTAAAAAGAGTTTTAGAATTTAGAAAAGCTGACATTTGTGCCGAGCTTCAAAATTAGTATTCCAAGAGGAAACCTTGATTCCATGTCTGACATGCTAAAAGAAGCAATAAAATGTAAGCATGGTTCAATAACCATCAGACAGTAACAACAGCGTGCAATAACGTTCTTGGAACTGTTTTATCAAGTTACTGAGGAATCAGGTCTGGTTCTGAAAAGATCCTGGTGGCAAGCTGGTTTTTACAGAACCACAATTGCATGCTGTATACAAACAGCAGGTTACACCCTGGTAACAGCAATAGAAACTTCCTGGAGTGGAAGATACGGAAGAGCTTTTAGAGTGGAACATCATATAGGCTAAGGATTTGATGTCCATCATCCAGCAGGCCATTCTCTGTTTAGACCTTGTGTCTATTCCACCATCATATGAACGGTTGACCTGCCAATCAAATCACCTCATTATGGTCTATATAATACTGTAGGATGTGTACTGGCCATAGCAGGTACTGGGTACACTTTGCATATAATTTAGATGGAATGTTGAAGTAGAACATCACAACCTGTTTATTCCAGGAGCACTGATTTGTTAGAACACTTTTTTCCACCTCCACCTCCTCCACACAGACGCATCTTATGTAATTGCTGATTAGAGGGCTGGTGGGCAAAATCAAGGAGTAAAAAGAGATTAAAACCCTTCCCAACAATAAAACAATCCCTCTTCAGTCTACAGTAAACAAATTAATTTAACTAGCAGTCAGCTCCTCTGAGGCCAGTCACAGCAAACGAATACCCTTACATTTACCCAGTGATGTTATTGCATAATGTTTAAATGGAGGTTGCGAGAGAGCTTGAAGGCATGACAATGCAGTTGGAATAAAAATGGAAATGCAAAAGGTTTAGGATCATTGGTTTTTCTCACAAATATAACAAAGTAAGGTTTAATGATTTACAAGACAACACAAACAGGCTTGTCTGCAGTTAATGACTGATAACACCATGTATTAAGCCAGAGACTAATTGAGTAGCTGTTGGATTACATTTGCAAACAGTCCACTCTTAAATGTCAAGACAACAATAAGATATATATAATATATATATATATAAATATATATATATATATATATATATATATATATATATATTTTCCCCCTAATCAATATCTTTATAAGAAAATCAAGCACATTTGGAGCACTCCCAACAATTCATTAGAAGAGTCCTGGAATCTAGGAATTGTGGAATATGGAACTGCAGAAAGATCGACACAAATGTGAAAATGTGCAAAAAAAAAGGTTTTTCTTGATTTACAAAAGGTAAATTTTTTATGTTTGGTCAACCAAAGAAGTAATGGCTTCCTTTTATGTTAGAAAAATGCTAGTATTCAAATGGTACAACTCTCAGGCATACCCATATCAACTATGATATACAGTGAGGAAAATATGTATTTGAACACCTTGCTATGTAGTTAAAATAGTTAAAAAATCGTACATTGTGATTTCTGGATTTTTATTTTTTAGATTATGTCTCTCACAGTGGACATGCACCTGTGATGACAATTTCAGACCCCTCCATAAATTCTAAGTGGGAGAACTTGCAAAATAGCAGGGTGTTCAAATACTTATTTTTCTTACTGTATAATCTCTCTAGTGCATCCTGGATCTGACCCTATATACATTATAATGACATTTCATTTTCTCCCTTTCTACATACTATGCAATGTCTAAATGAGCCTGGACAGCTTTGTGAATTAATGTTATGATAATAACAGGTCTAGACTTTCAAGACAAGGGCAGAAGAAAGGTCCCCTTACTGTACACAATGAATTTGCCATCAAGTCAAGTATTGCAAAGAGCACTTTCCTGTTCAGAACAAAAACGCCCCCACACACTCCTGCATTATCAATATTATCATTATTGTCTATATATCAAAATGCATATTAAGGAAGTGAGGCCTGACATATGAGGTATTATTATTGATCATCACAAAAATCTATTTGAAGATTACAAACCTTCCAGTAAATTCTGGTCAGATTTAGTGGCTGAAATCAATTTCTGCTGACCTTGAAAATGTTTTTTATTATTCTTAACACTTTTTTTTTTTTTTTTTTACTTACTTTAGTCAGATTGTTATGTGCAAACGAAATAGGGCTCTTTTATGTTGTATTCCTGTAGAAAAATTAAATTCTTTCAGTGGGTAAATTGAAGCTTTGTGATCATTGGACTTTCCAGCAAGACATTGATAACAAGCAAGTTACCCAAAGCTTTCTTCTCTGATTGGTTCTTGAATGTCCTTTAGTGGCCTTCTTATACCCAGATTTAAACCCTATTGAAATTCTATAGTGGGATTCAAATAAATAAATAGTAGCATGTACATCAAGAGACATTAAAAAGTTGGAAGCTTTTGTACATGAGAAATGAGCAAAGATTCTGCCATATTGAAGGTTATGACATATAAAAGAAGGTTGAACAAATTCTAATTTTGGGGGTTGAATAATTTTCCACATGAATCAACTCAATATTACATTGTCAAATCTTGAACATATAGTACAAAACTTTCTTTGACTTTTTTTAAAGCCTTGGTTGACATATTTTTATTGTATCTATTGACAGCACTGTTTTTAGCTGCTTTGCCTTGACCTTATGTTCTTTCTTGTGCTCTTGGTAACACATGATTTTAATAAATGGATAACATTAATTGAAGTATTACATATATTTAGTTTCTCAATATATAATGTACTTTTCTGGGAAGACTGGGAAGACAGCAGGAAGTTTGTTTCTTGAAAACTTTACTACAGTGTGTTTGTGCTGTACTTTTTGAGTTTCAGCAGGGCTGTCAGATTTCTGGGCAATGAACTTTCATCGGCGCAAGTGAATGCAACAACAAAAGCCCTCTGCAGGCATGCTTGATTCAAACACATTTCAAATTCTTTGGTATTGTCTTCATAATTTATGTAGGCATTTGCAGTTTGACTGCTTTTCTGTGTATATTACAACATATCAATAAAATCAACTTGTCATTGTGGGCAAGTTTGTTTGAACTGAGTTGTTTCCTACACCTCAAGTACAGGAAACAGCAGATGACTACAAGTACAAAGAATCTTGACTTTTCCAAGGATTTTTTTAATCCTTTGTGTATTCTCTTTAACAAGAAGCATAGTGCCAGTAAAAACATATCCATGAATGCTATAATTACAATCTCTATATGGAACACTATATTATCCAATAC
Source organism: Silurus lanzhouensis (assembly GCA_039877035.1). Taxonomy (NCBI): domain Eukaryota; kingdom Metazoa; phylum Chordata; class Actinopteri; order Siluriformes; family Siluridae; genus Silurus; species Silurus lanzhouensis. Next base: position 986,790 of record JBCEWE010000488.1, read on the forward strand.
TTAAATAAGGCCACTGACATAATTATTATAAACCCTGGTCTATAAACTCTCCATAATTAACATCCTCAAACATTTTAATTACCATAGACATATCTAGAATATATATGTCTACTGAAGTTCCTGCTTGTAGCAGAGTGGATGCATTGTTTTGTAGATTGAATTAAACTAGCAATGTTATTTGCTAATCCAGGTGTCTGAATTAACAGAAAATAACATATAATTAACATAAATGAGTTAATAATTCATACAGCAGCTGATACAAGCCATTTTTAACACCAGCAGACAGTGCATTTTTTATTACAACACTTATGAAAAACACAGGCTCTGCAACATGATATACGGTTGACAAAGGAGCTCCATAATACTTTCTTCCCCTTTGCTAGCAAAAAGTTCCTCTGTTTTCTAAGAAGGAATTAGATCCGTTCCTCCTGAAATTCGTGCCCCCGTGAACTGCTAGTTCTTTGCTTTTGAAACTTTTTTTTTCATCTGGATTCTCGAGAGATGCAATTATTGTGAAGTCGACTTGTAGGGCTTAGCTTACTGGGGAATACACGGCCCCTTTTTGCATTTGGTTCCTCCCTGTACATCAGCCATTTTATAATGTTATTTATAACAGCTGCAGTCACACTGGGGTTGAGAGCTGTATGATGATTCAATGATACACCTGTTTGTTTGGGTTTTTTTGTTGTTTTTTTTAGTGCGAGGTGATCATCATAAATGTGAGGCATTACATACTACCTTACTGTTAATTATTTAATCAAACGGTTTGAGTTTTTGGTTCTAGCAGCCTTTTTACAAGAATAAATGTGTCATTTCAAATGCAAAATGACTGTTACTCACCATCTGCTAATGTTGCATTAGTTATTTGAGATGGTGACAGCACGTTAAATAAGGAATCAGAACATGGCAGTTTTACTGTTCAAAACCCACAAACTGTCAACAAAGCAGATATAACAGTCTCACATGGCTGTGTCCCCCTTGTCTAGTGAGGCATGCTTCATAATAAGGGCAAGCATGTGCACAGAGATTTGTAATATTTTCTTCCCTCTCATTTGGAACCACTAGTGCTATGCACTTCATACTGAAGGTGGAAAACAGTGATTGCTGGCACATGGAATGAATAATACCGTGAACTTTTCCTGTTTTCTTGTGCTCAAGCAAAAATCTACACACGTTTTGCTTTAGCAGTGAAAATCACCATGAAATTTTAATGTGACTCCCATGTAATATTGCTTTGAATGCTAGCAATTTAAGTAAATAGAGGTGATAAAATATTCATTCATTTTGCAATATAATTTGCAGGCATGTACTGTATATTCTCACTTCATTGCGGTAGTGTAAGATCGTTTTCGGCATCATAATTAACAAGAAATTTTGCTTTAAAGTATGGAGATATCAAGGGTTCTTGTGAGCAGCCGTCTATGTTTTGAATACTGTGATGGAGGACTAACACTCATTGATCTGCAGGTGGGAAAAATAAGGGGGAGAGCACCAGACAGGGAGAGAACATGCAAGTGAGTGATCAGAGAAAAAGGGGCAAGGAAAAAAGAAAGACAAGCAAGCGAGAGAGAGAGAGAGAGAGAGAGAGAGAGAGAGAGAGGAGAGAGAGAGAGAGAGCATTGAGGCTTGCGGATAAGAGCCTGAAATCCCCCCACACAAAGTGATGTGCTCAAGAGGAGCCTCTCAATATGTTTCCTTGATCAGTCAGCTTACATAATATAATTAAACACTTTAAGCAGGCTTTCAGGAGCGAGGCAGAGTGTGTGCAGCGTGGGGGGGAAGAGGGGAGAAAAAAATCCCTTAAGGATGCCCATATGTGCCTCAACATTAGACCTTCTGCCTCAGAGTCACTGTCTCTGCAGAAATCCTTTTGTTCCGCTTCTACTCTGGCTCCATGTAGACTAGCATAACACATACATATACAGACTGGGAAAAAAAATAGTGTGAGAGAGAGAGAGAGAGAGAGAGAGAGAGAGAGAGAGAGAGTACACTCTTTGTACATTTAGCATCTCACATTGCTGTATATTATATATCCTTCCAGAGAGCCTGGGATTGAATGTGTACAATAGATCGTGTTTGATTGTCTCTAGCTCATGTTTGATTGTCTCCAAGAAAACAATGTACTTTAAAACAGCTTCAGGCAATACTTCACATTTTGTTGTGTGCAGCAAGAAAATTGGAGGCAAGACAGACACATATACAGATGTGCTAATCATGGCTTATGCAACAATGGCAAGCCATAATCTAAAGCCAGAACCTTTCATTCGCACCGCACCATTCCCCTTTTTCTGTCACTCAAACTTAAAAGGTTTGACTGGCAGCACTGGATTTTTATATAAACCAAATATCCAGAACTATTTCACACGAAGGAGTAGAAGTGCATTGAGACATTAATATGTTTTCATGAGCCGCTGTTATTAAAAATGAGCTCATGAATTTTATTCTCTATTACCATATTTTCTATGAGCATGTCTGTTAACAATTAAAAAGCCTGCCCCTGGCTCTTCTTGTTTAGATTTATGTTCCACTAATTAGGTTGCTCATAAACATATTGCATATAAAAAATGCCACTATGCCACTCGCACTGCCTAAACCCTTTTAAACCACCTATCACAGAATGCCCATTTTAAAGTCTTATGCAAATCCTTACACCCACGTAGACTGGCAATTGTCTCCTGCTTGCTTCAGATCCTTTTCTTGCTATCCTGCAGACTGGACCACAAGCTATAGCTGCTGCTATACAGCTCTTGTGTGTGCTATCTGGTTTAATGTGACGTAAAGACCAGGAAGCTATTAAAGCACATGAAACTGGCGCTAGCTTCTAAAAAAGGAAGGAAGTGCTGCAAGGATGCAGGCAGTGAGGCATGGAGAAGCAACGTCTCGTTTCCTCGAAGAACCATGGTTACATACATAACCTGGAGACGTTCTCCCTTAGGAACTCAAGCTGCGTCAACAATGCTTTGAGAATGAGAGTCAGATAACGCCAGATTGACGAATTCCAGCATACTGTAGATAGGCACATCTAGGTCGAAGGACAGAGGGGCCAGGAGTGGCACAAAAGTTTTAAGCTTTAAAACCTGACAAGCTCAGTGGGGTGGACCAGCCTGCAGCGTTGCAGATGTCTTGGAGGAAACTCCCAAACACAAAGCCTTTGAGCCTGCTACACTCCGATTTAAATGAGCTCTGACTGCAAAAGTAACAGGGAGACCAGATGACTCACCACAAGATGAAATAGCGTCCACAATCCATTTTCTAAGCATCTGCTTGTTCCCAGGAAGACCTCTCTTTGGAGAGCCATAGCAGACAAACTGCTGGACTGACTTTCCAGGCATTTCCTTGTTATGCCTGGAGCATAACAAGTCGTTGGACGACCGAGGGTACCTTGGGAATATACCCTGATTTGGGATGGAGGAAGGCACTGGCCATGCCTGGAGTAAATTCCAGGAAAGAAGGGGCAACATAGAGGGCCTGAAAATTCTTTATTCTCTTAAAGAAAGAAAGTCCTCAAAGGTAGGCAATGGCCAAGTCTTATACCGGAGGCCTCAGCCTCAGGTACCGCGGAGGACACATAAACTTTCAGGGTGGAAGGAGCCAACCCTTTGGCAAAATGTTCTTGAAGGAATTCCAGCACTGGGCCAACCGGGCAGTTAGCTGGATTTAAGCAGTGTTGTTCACACCATGCCATGAACAGGTGCCCCCTCGCGGCATATGACCTCCTTGTGGAGGGAGCTTTGGTTTGAAGAATGTTCTCTACCACCTTGGTGGAGAGACCGGCGGCTAGGAAATATGCCCCCTCAGGGGCCACAGCCACAGCCTCTACAGCTCTGCATAGGGTTGAATTACTGTGCCCCCTGCCTGAGAGAGAAGATCCCTTCTTAAAGGTCCCAGCAAACTATCTCTAATGCTGTAGGGAGAAAGACATACAGTCCATGCCTGTACCATGACATCCAGACATAGAGGGGCTGGGGGTGTTAGGGGGAACCAGAGGGGACAGTGCAATGTCTCTTGAGTCGCAAACAGGTACACCTGTGCTCCGTAAAATCTCTCCCAGATTTGCTTCACCACATCTGGTTGGAGTCTTCATGGCCCTTGTCTTGACCGTGCATCTGCTCCCTTGTTTAAGTGACCTGGGATATACGCTGCTCTCAAGAAGAGAAGCTTCCTCTGGGCCCACAGAAGGATCTGACATGCAAGCTTGTACAGAAGGCGAGATTGCAGACCCCTCCTGATGGTTGATGTAGGAATCCACCAAAGTGTTGTCCATACGGACCAACACATGGTGTCCTCTGAGGTCTGAAAGGAAATGCTTCAAAGCTCAAAGCAAGGCCTATATCTCTAGGCAAAAGATATGCCACATCTGATGGGGCCTTCTCCAAAGACCTTGGGTGAAGCAGGCACTCATGAGCGCCTCCACACCCCATGGGGGACCGGCTGTCATAAACATTACACGATGACCAGGAACTCCCAGAACAGGGCCCTGAGACAGGAACTCAGGAGCTTTTCACAAATCTAAGGCGCGTAGGGCTCACCACGTGACCTTGATCGTATGGAGTGGATTGGCCTCCAAGAGAACACTCGGGCCCTGAGCCACCACTGGAGGGGTCTCATGTGCAGGAGGCCAAGTGAAACCATATTGGATGCTGCTGCCATCAGATCTAGCAGTCCTCAGAGTGACTGGCTTTCTCTAACTCTTTTGACGGCCGTTAGGATGGATTGCAGGGGACAACTGTGCCCGCATAAGGGTCGAATCCCATATTATGCCTAGATAGCTGAGTCTCTGTGATGGTAAAAGCACACTATTTTTGGCGTTTGGCCTTAACCCCAGGTCCTTCACTCGTGCAAGAAGGACATCTCAATGCCGGACCCTCAGCTGCTCCGATTGAGCCAATATCAACCAATCGTCAATATAATTTAAAACACAGACGCCCTAAAGTTTCAGCAGGACCAGTGCCTGAGCTCTAGGTGACTCCTGAGAGGCGGCAAACCCTACAAATTCGCTACTAGGTTATTTTTTTTTATTTACCACTTACCATAAAATACAAACACACACAAAATGCTTCCTGAACAAATAAAAGCTAGCGTCGGTTTCACTCCATGTGCCTTTATAGCTTCCTGGTCATGACGTCACCCTGCAGGTGATGCTGCACTTTCCATTGGACTGATTACACACGTGATTCAGAGCGTAGACAGCGCTGAAGCGTTCCCAAAGTGTTGTTGATGAAGCTCAAGTTCCTGAAGGGGAATATTGCATCCACAATAGCAATAGTCAATAACTGCTATCTGGTTCAAAAGTAAAATATCCACCCTGAAGCCTACAAACTCCTTTACTGATATAAACCATGGTGACTACAAACTACTACCATTTTGTGGCCCAGAGGTCTTTGTTTTCTTCAGATTGTTTTCCTGCTATCCTGAAGTTCACAATTTAAAGGTTAAGGTTTATGAGCTCTTGCTCCTGCTCTCTTTAGTTTCTAGTCCTGCCTTCATGTAAGCAATAACTTACTACTTCCAATTTAATCTATCCTGCAGCTCAATTTTTATTGTGATGCCCTAACCTTGTCCTAAATCCTGAAGTTTTTTAGACTCTTAATTCCCATATACATTTCCCCTTTTAAGCCACCCATGCTTTAAAACAGAGAATTATAGTCATAGATTAACATGTGGTGCAGACTGATTCTGGATTTGTCTCTGTTCTATTTACAACAGATAAAATTAGATCCCACGTCCCCATATGTAGAGGAAAATGATGTAAAGGTACAATAATGCCAGAAAATACACGAACAATGAATGAAACGTGATTTTATTTATCAAGATTCACCATTATGACACCATTATAACACCATTATGAAATGTGTAGCCTCTCTAGGACACGTTATCCACACCAGGTATAGATTTATGCGGTCAGTGCAGTCACATTGTGATTAGACACCTTTAAAACATTATAGCGTTTACATGGGCAAGGGCACAAGGGACAGCAGCTGTTAGTCATAAGTACAAGAAATAACCTAAAATTTAAATGACCTATGTAATTTCATTCTCACCTGGTTGCATTTCTCTTCTCATGCAGTAGGAAAGCTCAGGCTGTAACAAACATTTTAAAACTAGATGAGGGACAGAGGTTTCATTTTGCTGTAATAACTTAAAATCAATCAATTATAAGTCACATCATGGTCACTGTACAGTAACTGTAACTACACATTCTGTGAAGAAATGTATCTTGTCAAATTCTGATTAACTAATGATTTGTTACTTTCTATTATTGACACTTTAATGAAAGCTTTTATGTGAAAACCACTCCACAGTTAGACGTGTACCATCAGAATGAAATACACCACATGGCTTATACCCTTCATAATAAAAGTAATAGTATGTAGTGCCAGGTTTGAATTCGTTTTTAAATTTATTTTAACCTTTATAAAGGGCATTTTATAACGAATCTCATTAATAAGTCCTCTGTTAGATGCCTCTCTTGAACTACCGATAATGTTTAAAGTTCCTCTCATTCCTCAACCATAGCTTTGCTTTGCTTTCTCCCCAGTTACATGGCAGCCATCTAAAAATACCTCTAAGGTCATGCACCATGCTCATTGCAATCAATAAGAAATAGGTTTTCCTGCCAGCGTCGTACAAGCATGTTAGTGTGTTTTCTTCCTGACATACATACATCGTTATGTAATTGTAAAGATGTAAAGGACACTTGATTGATACATGATCCCCTTCTGTCCTTCTGCATCCATGTGTGCACACTCTAAAGTTGCTATTTTTGCTCCTCTCCTTGACCGTGGTTTAAAACTAGGTTCTGACAGAGCACTGAGAGTCTCTGGGGAAGGCAATGCATTTTTAAACACTTTTCTGTTCCTTGTTCTCCTGAGAAATAAATGCTAAAGATGGCAATTCACACCACTGGGCACCAAATTAATACTGATCTCAGTAATATTGCAGCCAAAGATGCTGTGACCTCCAACAACACAGTTCAACAGCTTTATGGAGAAACACAGACCTAATGTAGATCCCCATTGCTCATTCTGTCTTTTTCTGTCTTTTGTTGAAGAATTTAAAGACTTTAATAACAGCAAATTGTGGTTGGGAATGATTCCAATTTGTCTAAGAAAAACTTGTATAATGTATAAAAACCCATAGACCCAGGAGAAACTCATAACTATTATTTTTATGTTACAGCTACAGTAGGCACTGCTTGAGAATGTTTAACTGTTTCGAACCAACATATTTTCACTGAATTAACCGATTTTGAGATTTGAGACATGAACTTCATGCGCGACATCCACCACATTCAGCTTAAATACTTTGTCATGCCTATTGCAAAACTTCAATAGCCAAATGTATTTTTTACTAGTTGAATATGTCATTCTGATTCACTGCGAAGGTCATTCAATGATAGATTACACTCCAGCTAATTGTTTGCTCCCTAAATAACACTCACAAATCTTGGGCATATGCTTTGGGTGATTATCTTGTTGTATAGTCAAGTTGGGTGCAATTAGTCAAAGTCCAGACTGTACTACATGGTGTTGAAGTATGGAATAGTAGCCATGTTAGTTTAGTATTGCTTCACCTAGAATAAGTCTTTCCTACTCCAAAACAACCCTAAACCCATTAAGCTTCCACCTCCATGTTTAACTGAGTGTGAGACAGTCTTCTAACATTTCCTCTCTAGTTCTCTGTCTTACATAAGTTATTCTATTAGAGCCAAAAACTTCAAATTTGGACTCATCTGTCCACAACACTTTCTTGCCTTTTGTTATTCGCTGCACATAAACAAAAGGAACATGCATGTGTCTCAAAAATGATGAAAGACTACAAGTATGCAAACATTAAATTATATATATATATATATATATATATATATATATATATATATATATATATATATATATATATATATATATATATATATATATATTAGCATTAATGTGTTTTTTGAAAGAGAGAACTGGTAAGTAAAGAACTGGATCCACTGTTTTGTAGTAGCTAAAGTAAAAATTATGACTTGTTTTAAAAACTACCTTTTAATGGACTAAAAAATACCTGTTGCCAAATTACTGTGGTATAATTGGAATTTAGTCCATTTTGTTATATGGAAATAATCAGTTGTGGTGGTGATTGTTTTCCTATTACAGCACATCCTGCTGTGATATATTCCTTATTTGTTACACATTTCACCTCACGCTGACCAACCCTGACAGGTGTTTGGAAACGGGCCTACATTTAAAAAAAGTCATTTTAATGTCTTTTGGGTTCCTGCCATCATCGTAAAGTAAGACAATAGCTTAGAGCTGTGGTCATTTTAGAAGTGTATTTTAGGAATGCAAGGTCAGAAGCCTCGAAACGCTGCTGTGTCTGAGTGAGTATGAGGAAGAGAAAGGAAGGGAGAGAGAGAGAGAGAGAGAGAGAGAGAGAGAGAGAGAGAGAGAGAGAGAGAGAAAAGAATACAGTAAAATATAGAATAATCGGAGCTAGTGTTTTGGGATTGGTATCCCCAGAGACAGACCAAACAGGTCTCAGGAGTAAAGCTGGAACATCTAATTTGGGATTCTGTAACAACAGCACTTTCAGACATCAGATTTTGTTAAGTGGTGCATTGATCTGTCATAGAGGCTTCCTGGTGTCCAGAGGTTTCCATCCTCTGATTATTGTTGGCATCTGTTTCTTTTAATAAGCATCATTGTCTCTTATTCATCTGTAATTACAGAGAATCATATGATTTCAGTAAAAGTTGGACAAGCATTTGCTGAGTGGCCAGAGTACTAATATAGTGCAGCATTATATGTGCCCCAGCCAGAAATGTCAAGCAAATTAAATTATTTGGGGCATTTATTATCAGTGCTTGTTCATGCAGAGGCTGTAAGCAAATTTTTTAAATCAGATTATATTGCATACAGTTGTGGAACCTGTAGGGCAACTGTATCACAGATGATTGAAAGAAAAACACACTGAACACAGTAAAAAGAAGCAAGGCCCCCTAGTTGAATTTCTTTGTTGCTGACACACTTTTTGCTGACAACTTGGAACACTATTTATATTATATATATATATATATATATATATATATATATATATATATATATATATATATATATATATATATATATATATATATATATATATATATATAGGCATTAATTCTTACTCTCAGTGAATTTCTCAGTGTTTTCCAAGATTCGTTTGTGATTATGAATATGGATCTGTGTTATACCCTGGACCCTTGTCCCACACTGTGATTTATTACAGTGGCTTTCAGTACATTTGTAATAAAGGAAATCAGTTCATATATTAAACTGCCTCTGGCTCAGAACTGTAAAATATCCGAAAAGACTACCACACCTAGTGCTTCATTTCCAATAATTATTTATCAACATTGTTAAGTAACAGAGAGAAGAAAGTCTTTCAAAGTAAATAAAGAAATAAAGATGCCTGAAATGCATCAAATCAGTATGAGCCATCATATGGCAATATTGCTAATCACTTTTCTATTTGTGAGGTATCTTTAAAATTGTGTGACTTAAACCACTTCTAAAAAGTTCACCCTGCATCTTTAAATGCTGAAACTTTGGCTCAAAAGACCAGAGGATTGTTGAGGATTGTTGTTTTAATTAAAAGAAGATGTAGGTCATTATTAGTACACAGTTTGTGTCATGGTTATCAGAATTAGGTTTATTGGCCAAGTGTGTTAACACACACAAGGAATTTGGTTCCAGCTGTTGGTGACCCCTCAAAATTACAGACATAAATAACCACAGTATACATTTAGCTTATAAACTATAAGACTATACTAAATAGACTATATAAAACAATACAGTTAAAAAAGATTGCTGATTTCAGCACATGGACAACATTTCCATCAGCCCCTGCATGCCATGTCATGATCTAAAAGCTGGTCACTCTCTCTCCATCATCACACTTCTGCATATATTTTTATATTTATTTTTTTCTCGCACTACAACACTTTAAACCCTGGACAGTCACTTTAACTGTGGACTTGCACGGCACAGTGCACTTTATACCACACCATACCGCACACGTTCACTTTATAGACAATCACATCAACCACCTTATGTGAATACTGTTTACTGTACATAAGCATACCATGTATCATAAGCATACCTGTGTCATAAGCATACCCTGTATCATAAGCATACCTGTGTCATAAGCATACCCTGCATACCCTGTATCATAAGAATACCTGAGTCATAAGCATACCCTGTATCATAAGCATACCCTGTATATATAATTCTCCTATTTTTCCTATATATATCTTTATCTTTATATATTTTAGGTTTTATATAGTTTTAGTTTATTTATCTGCGTTCTTTTTCCCTTGTTTTATTTCTTCCCCCCACCCTATTCCCTCATGCCGGTCAGTCGTATAAAGCATTTCACTACATGTTGTACTCTGTATGTATGTGTATGTGACGAATAAAATTAGATTTGATTTGATTTGATGTGCCCTAATCAGATGTCACTGATCACTCACATGTTCCATGCTATCACTAATTAGGAAAATAAGCATACGTTCCTGAGTGTGTCTGTCAAGTTATTGTTAATGTTTGCTATGTTCTGTGCAGTGTTTTCCTTAGTTGCGCTCTCCTTGAGTTGTGCTCCTAGTTCTTAGCTTTAGTCTTGCTTTGGTTTGCATTGCATATGTTGCATTTGTTTATTTGCACTTTGATTTAATTGAACTTTGACATCATTATATGACCATTTCAAACTAGGAAAAAGAGAGGAGAAGAAATCCGCACAAAAATAACTACAGCAGGTTTACAAACATACGTGTGTGTGTGTGTGTGTGTGTGTGTAGAAGTATATAGTGGCATCCTATAAGCTGTATATACTTACAGCAATTATTTGCCATTTTACTGTTAGTACCTTTAAATGGTATGTGATAAAAGCCCTCTTTGGGGAATTTTTCTCTCCTTATGTGTCTGAATATAGGGCATCTGCTTCTGCTTACTTACAATAAGAAAGTCATCTTTGTTTTTAAATATTCACTTTGAAAACAATCTGTGAGTGTAGGTTTAACCTAGTTACTTATGCTAATGTCTGAGTTTTTAAAGACAGAAAAAAAGAAATAAAAATTTAAGGCTTTAAAGCTGGCGTAAACGAGTGTCATTATGGAGGGAGAAATTAACATTACAATACATTTAATACAAAATACAAAAAATGTGTCATTAATGGCTTTTATTAAAATAAAATAGCATCAAATCATACATTCACTGGAAGCATGGTGGAGTTTAGAAGCAACATGGAAACTTTGAAGTAGGAATATGTAAAACCTGGGTGGGATGCCAGTCTATTCCAGGGTACAATATAAACAAACAATTTTTATGTTTTCATCCTGCGAATGGAAACATTATATTTACATTTACTGAATTTAGCAGACACCCTTATCCAGCGCTACTTACAATTATCTCATTTTACACAAACAAGCAGTTTAAGCTTAAGCTACTGCTTCCCTATGTAAATGTAGATATAATGTACAGTATAGTAAACATTACAGTATGTCTTCTTTTTAATCCCTATTGTATTAAATATGCCTGTCAATTCACAGTCACACCCTGTTCTCAGTGTATTACATTAACTCATGATCAATTTATGGTTCATAAACAATATGGTTCTGTCTTTATAAACAATATGCTATACTGTATAGTCACTCAGATAGTCAGTGTTTTTTTTATTATATTATGTTCTAGTTATGAGTTGTGTACAGTGCTGTAAGACTGATGGCTGATGAGAAAGCCTAGGACAGATTACACACTAAGTGATGTGTAAAACAAAACTCTAGGCAAGTGCTACATAGCCAACTTTATCTACTACAGTATATCTGTCTACCTGTCTATGTATCTGTCTATCTATGATTTGAAACCTTAAAGGCATCTTCTTAACACAGTGTGGTTCTGTCAGAGAGGGTTCCATTCACTTCTTTCTTCACAAAGCCAAAAAAAACTTAACTTATTAAAGACCTTTTGAAAGTCTTTTTTTCTCTTTTTGGAAGAATATATAGATCTGGATTATACAGGAGTCTCTTTGAAAGCTGACTGGGAGCAGTTTATGATTTCGAGGTCAAATGAATCCTCTATAGTTTTTGAATGAAACATATAATGAAATTCTAACTATATATTTTATATATATAATATATAATATTGCATGCAGAAAGGAATTAAAGCAGCATATCATCCCACTATTAATCTGACATATACTATATTACCATTTATTTCATTTTTATGCCTCACAGAAAATGTACTGCTTTGTGAAAATGTTAATTGGATTGAATATAATTGAATCTGTATTTGTATTTAAATAACATGCTACTATAGTGGGATACACTCACTAACTTGAGCTTAAACTGTTCTACCATGGTGTGGATGGAAAAGAGAAATAGTGCAGGTGTAATCCTGAAGGAAGAGTACAGTAAGAGTGTAGTGGAGGTGATAAGAGTTTCTGAATGGGTGATGAACATGAAGGAGGTTGAAGAGGTGATGATAAATGTCATCAATGCCTATGCTCTACAAGTGGGTTATGAGATGGAGGAGAAGGAAAATTTCTTGACTGAGTTAGATGAAGTGGTGGAGAGTGTACCTAGGAATGAAAGATTGGTGATTGGGTCAGACTTCAATAGCCATGTTGGTGAAGGGAACAGAGGGGATAAGGAGGTGATGGGTAGGTATGGCTTTAAGGAGAGGAATTTGGAAGGGCAGATCGTGGTAGATTTTGCTGAAAGGATGGAAATGGCAGTGGTAAATACATAAGAGTGGAGGAAGGTGCACACAGATTGACTATGTTCTATGCAGGAGATACAAACTGAAAGAGATTGGAGACCGTAAGGTGTTGGCAGGGGACAGGGTCGTTAGACAGCATCGGATGGTGGTCTGTAGGATGGCTTTGGAGGTGAAGAAGAAGAGAAGGAGAATGAAGATTGAAAAAAAGAATAAGAAGGTGGAAACTGAAGGCAGAAGACTATAGTGTGAGATTCGGGGAAGAGGTCAGACAGGGACTATGTGGTGGTGAAGATGTGCTGGATGATTGGGGCAACTACTGCAAATGTAATAACGGAGACTGCTAGGAAAGTACTTGGTGTGACACCTGGAAGGTGAAAGGAAGACAAAGAGGAGAGGTTGGATGATGTGGAGATGGTGAAGTATTAAGTGGATAGGATTAGTAAGGAGGAAGTGAGAGCAGCAAATTAGAGGATGAAGTTTTTAACCAGGTTGTTCAACAAGAATCTCTTTAGGAAAGATTTTGGGAGGTGAAAGGATGCCTGAGTAATGGAAAAGAATTGTGCTGGTACCAATTTTTAAGAATAAGGGAGATGTGCAGACCTGCAGTAACTACAGGGGAATAAAGTTGATCAGTCACACCATGAAGTCATGGGAAAGAGTAGTGGAAGCCAGGCTGAGAGAAGAGGTGACCATCTGTGAGCAAAAGTATGGTTTCATGCCGAGGAAGAGCAATACAGAGGCATTATTTGCTTCGAGAATGATGATGGATAAGTATTGAGAAGGTCAGAAAGCCTTGCATTATGTTTGTGGATTTAGAGAAAGCGTACGACAGGGTGCTGATTGAGGAGTTGTGGTATTGTATGAGGAAGTGTGGTGTGGCAGAGAAGTATGTGAGGGTGGTGCAGGACTTGTATGAAGACAGTGTGACAGCAGTGAAGTGTGCAGTAGGAATGACAGACTGGTTCAAGGTGAAGGTGGGACTGCATCAAGGATCGGCTCTGAGCCCTATCCTGTTTGCAGTGGTGATGGACAGGTTGAGGACAAGGTCAGACAGGAGTCTCCATGGACTATGATGTTTGCGGATGATATTGTGATTTGTGTTGAGAGTAGGGAGCAGGTTGAGAAGAGCCTGGAGAGCTGAAGGTAAGTGCTGGAGAAAAGGGGAGTAAAAGTCAGTAGGAGTAAGACAGAGTATATGTGTGTGAATGAGAGGGAGGGCAGTGGAGTGGTGCGGTTGCAGGGAGAAGAGGTGGAGAAGGTGGAGGGGTTTAAGTACCTAGGGTCAACAGTGCAAAGTAATAGAGAGTGTGTTAAAGAATTGAAGAAAAGAGTGCAGGCAGGGTGGAGAAGAGTGATAGCAGGAGTGATTTGTGATAGAAGGGTATCTGCAAGAGTAAAAGGGAAAGTTTATAGGACTGTGGTGAGACCTGCAATGTTGTATGGTTTAGAGACAGTGGCATTGACTAAAAGACAGGAGGTGGAGCTGGAGGTAGCAGAGCTGAAGATGTTGAGGTGTTCTTGGGGAGTAACAAGAATAGACAGGATTAGAAATGAGTAAAGATAAAGATCATGAGAATCAAAAACACCAAAGATTAGGAAAAACACAAATCTCTATTTTATTTCTAATCTAATTCGTTGATCTCTTCCTCTCCTTAAACTCTGTAATGTAAAACAAATTTATTCTTCAAGTCCATTTAATATTCTAGATCTGGGGATGTCTGACCTTAATATATGCTCTACTCAGGCAGCACTTCAGGGTGTACGCTAGCTCCTGGCCCTGAGCAGAGCGTACATTTGCTGAAGCGGCATGTTTGGTGTTTGCAGTCTAATTTGTTACAAATGTATTTCCTGTTTGACTTTGGCTTTGCTCTCCTAAAGAGCCTATGTCAGCGTGCAGATTAATAAATATGAAATATGATTACCGTTTTTCTTCCTTTGCTACCAAATGCACAATATGGACCAGTTCCACAAAGCTGTGGTTAGTGATTAGTCAGCAATATTTAGAGAATAGCTGTGTGATTTGACCAAGCATGTACAAATGTTGAGCCAGGCGTGAAAATTAATTTCCAAATAGGCAGAATGATGGCACCTGAGCCTTATTAAACAGGAAAGACAGAGTAAATATCATTGTAGTGCACTTTTTTTTGTGTTATATATCTTAGTAATAGATGCTTTTTTTTGCGTGTGTGTTATTCAGAGCAACACAGTAGGATGTAGACATTTGGATGAAATACAGGGATGCTCAAGTTTTATCATTTGTTCAGTCTAATACTCACACAAGATCTCCGGGTCTGAATCCTAAGAGTTGGAAACAAACAGTCTCAGTCTATGCATTATCTTTCTAACTCAAGCAGATGAAGCGAAACATTGCAGGAGCTTATTTACATGAAATAAAGCAGCTGTAAAAGACACAGACAAGACCTGTAAATATATTCAAACGAAAAAGTGTTTATAGTCCTCCAAATGGGAGCAGACTGAGTAAAGGTATTACAGTAACTGATGCCTTCTACCAGATTCTTTCTTTTCCAGACAAATTACAAAAGCAGCAGTTTGGCACCTTGGATGAATACAACTCATCGTAGTTATTATATTTTTTAAATGCAACACACACACACACACACACACACACACACACACACACACACACACACACACACACACACACACACACACACATCCTAGGCATTTTGTGTTTACATGTTATCATGTTGCTGGAGGATAATAGCATACCGTATAATGTGCTTTCTATTTCTCATGAGCTGTATGTTGCTTGAAGTGATGCTCAATGCGCCAGATCTTGACACACAAAAAAAACTGCATATCCAAATATACATTGTTGCCCAAGACATACTCTTGCTCTTCATTGGATTTCATCTGGATTCTTCAGATTTAAACATAAATGCTGCTGTAATACCCTTATACTGAGCATGATTTCAACACAGACCACCTATGAACTTCCATTTCAACCCATGTAAACAATATCTTAATAAAGCTCACTTTGTGCCCAGAATTATTATCAAGCTGAAACAGGTTTGGGTCTTGTAGTTATAGGGGAAATCTTATGATACCTCATCCAAAGTCATTCTATACAACTGTGTGCCTCCAATTTTGTTGTAAAAGTTGGTGATGACCCACATATTGCTGAAAAAATCTGGTGTCCCAATACTTTTGTCTATATAATGAGTATATATGTGTACATTAAATCACACTAAGCATTCATGCACTATATATTTTTCTAAGAAATTCCCTTCTCACTTTCCTAAAGAGATTCATGTTGTAGATTGTTATTGTTATGGTGCACCAGTATTATTGGTTCATATTATGTTTTTGAGCTAAGGCTGGGATTACAGATTTATCTTAGTTCAGTGTTAAGTCTCCCAGACACATAAGCCTCACTGGAGGTGCTCTTTCTGAAATAACTTCTTGTGATAAACAGTTTTAATAACTGAGCCATCAACTCCCAATTCCCAATCCTGACAAAATGAATAGCAGGAACTGGCTCCCCATTGTTTATTGCACCTGCACACTATAGAAGTCTATAATTTGACAGAAAACAGGCAAAACTTCAATTCAAATATTATTTTGAAAATATTACCCAATCACACTGCACCACTTATTTGCAGCAAACAATTTTTTTTACATTGAGAAATACGGTATCTCTTAAAAGTGCGTACACAGCTCACATTAAAGCAACCATTTTAGTATATCTTCTCTCAATACTATAGAACTAAAACTTGATTATATTTTAGAGTAGTCAATGTGCAGCTTGTATAGCAGTAAAGATTTACTCGCCTTTAAAAAAAAACTCAACATACAGCCATTTATTGTTTAACTAGCTGGCAACAAAAGTTAGTACACCCTAAGCGAACATTTCAAAACTGTTTCCAAAGTGTCAATATTTTGTGTGAGCACCACTGTTATTCAGCACTGCCTTAATCCTCCTGGGCATGAAATTAACCATAGCTGCACAGGTTGTTGCTGGGATCCTCTTTCACTCCTTCATAATGACGTCACAGAGCTGCTGGATGTTTGACACATGGCCCTTCTGCACCTTCTGGTTGAGGATGCCCCACAGGTGCTCAATAGAGTTCAGGTCTGGAGACATAATTGGCTACTCCATCACCTTCACCTTCTTCAGCAAAACAGCTGTCATCTTGGTGGTGTGTTTGGGTTTCATATTATGTTTGGCCCAGTTTATGAAGGGGGGGAATCATGTTCTGCTTCAGAATGTCAGAATCCATGTTTCTCTTTATGAACCACAGCTTCCCAGTACCAGCAGCACTCATGCAGCCCCAGGCCATAATGCTCCCACCACCATGCTTGATTGTAGGCAAGACACAATTTTTTGGTACTCCTCACCAGGGCATCATCACACATGCCTGACAACCTCTGAGTCAAACAAGTTTATCTTAGTCTCATCAGGACTACACACAGGACATGATTCCAGGAATTCATGCTCTTGGACAGGTTGTCTTCAGCAAACTGTTTGTGGGCTTTCTTGAGAGCCAGCTTCAGGAAAGGCTTCCTTCTGGGTTGAGGGCTATGCAAACCGACTTGTTGCAGTGTGTGGCGTGTGGTCTAAGCAGTGACGAGGGTCTGTTAAGTGAGACTACAATGTACTCATGAGATGTAGTTTGAGCTCAGATAATGTTCCTCCTGCCTGATCCTCCTGATTAAAGGTGTATTGATAGGAGGATATTCACCATGCAAATAACATATGTTGTTGTCACAGCTTAATCGACCAGACCTTTAAGACCATCAAACTATTTTGTTATTAATGTGGTATACTTGCAAATGTTACAAATTTAGGAGTAGTCATGATTGCAGAAAAAGCTGAAGGATTTATGCAATAATTCAACTGTATTTATGAATATTTGTATGAATCTCATGCCACACTTCAAATCCCACTAAATACAGCTAAATTTTAATTTAATGACAATGTGCAAATCATATAATTACCATCATCCACATATTTTATTATTATTATTATTATTATTATTATTAATATTATTATTATTATTATTATTATTATTATTATTATTATTATTATTATATAATAAACATTTAAAGACATTCATCATTGATCTGAACTATCAGCGATGCTTTCATTCATATTTGTTACCTTTTTAAAATGCTATTTATTTTATTATGCACTGGAAGGGGTCTAAAAATGCCTTCGACAAGATTTTACTATATTTTCTTCTATTTTTGGGATTTTTAATAATGCAAGGCAGGTGAGGTTAATAAAACAATGGTAAAAAAAAAAAAGAGAGAATATTCAGCTGATTAAAATCCAACTGTAATTTAAAAAATGGCTTCTGGTCAGAACCCAAATATTTATTATAACAGCATTATATTTGGCAAAAGCAGGCTTTGAATTTGTCTAGCGACAGAGAGTCAATTCACAGGGGTGATGATACAATTAGAGAGAGTAAGCAATGATAAGAAACCGGAAAAGTGAATGAGAGGAAGTTAAA
>JBCEWE010000488.1:1007500-1230000 GCA_039877035.1 Silurus lanzhouensis
TCTGTCATTAAAATTGGTCTGTAATCAACTTGTGGGTTTGTGCTTTTTTTCTGCTTGAGTTTATTTTCTTACTTCTGCTAAAAGCACTCCCAATTTAGACAGAATGAAGATAAGGTTATACAACCCATACCGAGCAAATTGTTGGCAGACACTCCTAAAGCATTTATCTTTTCACAATTGGGCAAGTGTTTAATGAGGATATAAATTTTCATTTGTTCCATGCATTAAATTTAACATCAGTCGGAGGGTGCTGTGATGGAGAATGATATTTTCAAGCAACTCATCTTACCAAAGTTGCAAATCATACCATAACTTTAATCAAGTTAATTCATTCATTCATTCAATCATTCATTTATTCATTTATTCGGGGGGGTTCCACAGAATATCTCATTAAAATATAAGCAAGGTGAGATGGGAAGCTAGTGTATGCCACACTCAATCAATTTAGAATGTGTTCCATGCACTTGCATGTTTTGTATGGTTAGAAGAAACCAGAGAATACAAACAGAAAATGTCAGATAATGAAAGTTTAACATTTTTTTTTTAATCAAAAAATGACCAAAAGTAGACATGGGTCCACCAAATGTACAAACAGACTAAACAAAGCTAAGCAAGTGACATACAAACTGGGACAAATACTGAAAAAAAATTTAAAGACTTGTAATGAGAGTACTAAAACAAACTGAGCGTATACTTCGTAATCTGACTGAATGACTCAATTTAACTGTGGCAATGAGTGTATCTAACTGAGTCCAGGTGCTCAATCAGATATCCAGTGACTGTGAATGTGGAAGTGCTGTTCATGCTGGACATCTTTGTAGGTCACAGTGCCTGATAGGATTTTTAATAATATGAGGCAGTTGGGGTTAAAAAAAAAAAACTGCACAAACTAAAACTGCAATTGAAAAAAAAAAAAAAAGGCTGTTGCTGAACAAGATAAAAAAAACAGATAGAAACCTTGACATTACCAGAAAAAAAATGTAAACAGCAAAACAAAATACCTGTACAAAAGCCTGATAGCTACATAATTGCAGAGAAAAACTGAGAATATACTTCACAATCCGATTGAATGAGTCCAATTTACTGTTGCAGGTGTGCTCAATCAGAAACTGGGTAACTGATATATATGTGTGTGTGTGTGTGTGTGTGTGTGTGTGTGTGTGTGTGTGTGTGTGTGTGTGTGTGTGTGTGAGTGAGAGTTTTGCAGAGTATAGCCCATGGTGGCCATGTTTGTAGAGATTGGAGTTTATGGTTTGCTGTTACATGCAAAAAGACTGAGAAAGTCCCACGCTTTGGATCAAACTAGGGAATGTGAAGAGGAAGCAGTACGTGATGTCACCCTGCAGGTGTAATTACTTTCAAAGAAGCTTTTTTCCATCTTGCAAAAATCCAGTGTCTAGAAATAGAAATCCACAAGGACAAAAAGCAAACACACACACACACACACACACACACACACACACACACACACACACACACACACACACACACACACACACACACACACACACACACAGAGCACCTTTATGTCATTTTATTTAAAGTATAAGCCTAAATGAAAATGAAACACAGTGTGGTCTTTGCCTATAGCCATTCATTATTTGACATGACAGACACACTAATCGATTCGTAAGATCACATAATATTAATCAATGCAGGGAAATACAATCAGAGGTCTGCAGTGAGTAAGGCTGAAAACACTGACGCTCCCCCGCTGACATATCGCTCAGCTCGAGTGACTTTCCGATCGATCGATGTGTTACACTAGCAGAGTTGAGTTTAGGATCTACAGGAAGCATGGTGTGACAAACTGAGCAGAACATAGAGAAACCTCAGGGACTTGTCAGTCAAAATAGGTTCGGAAGAAATAAGCATATAGCAAAGTTCAATGAATTAATAACTGTTTTGAAGGTGGTCAAGGGTAATCCTATTCTCTGTAAGTTGTGACGTGGACTGCAAATGCTACTGTTTTTTGACTGATTTATTTTGTGCATTAAATTTTCTGCCATGAAGAGTTTTAATAATTCAAATTATATAATTAAAGCTTGTAATATACGTATTATCCACAGATCTAAAAGCACTCATTAAATCAGTTCTACATATAATTTTTTTTTTATGCATTTATTCCATTCTATCAGCTGGAGTTATTATTATAACTATAATGAAAATTTTAATCTTAGCAATATTTACATGAAATATTAACATTAGCTTTTTTCTAATTTCTCAATGTTTTGCCCCTCAGGATTACTGGGATGCCATTATTGTTCGATGATTTTCACACTTTTGCTTACATTAAAAAAAAAGTGACTTAAAAATGTTGCAGAATTTAGAATATAAATATTTTAGAAAGATTTTATAAATGATTCAGAATTTAAATAATGTGCATTATTTTAGGACTAGTAAAAAAAAAAAGAATATGGTTTGGAGACATGTATATATTAAACATATATAATTAAAAAAAATGGTTTTTTAAATTTGAGAAAAGTAATATTCTTTATACTCAATATATTAAACTTTCTTTCGGCTTCTCCCATTAGGGGTCGCTGTCGGGGTTCTGGGCCCTTGAGTAACTTATAACTGCTCAATTGTAAGTCGCTGTGTATAAAGGTGTCTTCCAAATGCTGTAGATGGATTTTTTTTTAATTGCAGTAATGATCTCTAATGAATTTCACCAAACAAACATAGATTAAAAATAACTGATAACTGATGTTATGAATAAACTCACAGTCAATGTGGACAGTAAACAATATTTTCTTCATAACCTACTGATGAACAAGTGGCGCTCCTTTAGCAGAAGACTCTTTCAGCTTAGCTGTAGAAAGGAATGGTTGCTTGTATCAACGGTCACTTTGTAAAACAATGCTATCTATCTATCTATCTATCTATCTATCTATCTATCTATCTATCTATCTATCTATCTATCTATCTATCTATCTATCTATCTATCTATCTATCTATCTATCTATCTATCTAACTAACTAACTAACTAACTAACTGTCTGCCTGCCCAGCCTGTCTGTCTGTCTGTCTGTCTGTCTGTCTGTCTGTCTGTCTGTCTGTCTGTCTGTCTGTCTGTCTGTCTGTGTTCAGCTTCACGGTGTTAATCTTCTTTTTCAAACAGTTAACTTTTAATTGCTTCGCTTATGATGAATCTACCTAGAAAAAAAGACAAATTAAAACTTGAGGTTTGCCCCTTGCTTATACGTAACAAATTAAAAAAAAATCCACATAACAATGCTGCTATTTATCTGCCACCTACCACAAGCTGTTAAGCACAATTGCATTACAGCCCTGACACACATACAACTGGTAAAATACTTTGTAAAGCATCAGGGTCTGGGTGAAGCAAAACTTGAAATTGAGAAAACCTAAATTTCTAATTTCTACGAAATTCTAAACTGAATTTTTCTTCCCACTGTATTTCTAGCATTGTATACCTGCTAAGTATTTTTCTCTTTTCAATCTTTTTTATTGTATTTGTTCTTATTTCATAGGGTTATAACAATCAGGTGATTTTAAATATTGATTTTAACTGGGTATACATTTATTTTTTTGAAAAAGGACAGATATCTTGTGTACAAAAATGAATGAATAGTTTTAAAATAATGTGTTAATGTGTATTAAGGTGATTAGCATTCTTCATAAATTAATAGTGGACCTTCATCATCAGAGGTAGACTCTAACATTCTGTGAGCAGAAGCACCCACAATTTATTGCAATTTGTCAGTAAATTCAGTAGTATTCTGTGCTACAACAAATATAAAATCCAAACATAAAATCCAGTTTGTAAAATAAGTTTACTCTTATGTATGCCAAGACAAACTAAAGTCTTTACAATTACCTGCTTTTAAGAAATCCAGCTAATACCGTATTATTCGGACTATAAGCCGCTACTTTTTTCCAATGCTTTGAACCTCACGGCTTAAACAATAAAGCTGCTAATTTATGGATTTTTCCTGGGTTTTTCCCGGTTTCACAAGCTTCAAGCCAAAAAACTGAGCCCCATAACATTAGACCAATGAAATTGCCGAACGGGTTCAGGTGAACCAATGAAACTCTTTTATATTAAATCAGATGCGCCCCCACTGAATCGGGCCGCACCACATCATAAATATTGATGAGGTTCCTCTGACGGTTGACCTGCCGCTCACTCGGACTGGCAACAGGAAATGCGAATCATTCGTCACGCTGAAAACAACCGGGCATGAAAAAACGCACTTCTCCTGTGTTCTGAGCTGCACGGCATCGGGAGAAAAGCTTCACCGATGGTGATTTTTAAACGCATTTTAGACAATGCCAAAAAATAAACTCTCAAGAGAAATAGTTGTGAAAGGAAGGAGGAAGACAGTGAACAATGACTTTCTTGGTGGGCTACTGTTTAGATACAAGCCGTATAACAGGCACTGTCTTTCATTAAAGCCTGTGTAAAGTTCATTAGTTTCAGTGTAGACACCTGCGGCTTATAGACAGGTGCGGCGTATTTATGTTCAAAATAAAAATCTTTGGCAAATTCAGTGGGTGCGACTTATATTTGGGTGCACTTAATAGTCCGGAAATAACGGTAAACATTTGTTATAATTCTTACTGATGCTGATTATTGCAATCTGAAGAATAAAGCCATTTGCTTTTGGCCATTAAGACTCTATTGAGAACCACATTGCAAACATTTTTACCTAAAATGTACCCAAAATCTAGGATTTATATTATGAAAAACTAACCTAAGCCACTTCTTAAACAGTATATACATTACATGGACAAAGGTATAAGGACACCTGACTTTTCCAGCCATGGTGTGTGATGTTTCTCTAAACTGTTCATACAAATTTGTTGGCACACAGTGGATGGAAGGATATCTATGGATATGGTAGAATAAAAACTTTTAATCCGGACAATTTTCCTATGCACAAAAGAAGCTCCAGGAAGATATGGGTTGGAGTTTAAGACCTTGTGTTGCCTGCTATAGAGCTCTGACCTCAACAATACTGAACACCTTTAGCATAAATTAGAAAAAAGCACAATGCAGGTAAAAACAGTTATTTTATTTATTTCTATTTTTGTGGTAAAATAAGGATTTTCTATCCTAAAAGAATTAAGCTTTCAGAAGAGCTGTAATGCTTTTCTTGGGTATGCAATACATTCATTTCATCGTCATCACCTTCATCATCATTAGTACTGCACACTTATTTCATCTTCATCAGTCAAGTTGTATCTTCACTGGTGAGTACCCATATAAAATAGTTTAATGTTAAAATTGCGTATGTTTAAGAATATTAAAAGTGTTTAGAATATAGGAAAGGTTTATAAAAGTGTCAGGACGGTTTATAAAGCCTGAAGATATACAGGTATTCTGTATACTGTACTGTATACATATTAGGTTGCCACTTCGTGGATTTTTTTTATTTTCGCCCAGGTGAGGGATTGCTGTAGTCCAAATTGTATTAAACTTAATAAAGCATCCACATGCTAAAATCCATAGCTAGCAATTCAACAAAGCAGAAGAATGCACCTAAATAATAAAATCAAAATCTACAAAGCAGAATTTGCAAGAACATCATTTCTATTTACATCCTAGTAAGCACAGGATCCAACATGATCAGGAACGCTGGCAGATTTTTGGCATTTACTTTTAATTCAATTTCCCCAGTAAATTACATGCACACTATACTATACAACAAAAAGAGCTTCAATTTGTAATACTATTATATTAATTAGCAAGCACAGAAATCCCATATATTCTAAACACACATTGTTGAGATGCATAGAGAACTTGTAAAATGCTGAAATACCATAAAACTAAGAGTTTTTAATTTTTTATTATTTAAACACTCCCAGTGTACTTTATCAGAAATGGAACCTTTGTTTGTGTTTGTACCTTTTTCCGTAATTACAGGGTTGAGTGTTGATTATCTACTTCTTTTGACTTTTGTGTGGCATGTGCTGTTTAAGCATTGCTGATTTGTGTGTCAGAAAAGCACAGCTGTGAGTGCATCACAATCTGTTAGCATTCATCATGATTTACAGGAAAGCTTTTATATAGATTTTCTCCCTCCCATTAAAACCAGTGCAGTCTAAACAATATATTTGTTTATTTATGCCACACAGCGCTGTTTCAGTAGTTCAGTTCAATGGCGTGTAATAACAAGTTCAATTCCATGACCTCCAATGTGCTGAGTGAATACTGTAATCACCGTTGCATAAGCACCAGCACAGCACACTGCTAGTACATTAGGAGACTGTGGTTAAATTCCATGGAATTTTTTTGTTTTTATTGTGCATTAAGTCATTGCTTTATAGTGTTGTTCAGTGCTGAGGTATTTAGACTGTGAGGGATTGCAGCATGGGTGTATGTGAAATTATAATTAATTAATATTGAAATGAAACTCAGACCTGCAAACCTTTGTGCATTTCATATGACGTGCACCGTATGCTAACATCAGAATGCACTACGATCTCAAAAATAATTTTTTCAATAACTTTCTCTGTTCATATCAATACCTTAGCCTATGTTCATCATGTCAAAATATACTTTCAAGTTCGACTGTTTCTACAATAAAGCTAGGGACATGGACATTTTCAAAATTATAAAACATGAAAGCAGTTGAAGATTAAGTAAGGTCAATTTGTACCAAAATGTAAAAATCTAGCTAGCCAACTAACATGCTATAAAATTAGTGTGATTCCTTCAGGAACAGAAATATACAGAACATTTGGCCATAATGCGCTTGAACAATATTCACAATTAATATAACTTACTTAATATTTTTTAATAAAAGTTTATGCAACATATTTGTTGAATATAAGGAATGTCACATCCACAATCGTGGCTCCACTGAATATCAGCAGTTGTCATTATGCATGCCAACTGTGGTTGGATTTTTTAGTGTTATTGTTATTTACAAAAATTATAATTATAAACTTATCATCTAAAGGCATTGGTTACATAATCTGCAAATATGGTCTGCCGGACTTCATCATGAAAATGTCCCAGTGCTTCGAGGGTTAGAGAGTTTTTGGTTAAAAAACACATCATGGTGTTCATCTCATACTTGGCTCATTATGACTTTTTCATATTCTCAAAAATGAAGTGGTTTGAAAGGACACCATTTTGCTAGTGTGAATAACGTTCAAAGAGCCACTACGCAGGCTCTGAAAGCCATCCCACTGGAAGACTATCAGGAAAAGATATGATGAATGGAATATTTGCTTGAAACATAGTGTACACTCACAAGGTGCATCCTTTAAAGAATATAATGTTTAATACAATATTTTAGTAAAAGAATAAAAATAATAAAAATAAAAACAATATTATTACTTTCTGGAAACACCTTGTATGTATAACACTGAATCAATGCAGTAAACAAATAAATGTATGCATTAGAGTTACCAAACAAGTATTTAAATCATGCATGTACTAATTCAGAGCTTTAATTAAACCTCTAATCAAACAGCCTGAAAACCAATCAGAGATGAGCAAATGTTTTGAACTGTAGATGATGTTTAAACTTGCCCAATGTTCATAACATTCTGCTTTTGAATTGATTGTCAACTTGCTAGAGAACAACCTCTTGATTAACTAGAAAAAACAAGCTCTTAGTGGGATAACCCTAATGCAAAACACAACCCATCAGTATAATTAACAATGTGATATGCGAGTTTGGAATCTAGAGCATGATTCCCAGCTTGGTAGTATTGATTCTGGTACTTTGAACGAGTCCTTTTTTAGTGTTTTGTGCAACTTTTCCATTTTTTCTCTCAGCCCCCAGATTGTCCTTTTCTAAACAGTTCAGACACAAGGGGATTTTTATCTTTTCACGGCTGATGAGGTCATTTCCCAGCGAAACAAACTAACAAAGGTTGCCTATCAGATTCAGGCAATTCTCTATGCTCTCTCTCTCTCTCTCTCTCTCTCTCTCTCTCTCTCTCTCTCTCTCTCTCTCTCTCTATCGCTCTCTCTCTCTCTCTCTCTCTCTCTCTCTCTCTCTATCTCTCTCTCTCTCTCTTTATATATATATATATATATATATATATATATATATATATATATATATATATATATATATATATATATGTGTGTGTGTGTGTGTGTGTGTGTGTGTGTGTGTGTGTGTGTGTGTGTGTGTGTGTGTAAACTCTAGCCCCAAGGTTAGAAAGCAGTTATATAAAGACTTCTATTTACCATTCACATCACTGTTACAGTAAAGAATATATGGTGACCAGAAAAAAACATTTCCAATTTCCAGTAAATAATTTTCAGTAATAATTCATGAGGTTATGTTTTAAGACAGACAATAAAACATATATACAAACACAATCATTAAGATGGCATAAAATGCTATAGCATACGTCAAAATTTGGCAGATATGTACTAACAAAAAGCATCTATCTATCTATCTATCTATCTATCTATCTATCTATCTATCTATCTATCTATCTATCTATCTATCTATCTATATATAGATATATAGATATATATACATATATATAAAATCTATCCCTATCTCATTTCATGGCAGTAACTAGTTCACGAATTTTTATACATTAACTGTAACAAATCTAATTAATTTCTCTTTTGTTTATTGATCATTTTTCTAAAGCTATTACCCCTGTTGTTAAATATGACCTGACCTGAGGTAAGCAACTGTTTTGAAGTGTAGATGAAGTCTGAACCTGCCTACACCTGGATTGTATTCTGGTAACTAATGCACTGATGTGTGTGATGTATCACCTACATGGCAGTGGTAAAGGCTTGTTCTTGCTCTGATGTTGCAGATCAGAGGGTGCATTATGGGTCTATCTGTCAGCCCTGTTGTGTTCCTGAAGTGCTGCATAGAGGCCAGATGTTGTCTGTTGATTCAGCATCACATCCACTCACTTCTAAAGACTTCACATTGAGCGATATCTTGTCAAAAGAAGTGGATAGCAGAAGAAAGAAAAATCTCTATCCTTCTTACACCTAAACTTAAACTGTGACAAAGTTTTAGTACTTCCAGGGTACAGGAAGAAAAAAAAATTAAATCATTTGTGACATACTGTATGTAATCACTGTACAATAGGGAAAGCTGAATCAGAGGAGGTTTTTTCTCTCCATTACAATGACAGTAATTGTTCCCTATTCAAAAAACAGCTTGTACTTAATAACAACTTCATTTGGTGGGTGGGGGTCAGGTTTGAGACATTCTGCTGCATCTATTGATGAAAAACAAGATACTTCTTAAAGGACACCATTATCATGAATTTACATATTCAAGTGCCATTTAGGACCACTGACCCTCCTCCTACGGTCAAATTTCAAGTGAAATCAAGACAATAGTACTTCTTGAATATAATGCAACACTGTAAGCTGTATATGGTATTTTAGACAGCATTTCCAAACAAACTTACAGAATAGGTCTAATTTAAAAATTTTGTTTATGCTGCTTTAAAAGTTATGCTACCTATTTAGAGATCTGTATTAATTCAGGCTTACTTTTTTCCTGCAAGATACCTGTAACTAAAATTACTAAAAACACCAGGATGATCTTCTCTGTAAAACAGACTAACAATATCAGATCTCACATAAGTTTTATTGAAAAAGTGATTTGTGCATGTGTATTCTTGTTATTAATTGTTATTTTGATTTATTATTGAAGTATATTTTCAAATCACATCACAAGAAAATTTCTGTTTTTGGTAAAACGCATAGTGGGGGATTCCTTTAGGTGGAATGAGTGAAGAAATTGTGTGTGTGTGTGTGTGTGTGTGTGTGTGTGTGTGTGTGTGTGTGTGTGTGTGTGTGTGTGTGTGTGTGTGTGTGTGTGTCCATGGTGCACTGTAATGAACCTACTTATTCAGCAGGGAGTATTCACACCTGGTACCCAGTGCTCCCAGGACAGCAAGTTAAGATGAATGAAGGGAAGAATATGAACAACACCATTTATGAACAATGCTACATACATAGATACAACATTATTACATGAATAACAGTATAAATCATCCTGGCACCACTCTCAACAACTGCTAGGGCATTTTCTTACTTTTAGTTTCCTGCTTTTTTTATCAAGTTTAAATAGTAAGTGTAATGCAGATACAAATCAAGTCAAGTTAGGTTTATTTCTATAGCGCTTTTAACAACGGACATTGTCTCAATGCATCTTTACAGAATTTAAGAATTAAAGTGAATGATGTGTATTTATCTCTGATGAGCAGCCATGGTGACTGTGTCAAGGAAAAACTCCCTTAGATGAATGAGGAAGAAACCTTGAGAGGAACCAGACTCAAAAGGGAAACCCATCCTCATTTGTGTGACATCAAGAGTGTAATTATAGTCTTTAAACAAGACAGACCACTGGAGAGTGAGAACTAACATGAGCACTTGAATGTAAGATTATGATTAATGTCCTTTTTACAGTCTTATACAGTCATTTGAGAGATAATGGAACCAGGAGCTACTGAGCAACTCATTATTAGCTCAACATTTGCGATCATCATAGATGAGGTCCAATGTCAAAAACTCCACATGAAGTGGGATCCAAATGGCACTGGTATGTCTCTAGATGGTCTGGGATGTTTGCGGGGTCAGCATCTACTTCCTTAAAGGTCCATAATCTTCATGAGGTGGGACGTGACTGGAGCTGGCGCAACCTTGGGATGCCTTGGGATGGGTAAAGAGAGAGAAGCAGTGGAGAGGAATTAGCATAGCTGCTGTTCATAATATTATCAAGCACAATTTGATGATGCACATTTGATCAGATGTACTGGAGCACAAGGTTATGATATGTGATGTGTTGTATGATGTGATGTGTGATGTGTAACTGCGTTACAGTAACTCGTTACACATCACACATCGCACATCATGCAGTTACTTTTCACAGTAACTAATACTTTAATGCATTACTCTGTTACCATTACCGTATGGTGCTTTTTCCATTACTTTTATAAAATTTATTAATTTCGGCTGAAGTGTAGACTGCAGTCTAACCTGTTTACAGCAGCGACGCATTGTAGGATTGGTGGATGAACCACTGTAAACACGAAGAAGACGCACTGTGGGCGTGTTTCCGGTTATTTAGGTCTGTGCGGCAGTAATGGCGAGTCGAGGCGAGAGCAAGACGAGTTTCTCAAAGTGGAAATATGCTCATTATTTCCCTTTAGTTGAGTATAAAGACAAAAACCTTTTAGTCAAATGTAAGCTGTGTCTTTCTGGTTCGAAGCTCGTATCTACTGCGATAGCAGCAACTCCAATCTGTCGAAGCTCCTCCAGAAACTCCATGCCTCGACGAAGCTAGAAGCTAGAAGCTAACCCGGTGTTCTGTTGTACATTGTTGATAGTTTTCATACTTAAGCTGTGAAAGGAACATTTTTAATAGCTCAACACAACAGCTTTTATGATGCAGAAGCCACTTTAGTGTTTGATTCTGAATGTATTATTCAGCTTGTTTTGTTATTTATTTCAGAAATCCTTGTGAGCCAATTGAGCTGTATCTTCTGGTTTTTGATGAGCTATATAGTTGGTTATCATCAGCATAACAGTGGAAGCTAATCCCATGCTTTCTAATAATATTTCCCAAGGGAAGCAT
Source organism: Silurus lanzhouensis (assembly GCA_039877035.1). Classification (NCBI taxonomy): domain Eukaryota; kingdom Metazoa; phylum Chordata; class Actinopteri; order Siluriformes; family Siluridae; genus Silurus; species Silurus lanzhouensis. Next base: position 1,019,055 of record JBCEWE010000488.1, read on the forward strand.
GTATATTGTGAAAAGCAGGGGTCCGAGAACTGAACCTTGTGGCACCCAATTTACTTACATCACCCTGTATAGCTCTCCATTTATGTCTACAAAATGGTAATGATCAGACAGGTAGGATTTAAACCAGCTTAATGCCTGTCCCTAAATGTATGTAATTTTGTAAGCGATCTAGGAGAAGATCATGATCTATAGTGTCAAATGCAGCACTAAGATCTAGCAAAAATAACAGAGAGATGTAGCCTTGGTCTAAAGCTAAAAACAGGTCATTAGTGATTTTAACTAAAGCAGTTTCTGTGCTATGATTGGGGCCTAAACCTGACTAAAACTCTTCAAAGATATTGTTCTCTTGTAAGTAGGAACATAACTGGGCAGACACGATCTTTTCTTAAATCTTAGATATAAGTGGGAGATTTAAAATGGGTCTTTTAATTTGATAGTGTGTTTGGATCCAAATTAGGTTTCTTAATGGGGGGCTTAATAACTGCTAACTTGAGGTATTTAGGGACGTGACCTAAAGATAGTGAGGAGTTAATAATTTTCAGAAGATGCTCACAAGCTGTATGTAACACTTCGTTCAGTAGTTTAGTAGGAATGGGATCTAACAGACATGTTGTTGATTTGGCTTTGGTAATAGCATCATACAGCTCTTCCTGTCCTATACGTGTAAAGCAGTGTAGTTGTGAAGTTTTAGCTACAATTGGATCAGGAGATGCTGTCAGAGGTTGGACCTCCGCAATTGTTTTTTAAATACTTTCAATTTCTTGCAGTGAAGTAATTCATAAAGTCCTCACTACTAAACTGTAATGAAATACATTTTTCAGATACCTGATTTGTTGTTATTTAGTTACTGTACTGAAAATGAACCTGTTTTTGTTGTTTTCTATGAGTTTGCTCAGGTGTTCAGCTCTTGCAGCATTTAGCGCCTGTCTGTAGCTGAGCTTTATATTCAATTCTAAATACCTCCGATTTAGTTTTCCTCCATTTTCTTTCCAGATTACGGACTGTTCTCTTGAGGTCATGAGTATGACTATTATACCATGGTGCAGGTGTTTTTTTTCTAACCCTTTTAACCGGATGGGGCAACGTTGTTTAATGTGCTAGCGAGGATAGTGTCTATGTTGTTAGCCATTTCATCAACAAATCCATATCATCTAACATACAAATGCTGTGTTTTTACTACAGATGTTAGTCATGGGCACTTTTAAAATAATACTAATAACCGGTAAGTAAGGAAGTGGTAGCTCAAAGCTTAAGGTGTTGGTCTTCTGATCAGAGCTCGAATGTCAGTACCACCAATTGTGGAGGCATCTGCCAAGTGCTATAAATATAAATCAATATTTGTTGTTGGAATTATTATTGTGGTATCAAATTGCTGTTATAGTTTCTCAACCCAAATACAGGATCAAATTAATTGGCATGATCTTGGCATGATTCGAATATCATGACTAGGATTATTAAACTCTGAATCTTGCCTTACAATGTTCTTGTATAGGGTGGGAACCTAGTTGTCTCTGCTTTGGATGGGAAAGAGGCCTGCAATTTGGAATCATTCTCACCTGTGACTTATGGCATCCAGATATTTTTGTTAAGCATGTACAGTACAGTAATTTTATAAACCTGATAATCTCATATTCAGTTTCTATGTTATTAAATAGTTCCTTGCTTACCCTGATACATAATGTATACTGTATGTTTTAGAAAAAGATCAGATGACATATAACAAACTATAAATGAATGAATACAAATGTATTACAGTATATGCTGACAACCTCCATAGGTATATATCTTTAGGCTACTGTTAGCATAAATGCTGTGTGTGTGTTTGTAGTTGGATGAGAGATAAAGACACAGGACACACAGATCTGTTGTTACACTCCTATTACTATTAGGTCCCGCTGTGGCAGGCTGCTGCTGCTCTCCCCCTGCTGTGTGCTGATAGACTGTGCCATTATCTGCTCTGGGAAAGAGAGGAGAGAGAAGGAGAGAAGGGAAAGAGAGAAAATCAGAGCGAACCTCTCTCAGAGAGAGATATTGCAGGGAACAACTTAGTAAAGTAAGAGATTAATTTTTAATATTTTAGCTCACAATGAACAGTTTTTGGACAATTGACCACAAGGTTTGTATTTGCTTTTTTAGCAATGCATTCTGCAACCAGTCTCCATTTGCTGTTATTTTAGACTCTTCTGGGAAGATGTTCCACTAGATTTTGGAGTGTGTTTGTGGTGATTTGTTTGTTAAAGATTCTTCTAAGCATGGCCATTATTAATGAGAGTATTTGAGAATGTCTGATTTATCCCCCCCAAAAAAAGAAGACATTTACATTTGCATTTACGTTTATGGCATTTAGCAGACGCCTTTGTCCAGAATGATGTACAAAAGTGCTTTGAGTCTCTATCATTGAAAAAATCTACACTGGTACGCTAGATTACAATTCAAGACAAATCAGTCTACAAGTCTGTTTAGAGGATAAAAAAATAAATAAAAATTATTTAAAACACAAAGAAAACCTGAAAAATTGCTAGTTAAAGTGTTTCAGGAAATGGTAGGTCTTCACCCGAAAGTTCATTCCACCACCTCGGTGCAAGAACAAAGAAGAGCCTTGAGGCATATCTACCTCTTACCGTGAGAGAGGGTGGTACCACTCAAGCAGTGCTGGAGGATCTTAGTCAGCATGGTGCAGTGTGAAGGGTGATGAGGTCTCTGAGGTAAGAAGAAGGTGCTGGTACATTTTTGGCTTTGTAGGCAAGCATCAGTGTTTTCAATCTGATGCGTGCAGCTATTGAAAGCCAGTGAAGGGAGCGAAGCAATGGGGTGGTGTGGGAGAACTTATGAAGGTTGGACACAAGTCACACAACTGTGTTTTGGATCATTTGCAGTGGATGAATAGCGTTCAGATGTAGACCTGCTAGCAGGGAGTTGCAGTAGTTTAGTCTTGAAGAAGAAATTTTCCCAAAGAAACTTTCAGTTAATTTTACACCAGAAACAAAATGAAAAAGAGATATCTATTTTATAAACCTTTTTTTTTCTTTGGAAAAAATATGCAAAACACTGTAGCAAAGATTACAGATCCCTTTAACTTATTGGTGTCAAATAACTAATACAAAGATCTTAACATTTTTCATGTGTTAAATATTCTCTTATGGTCTTTAGTCATTGTACAATTTTGGTCAAAATACATAACGGGTAAAATTTATGGATTTGTGAATTTATTAGCTTGAGGCTTTAATCACTTTTTTTTTTTTTTTTTAAAGTAGAGTTTTCTACATCACTAAAAGTACAAATAATCTAATTTCCTCTCGCTTTGTACACTCAACCCTATCTCTCCCACACTCAATAAAGCCCTCAATAGACCAAACCACATTTGGCTGGATATTAATAATGCAGAGCAAACAACATTATAAAGAGAGTCTTCATTTAGTAAAAGAAGGGATGAGGAAATGGAGGAAACCCAGAATATTGCAGATAGATGTTGAAAGAATACAGAAGAGGTCTAATGACTGTTCGTATCAGCTATAATACAGAGAGTGAAGGTTTTCAATATATCTTGTGCTTTAGAGCAGGGGTCATAGTTTAGTTTTGCTTAGAAAAAAAAAATTATATTATTAATATATATACAGTACAGACCAAACGTTTGGACACACCTTCTCATTCAAAGAGTTTTCTTTATTTTCATGACTATGAAAATTGTAGATTCACACTGAAGGCATCAAAACTATGAATTAACACATGTGGAATTATATATGGAATTATATACATAACAAAAAAGTGTGAAACAACTGAAAAATGTCATATTCTAGGTTCTTCAAAGTAGCCACCTTTTGCTTTGATTACTGCTTTGCACACTCTTGGCATTCTCTTGATGAGCTTCAAGAGGTAGTCACCTGAAATGGTCTTCCAACAGTCTTGAAGGAGTTCCCCGAGAGATGCTTGGCACTTGTTGGCCCTTTTGCCTTCACTCTGCGGTCCAGCTCACCCCTAAACCATCTCGATTGGGTTCAGGTCCGGTGACTGTGGAGGCCAGGTCATCTGGCGCAGCACCCCATCACTCTCCTTCTTGGTCAAATAGCCCCTAATGCCTTCAGTGTAAATCTACAATTTTCATAGTCATGAAAATAAAGAAAACTCTTTGAATGAGAAGGTGTGTCTAAACTTTTGGTCTGTACTGTGTATATATATATATATATATATATATATATATATATATTTTTTTTTTTTTTTTTTTTTTTTTTTTTTTTTTTTTTTTTTTTCTCTAAGCAAAACTGGTCTATGATGTACAAAAAGGTTCAAGACCCCTGCATGTGTGTGTATTCTAAAATCGCACCATGTCTTCAGTTAAATAGTGGATCTTAAAGGACAAAACGCACAATACAATGTAATATCTATAGACATTTTCCCCAGAACATCCAAGTGACCGAGTAGCAACTCTTCCATGAGTTGGTTCTGCATTAGGATCTAGTGTTTGGGAGACTTGTACTTTAGAAAATAATACTTTTGATAAAAAGCTTTTTAAATGAATGAAAATGTAGGATTTGTGATATAGCTTGTCCTGTAGCTTAAAAATGTTATAATATATTATCATGATCATTCCAAATAAGGAAATGTAGAAACACAAATAAAGTTAATAATAATAGTAATTTAAAATAATGTATAAATGCAATTTTTTTTATAATATTGGATTGTAATTTCACAAGGAAAGGCTACAGGAGGTTTGAATATTATTATTCATATTATTCATATTATATTATATTATTATATATCTATATGTATTATATGTTTTGAAATAATGCATTTTAATTAAACTTACATTATTGTATTGCATAATTTTTATAATTTGTGTTTTTCTTTCTTTTAATCTCAATGCACCCAATTTTCTCCTTTTTCAAGTCTGTAGTTAACTAGACAGTAACTTTTTTTGTGGATGAGATTTTTGTGTAAAAGAAGACGGTAAAAAAAATCTCAGGTCAGAAAATTGTGCAGTCATCAGAATGCCATATTGTACAAAATGTCAAAATGTCACCATGTGAAGTGTTTTCCCATGCTGCCACATAGTATAATAAAACCTTCACAAAGAAAAGATGTAAAGAGTCAGCGGTGAAGGTTTTTTTTACAATTGAAAGCTTGAACTTGAACATAAAAGAAAACAAATTTCTACGTAATAAAAAAGAAGATTACTTAGGCCAGTGTATTCATCCTTGATAAATTTTGCTCAGTCCAAACAAACAAAACCCAGTAAATGGAGATGGTATTTAACTTCACATTTCATAGACACAAGCCTCTGTCAACCCTGTAAGTTGTACCATGCAGGACAAAATGCATAAACTCAGCATAATACTTCCAGTAACCCCAGGTAAGATTAAGTGGAGGCCACAGGACTACATTTTTATCACTCATTGCACCGCACACAATTGTGTGATTGATTCCACATCTGGACTATACTTGTATACTTGTATATGCCTTCTGTAGGTATAACATGGCAGCAGGAAATTATAAGGTGATAAAAAAGGATCAGATAAATGTATCAGTGGCTACAACAAAACGGGGGCTTGTACTTCAAGCATCACCAAGTACATCTAGGATCAAATGGCAAATCCAAGGTCTTCTGATTGATTATATATATATATATATATATATATATATATATATATATATATATATATATATATATATATATAATTTTTTTTTTTTTTTTTTTTTTTTTTTTTTTTTTCACTTTATGGGTGGAAATGACTAGACAAAATACAATACATCTAAAGAAGGGCGATTGAACACAAATCTCAGCTAATACACTAAAAAAATATTTTGGAACATGTTCCCAGAAAAAAAGCGGTTATTATAACTGCAAATGGGGACTAAATATGGATACAAATTTTTTTTAATATTGAGAAATTAATATACCAAAAAACAAACCCCAGGTAAACACAGTAAGATAGAGACAGAGAAAGACAGAGAAAGAACAGAGAGAAAGGACTAGGCACAAAATGTACAAGGTAAGACATAAATAATAGCAAATGAATGATAAAGTGAATGCACAAGAGAGGGCAAATTTAAAAAAGTAGAAAATCAGCACCAACATTTTCTCACAACATTTTATTTTATTTAACAAACAAATTAACCTGAAACTGTACATCTTGATTTATTTTGTGTTATAGAGATTGTGTGTGTAAGCCAGTATTACAAGAAAGCACCACTCGAGCACTTTTTCAAGGAGCTATCTGCACTAGTTTCACTCATCTCTCACTCCATTATTTGGCCATTTCATGGCTGGTCCAATCCCTCCCCAGGCCATCTCACATTTTAGTTAAACACCATTTTTAGCAGCCCAAGTCCTCTTAGTTCTGCCCATAACTGTGAAGAATGCAGTAAATCGACTCAACCTTACTAAAACAGGATAACCCTGTGACTCCAGCCTCTCTGGTCATGGTCTTCACTGCAAAAAAAAGATGTAATCTATGACCATTCAACAGTACACATCTCTGACATTCAAATTAATGTTGGTAAAAGACTTAATACTGATACTTAATACTGATTATTAATACTGATTATGGGTTTCTGTTTTGTTTTCGGTCCTATAATTGGCACATACTTATGTCCAAAATTGACTTGCAGTTGCAGAAATGTACTTCATTGTATTCATTTTCCAAAATCTCAGATGATTATTGTAATCAAGAAAAAATGGGTTGAGTTTAGAGGTCTGAAGCCTGCCAGCCTGCGCAGTGGGATTTGCTATGCAGCCCAAGTATCATGCTGAGCTGAGATCTGACATTTGAGGTGGTAAAGGGGAAGAAACTTTTTGAATTCTCATTTTTATTGCTGTCTGCTGGCAAGCTGTAAGGCAATCCAACTTTGTATGTGTGTGTGTTTGTGAGAGACATAGATCATTTTTGTTTTGCTGAAAGATTTTATGTAGCTTTTTTAATACATAGGAGATTTGATTTCTTTTCAAACAAGACCATGAGAGAAAAACATAGAAGAAATTTTTTTTTTAATTGTCTCATTTATTGATAATGCCAGCATTCAATTGATGGCATAGTAAAAAGGATGTGTTTTAAGTATGTTTGTATGTGTGAAACCATTCATTTGTTTAAAAAAAAAGTTATGGAATTTAGCCCTTATCCAGAGCAACATACAGTTATCTCATTTATACAATTGAGCAGGCGAAGGGTAAGGGCCTTGCTAAAGGGCCCAGGAAAAGTAGCTTGGTGGTACAGGTATTCGAACTCACAATCCTCCAATCAGATGTCTAAAACCTTAACCACCAAACTACCACTTGCATCAATTATAACCTTTAGAAATGATTCATATGTAAGAAAATTCTAATTTGTCTTTCTAATACAATCACTTAAAAAAGAACAAGGATAATCCATACTGTTATTTATGTTTTAATACATATTTATGTGAATAGCAATGTTTTTGCATTGTGTTCATATTCTTCACTACATTCTAATTAACTGTCATTGGAGCACTGAGCAGTTTGGTGGTGCTGGGATTTGAACTCACAACCGTCTATTTAGAAATCCAACATCTTTACCCCTTTTTTTACATTAAACAGTGGGTTAGTTTAGATGCATCTACAAATGTTGTTTTGACTTCATAATAATAAGTAATATTAATATTAGTACTATTAAATGGAATGAATGTTATTATTCCACATGGAATGATCGTGGGATAGAGAGGTATTTTGAATTTGATCTTTTTTTTTTATATACTACACTTAATTATTTACATTTAATTAAACAAAAAGCTGTATATTTTTCAGTGGAATTAAAATAGACTCTTTAAAAGATGCAAAAAATGAAATTATAACTTTTTGGTGGTAACCAGATTGTACATTTGTAAATATGTTCTGAAGAAAAAAGTCAACCAAAGAAATTCCAGGTCAGAAACATGTGTAATTTTTTTTTAACAAAATGTAAATATAACATGTACAATATGTACTTTGGTCATTACTGAAGGCATAATAGGATAAGAATAAAAAGTGAATACTGATTTACAGATAAACTTAAATGTACAGTCTGGCTAGAAAGAAATCAGCTCTTGACTCATGCCTTTACAACATGTATTGTATCTTACAGCCGTTTGTGATGCTGTTGCCCAATACTTGCCCAAAATAAATTCTAAATTATCCACCTTTTGAAAATTGTAACAACAAATCAATCTGATGCCATTTTGTAGTCATCCCCTACAATCACCTTTTGGTGAGAAAGTGAGATGGCATGTTTTTGTGATGGCCTGAGAGTCAATGGCTATTTTCATACTACACTCAGTGTGCAAGTTGAAAGCTCTTGTTGAGGATGTTATACAATGAAGGTAAAATAAAGGACAGAGAATGAGTGTGCGTGTCAACTTAGAACACGTGTAAGTGCATAAGAGCAGCCTGTGGATAGAAACGAACCTTCACCTGCAATGTGCAGTTCCTAAGCAACACTAAGCACTTAAGATCGAACAGACTATTATGTATTTTCTCCTTTTAATTATAGACAATTGCCAAACAGTTGCATTTTATATAATCACAGAGAGAGAAAGTGCTTATATATTAACATTTATATATAATAAGGTAAAGATCATTTAAAAACTTACAGTATAGGGAATAGTTTTTATAGAATTCTTATGTTGAAATATTAATTTATTAATAAAAATATGACAAGAATTATCTTTAATTATATATTAATAATTATAAAATGAAGCATGAACTGTATACATAAAATAGCATTTTTTGGGTGGCCTTCGTTTATAAACGTGGGATTACTATATATATATATATATATATATATATATATATATATATATATATATATATATATATATATATATATATATATAAAATTGCCTGTCATTTCTTTTTTTTATTAATGCAGTTTATTATTAGTGTTCACTAACATTTGAACAGATAACATTTTTAAGACAGTTTTATACCTGCTTGGTTAAATAATATATAATATAATATATTTTATTAAAAAATTAATAGAATAAATCAAATAAATGCAATACATGTTTTATTGTATTAAATGAATATGTAAACAATTTAATAAATGGAATAAAATGTAAAAAACGACTAATTTGTTATTCACATTTGTTAGACCCCATTTGAGTAATACAGATGCATGTGTGTGTGTGTGTGTGTGTGTGTGTGTGTGTGTGTGTGTGTGTTTCACATTTAATATATATTTTTTAAAGATATGATCTACTTAACTGTTCTACTTATTTCAGCATACTATAACATGTCTTCATTCCTTCTATCCTCCATTTATTACTCCCTTGATCTGTGAAATTGTCAGGATTTTCTTTATTTTTTTTAATAAATTCTTGAATCTGGACATAAAATGATAAAGAATCTATAGGGCTAGCATTAGCCACTAGCCACTTCCTGATTAGCGGATAATGCTAGAGCTATGGATTCTTTAGCGTTTTCATGCATGCACAAAACAAATTTTATTTCTGGTACGGAGTGAGTAACCACAGTGACATTGTTGTGTATGTTTAAGATTAATAATAACAATAATTAAAAACGCACTTAAAGTGCGTGACTAAACAAACTTGCAGTCGATGCTTAATATGCTCCTGAGGGAACTTCCGCACATGAAAAGGATTGCATTCGGCACGTGTGCACCGAACCGAAAGGCCTGTACGGGAAAATTTCTTATATATATATATATATATATATATATATATATATATACAGTGGGGAAAATAAGTATTTGAACACCCTGCTATTTTAAGTTCTCCCACTTAGAAATCATGGAGGGGTCTGAAATTGTCATCGTACGTGCATGTCCACTGTGAGAGACATAATCTAAAAAAAAAAATCCAGAAATCACAATGATTTTTTTAAACTATTTATTTGTATGATACAGCTGCAAATTAGTATTTGAACACCTGAGAAAGTCAATGTTAATATTTGGTACAGTAGCCTTTGTTTGCAATTACAGAGGTCAAATGTTTCCTGTAGTTTTTCACCAGGTTTGCACACACTGCAGGAGGGATTTTGGCCCACTTCTCCACACAGATCTTCTTTAGGTCTGGAGACTGGCTAGGCCACGCCAGAACCTTGATATGCTTCTTACAGAGCCAGTCCTTGGTTATCCTGGCTGTGTGCTTCGGGTCATTGTCATGTTGGAAGACCCAGCCTCAACCCATCTTCAACTGAGGGAATGAGGTTGTTCCCCAAAATCTCGCAATACATGGCCCTGGTCATCCTCTCCTTAATACAGTGCAGTCGCCCTGTCCCATGTGCAGAAAAACACCCCCAAAGCATGATGCTACCACCCCCATTCTTCACAGTAGGGATGGTGTTCTTGGGATGGTACTCATCATTCTTCTTTCTCCAAACACGTTTAGTGGAATTATGACCCAAAAGTTCTATTTTGGTCTCATCTGACCACATGACTTTCTCCCATGACTCCTCTGGATCATCCAAATGGTCATTGGCAAACTTAAGACGTGCCTGGACATGTGCTGGTTTAAGCAGGGGAACCTTCCGTGCCATGCATGATTTCAAACCATGACGTCTTAGTGTATTACCAACAGTAACCTTGGAAACGGTGGTCCCAGCTCTTTTCAGGTCATTGACCAGCTCCTCCCGTGTAGTTCTGGGCTGATTTCTCACCTTCCTTAGGATCATTGAGACCCCACAAGGTGAGATCTTGCATGGAGCCCCAGTCCGAGGGCGATTGACAGTCATGTTTAGCTTCTTCCATTTTCTAATGATTGCTCCAACAGTGGACCTTTTTTCACCAAGCTGCTTGGCAATTTCCCCGTAGCCCTTTCCAGCCTTGTGGAGGTGTACAATTTTGTCTCTAGTGTCTTTGGACAGCTCTTTGGTCTTGGCCATGTTAGTAGTTGGATTCTTACTGATTGTATGGGGTGGACAGGTGTCTTTATGCAGCTAACGACCTCAAACAGGTGCATCTAATTTAGGATAATAAATGTAGTGGAGGTGGACATTTTAAAGGCAGACTAACAGGTCTTTGAGGGTCAGAATTCTAGCTGATAGACAGGTGTTCAAATACTTATTTGCAGCTGTATCATACAAATAAATAGTTTAAAAATCATATATTGTGATTTTCGTTTTTTTTTTTTTTTTTTTAGAATATGTCTCTCACAGTGGACATGCACTTACGAATGACAATTTCAGACCCCTCCATGATTTCTAAGTGGAAGAACTTGCAAAATAGCAGGGTGTTCAAATACTTATTTTCCTCACTGTATATATATATATATATATATATTATATATTTATATAATATATATAAATATATATATATTCATTACTGCCTTAAAATTGAATATAATTATTGATGAACATTATTGAATTTATTTTACATTTATGTATCAAACATATATATATATATATATATATCTCATTCTTGTTTACTCCTCTCAGTTGCTTCATAACTCCTCCCTCTGAGTGCAGAGACTCGTCACCAAACTAATTTGTACATCTGGTAAACAAGACATTCACAGTCAAAGTCACAGTCATTCACTTTAAAGTCGATGTCACTAAGTGAGCATTTGCAGTATTTCCTATCAGTAGACACAACGGATCTGCACGTACACAACACAGTGTAATTACACACTGAATTAATATCAATTAAAACAGTTCAGGAGCACATTGCACACATATTCAAAAGTCTAATATAACATCCCCTGACTTGACGTGGTTTTTATATTGTTTTCAATTATTTAGAGGCCCAGCTTTGATCCAATGTTTTAAATTAGGCAATTTATTTATGCTGCATTATAACTATGATTAACTAAAATGTCAATCAAATTGTGTTAAAATAAAAAATACAAATTTAAAAAATACATTATATAGACAAATGTTTCTGGAAACCTGACCATAAGATTCATATGCTTTTTAAATGTTTACATTTACAATGCTCTCCACTCTTCTGGAAAGATGCTCCACTAGATTTTAAAGTGTGTTGTGGCGATTTGTCCTCATTTAGCCATAAGGGCATTAGTAAAGACACGTGAGGACGCCTGGGGTGCAGTCCAGCATTCCAATTTATCACAAAGTTGTTAAGTAGGGTTGAGGACAAAGCTCTATAGCAGGCCACTTATGATCTCCAAACCATGTAGACCATATCTACATGGAGTTGGCTTTGTGCACAAGGGCATTAACATGATGGAATAAGTGTGGGTCTTCTAATTTAGGTGAAGGAAAATGTTAATGCTACCACATCCAAAGACATAGTATAACTCCAACTTTTTAGTAATAGCTTATGAGTTTGGGAAAGAACCACATATGGCTCCAAAAGATGTCCCAATACACTTTTCACCTCATAGTGTAGTTGCCCATGTTTTGTTTGAGATAGCAATTACTTGGCAATAATTTCTTGCATATCATTACAGTTGTTATAGAAAAGCAATATTACACATATAATTGTGGTGTTGTGCCAAATACCAGCACAGCTGTAATAACAAGGGGCATTTTGGCTAGGACTAAAGTACAGCCATGCTGCATGATGTTCATTATAACAGCTTTTTTCTTGTATGACACTGCTTAAATTTTACACACTGTAATAATAAAGACTTCTGTGTAGGAAATCATTATTAGCATCATTAATAGCAGCAACTTTATTTCCAGGATCTGGTTTTGACCACATGGGGCAAAATAGTCAAGGAGATGTCAGATTTGGTATTGAAAATATTTTTTTTTGTGTGGAAAAGCTATTATTAATACAGGAGAAGGTGACTATTAAATCATGAGGCATCAATAAATAATGATCAGTCACTGTCACGGCATACAGGGACGTGTTCTCAGAGTATGCGCTGAACAACTGGCCCAGGATTTCACTGACATTTTTAACCTGTCACTGGCCCAAGCCATCGTTCCTACATGCCTGAAGACCACAACCATCATACCGGTGCCTAAGCACTCAGCTGCCGAATGCCTGAATGACTTTTGCCCAGTTGCACTCACCCCTATCGCTATGAAGTGCATTAAGAAACTGGTCCTGAATCACCTCACTGCGGGCATACACTGGACCCACACCAGTTTGCCTATCGCCTGAACAGGTCAACAGAGGATCCAGTTTTCACAGCTTTTCATTCAGCCCTCACCCACCTAAAAAAAAGAAACACCTACATCAGTATGCTGTTTATTGACTTCAGCTCTGTGTTTAATACAGTCGGCCCCACTTTACTGATTACTAAGCTCAGTGACCTGGATATCTGCACCTCCACTTACAGATGGATTCGGGACTTTTTCACCAACAGACCACAACCAGGTATCCTCAACCCTCATTCTGAACACTGGCATCCCACAGGGCTGTGTTCTGTGCCCACTACTCTAATCCCTGTTCACCCACGACTGTGCTCCTCTGCATAACTCCAACATCTTTATCAAGTATGCAGATGACACCACCGTGGTCAGCCAGATCAGCAACAACGACAAATCGGCCTACAGGGAGAGGTGTCCTGGCACCAGAACACTTCAGCTCTGGTTAAGAAAGCACAACAATGCCTGTACTTCCTGAGGAGTCTCAAGAAAGCTCATCTGTCCCAAGGAATTCAAACAGTTTCTACCTCTGCATCATCGAAAGCATCTTGACCAACTCCATTACTGTATAGTATGGAGGCTCCACTGTGTGTGAACGCAAAGCCCTGCAAAGGGTGGTCAAAACTGCCCAACGCATCACTGGCACGCAACTTTCTGCCATTAAACACCTTCACCACAGCAGAAGTCTGCGCAGAGCTCACAACTTTATCAAGGACTCTTCACATCCCAGTCATAAACTCCTCAAGAAGGAGATACAGGAACATACGCACCAGAATCAGCAGGTTAAGAGACAGCTTTTTTCCATTCACCATCACACTACTGGACTCTATACTAGACCGTTAGATCACTGTAAAAACACTTTATATAACTTCTGTACAATTATACATACAATGTACATATACACATCTATCTATCTATCTATCTATCTATCTATCTATCTATCTATCTATCTATCTATCTATCTATCTATCTATCTATCTATCTATCTATCTATCTATCTATCTATCTATCTATCTATCTATCTATCTATCTATCTATCTCAGTATGTGGTAATGCACAAATTTCTATTAACTTTGTTTTAAAGGCCAATTTTGACCAAAATAAAATTCAGTTGACAGGTGAGGTGGTAGAGACATTACATCTGAGATGTGTATGACATTTTAAAGACCAGAACAAAAAGTGTTTAAGTCTTGCATGGATTTCAAGTCAGCAAGGCCCATTTATTTTATGTTTATTCAAAGAAAAAACACCAGAATCAATTAATGACTTCAGCTTGATTTAATATTACTTGTATAGCACATTTAACATTGAACATTTCCCAAAGCAGCCTTACACAATCAAATCTATTACAAATATAACTTTTACATTTATAAATCAGTCTATGTAAGCTTATCTCTTAAAAGTTTATCCCTTTTAAGCAATTATAAAATTGAACCTGGCATTAATTGGCCTTAGCTTATTTACAAACAAACAAAAAAAGAAATCACCAATACAGTGACTAATGAAGGTGGAAAAATAGTAAAAAAAAACAAAAGAAAAGAAAAGAAAAAATGCACAATCTACCTTGATGTAAATGACACAAACATGATAAAAAAATAACTCCTGACCTTTTTCTGTCTCTAGCCTCCTTATGTCTATTTGTTTTCCTCTGTTTTTACTTCAAACTCTCTCCTCTGTTTCTGTCTGCCATTTTAACCCTGAAAACCCTTTATTTGTGCATGCCCATATTCTGGTATTACTAGAACTCAACTACTCTGCATGTTCCACATTCCCACACATTCTCTTAGGCTATGCATATTGTGTATATATAATACTTTATTTTATGTGACTATATATACACTCACACTCACTTTATTGTAGTAGCTGCTATTGAGTATTAGTCCATGTAGACCAGGAGAGCATTTGCAAGCTCAACACAAAATATTCTGCCTTAAATAGAGCAATAGAAAATTGTTTAAAATTTCTGAATTCTGCATCCTTTGTATTTTTCTCTGTAGTTGCCAACCTACAGTGCTGGTATTGTTTAAAAAGCTTTTAAAAAGCTTTTTTTATAATGGCAACATGATAATTTTTATTCAGTGCTAATGATTCATTAATCCAGTGCAACTGGGCCATCAATTTTCTTTTAACACAAAATAAATAATCATGATCAGAGTGCTCATTTGTAAGTCTTACTTTATTTCTTTGCAGATATATATTTGCTTTTGGAGCATCCTATTCCACAAGTAGTCCCTGTTTACTTTTATGATAACCTCCACTCTTCTGGGAAGATGTTCCACTACATTTTCGAGTTTGTTATAGAGAGAGTTGTCCTAATTCAGCATAAGGTCATTAGTAAAAATGGATGGGAAAACCTGAGTGCAGTCCAGTGTTCCAATTCAGCAGGCCACTTAAATTCTCCAACCCATATACACCATATTTTCATGGAATATACTTTGTGCTTTTAAAAACTCTTTAATAATGGCAACATGGTCATTTTCATTTAAGGCTAATTTTTGTTTAACCATTTTAATAAAAAAAATAAAATAAATAATGAATAAATAAATGAATAAATAAATATAAAAGAGAGTGCAACACACATTTATTCACAACGTCCTTTATGTGGATATAAAAAACATAATAAATAAACTCCACCGAAAAACATTTTTAAATCAGTTAACATTTGTTTAACTGATGCACCAAGTCTCAAATCAGCATCAAAATCCGAAATGATGCACACAATTAACCCTCTGGGGTCCACAAACGCGATGGCACATTTTGTTGCATTTTTTTCTCATAACGCTGAAACCCCCTTAAATTACTGTCTTTCTTCATCGTACAGATAAAAACAATACATCATTAGAATCTGTAAAGGGTCTACTTTTATATGTATACACTCATAATAACAACATGCTGTGCTTTTGTAAAATATAGAAAACAGACAGGGGGCGCTCTCTTCCATCGCTGTCATCTCTCTTAACAGACACATAAATAAAACAACCTAATCTTAGTGTAGAGTATGAAAAATTTGGAAAGTATGAATTCATGGTACATTTAGAACAGAAAAAAATATATATATTTGAAATATATATATTTATATTATGTATTACTTATATATATATATATATATATATATATTATATATATATATATATATATATATATATATACTTATATATTAATATTAAGCTTCTTGACTTAAAAGCCCAAACTTCTTTACTTTAACTTGAGTAAAAGAGTCAGTACTTCAACTCTTACCAGAGTATTTAAAACATGAGTATCTGTACTTCTGCTTAAGTAAAGGATGTGTGGACTTTTGCCGCCTCTGGTACCCACTAGCTGTTATAATAACCTTCACTGTTCCACTAGATTTTGGAGTGTGGTTGTGGAGATTTGTGCTTATTTATCCACAGGGGCATTAGTGAAGTGAGGAACAGATGTAGATTAGGTGAGGAAGCCCAGGGGTGCAGTCAGCATTCCAATTCATTGCAAATACATGCTCCATTTCAACCCATGTAAATTCATCTTTATGTAGCTTGTTTTGTGCACAGCCATATTGTCATGCTGGGACAGGTTTGGGTCTCCCCTATTGTTTGTTTATGGGATTGGTGCAAAAGCTATTATAAAACACGAGCAGGTGCCAAGGAAATCAATAAGATCACGATTAGTCTCCAGTATAGGGATTTGAACTTATTTGAACTAAAGAATTTGAGCTTTGATTCTTTGTACTCGTTGCTATTTTCACTCTTGTTACAGTGTGATATTGTTTTTCTACTTTGATCTTGTCCTATTTTAGTTTGACATTCTTGATTTTTCTCTAGTCCTTGAATTCCTGGTTATTGATCATCTAACCTATTGCCTTTTTTGACTCTGAGCCTGGTCATTTTCCTGCAATTGCCATATTGTGTGTGTTTTTTTTTTTTTTTTTGTTTTTTTTTAATGTCTGCAGATGCATCAGTCCAATGCCTCCTACATGACAATAACAAAATGTAATTGTTGTCAAATTGTTGTTCTTCTAAACATGAATTCACTCTAGAACATAATTCATTTGGTAGGTAATGCAAGAAATAATGGTAGTTTACAGCAGTTGAGCATGTTCCCAGAATTTGTGTCGGATCTGCAGTGAGGAAAATCTGAAAAAATCTCAAATGATTTAGCAGTCATCATAGGCTCGGGTCTCAGTGGCTGAATCTGTATTTGCTTAAGTAATGACATTTATCTGAGTAATGATTAAAAACAGAGCTACTTAAACAAAGAACTCTACCCCCCTCTGTTTCTCTCTCCCTCTCTCACATTGATACACACAGTTGCATGTACTGTCAGTAATAAACATGCCGTTTGTGTGTGAAAGTGAGGAAAGTGAAAAATGATGTTGGAAGGGTCCCGGAGGAGAGGTAGACTGAGTGCACAGGGTCGACTAAATCCAATTGTTCAGGAATTATTTTTGTGTTGAACAGCATCAGAGGCATGCTGAGGAATCACTGTCAGATTTGATTAGGCTCAGTGTGCATTCGGGAGGCCGAAGGGACGTTCAAATTGCCACCTTTCTCTCCTTCACCACAACCGTAAGGTCCTAACTTTTATTACTGATTATGCAATAATTTCAAGGCTGCAAGCTAAGAGAAAAAAACAATTGAAATAAAAACATTTTCAAACCTTTAAAAGACAAGCCTAGGTGGAAAAAAAAAACCACTGTCTAAAATGCAAGTGTGTGTGTGTGTTGAATCCACTGTATCATTTCTAAAGCATCTTTCCACTGCTACTTTTGTTGTCCAGGAAAGAAATCAGAAATCTGCTTGGTTGTGCAAGAGCTAACATTTCTGACTCACAGCTCCACAGCCCTTGTTCTCTCCTCCTGAGCTTGGGTTGCTGTCTGCCTGTCTGAGTTTTCTGTCTGTGTGGATTTCTTCTGGTTTCTTTAGTTCCCTCCCATCTCAAAAAAGCATGACATTATGTGAATCAGGTACATTAAACTACCCATATGTGTGAATGTGTGTGCATTTACTCCTCCTGCCTAGTGTTCATAGGACAGGCTCTGGATCCTTTTTGACTGTGACCAAGACATCCTTTTCTTCTATGTTACCATTTTTGGCATCAGCTAAGTGTAATACTCTTTGATAATATAAAGCCAAACTCAGAAAATGCTAATTGCACATCGAATCAGAATTGCTATAAGGTAATGTGTGCAGAATACACACCAATAGCCCTAGACACTGTAACAGTTTTTATATATACATACCGTAATTTCCGGACTATTAAGCGCACCCATATATAAGCCGCACACACTGAATTTGACAAAGATTTTTATTTTAAACATAAATAAGCCACACCTGTGTATAAGCCGCACTAATGAAACTAATGAACTTTACACAGGCTTTAACGAAAGACAGTGTCTGTTACATGGTGTAACTGGTGAAATATGTTGTGGCTCCTTTAAGAGCAGAGCGGCATTTTGGGAATACCGGTGAAAGTTTTTCTCCCGATGCCGTGCAGCTCAGAACACAGGTGAGGTGCGTTTTTTTCGTTTCCGTTCAGAAATTTCATTGGTCTAATGTTATGGGGTTCAGTTATTTGGCTTGAAGTTTGTGAAACCGGGAAAAATCCAGGAAAAATCCATAAATTAGCCGCTTCGTTGTTTAAGCCGCGGGGTTCAAAACGTGGGAAAAAAGTAGCGGCTTATAGTCCGAAAAATACGGTATATATATTAATTAATACCTCTGTGTGTCTGAATATAGCTGAAAGTACTCTGCATGCTTGTGTTCTCACTTTTTTTTTGTGAAGATGTGAACTCAAAACCATTTTGAGTTTGGGTTTTTACCTGCCACCATCTCATTTGGCATGCTCGTTATAGATTCATTTTTACAGAATTATTTACAGAAAGCTATTAAGAAAAAGAATATTAATTAATGTATGTGTATATACATTTTTCTCATTACTTAGTGTGTGTGTGTGTGTGTGTGTGTGTGTGTGTATGTGTGTGTGTGTGTGTGTGTGTGTATATATATATATATATATATATATATATATTTATTTATTTATTTATATACATATAATGAGAGAGAGAGAGAAATTTTTATTTATAATAAAAAATATAACAAAATGTGATTTTAATAATTAGGTATATTTTAATATACCTTAAAAATTTATTTTATGAATGTTTGTTACTATTTTTTATTTTTATATTGTATTTCTTTTTCATGTTGGACAGTCGTAAAAATGTGTATGGGACAAATAACATTTTTATTTCATGTGAATTCAAATTTGATAACAATATGACAGAAAATGTTTTATTCCTTTTATACCACAGCAATATGCCTGAAACGAAATCTAGAAATATGGCAGTAAAAATGACACATTGTATTTGTGTTTGATATGGTTTAAATATTTTACAGTGTTAAATGTATGTTAAACAAGTCCTTTTTTGATATAATAGCTATAAACAATTAATAACTGTTTATAATTTTTTTTTGTGTGTTAGAGTAAAGCATCTTCTCATGTAACCTCTTTCCATATTGAAAAAATGAAAGTTACAACTTTTGCCTTGACATTTACAAAGCATTTACATTGCAGTCTCCTTCCAAATTAACAATTATTATAATAAAACACATTTATTGAATCCATTCAAGTCCCTGTGTAAGCATTTTACTGTAGAAGTGATAATATATTAAACCCGAGAGCGGTAATATTGCTTGCCTTTGTTCTTTATTTTAATTGGCTAGTCGTTGCACATTTTATCCTCACATTTCCTCACATGACACGTTAAATTCCACAGTGGCTGAGATGGATGTATTTGTGGAAGTGATTTAGTGGATGCACATCGCTGGCTGAATACTGAAAAAAGTAAAAGAAGAGAACACTTTATTGATCCCTGAAGGGAATTTTAAGAATTTATTGTATATTATTGCACAATATTTTCCTCCTTTACTGCCTACTTCATGCCCTGAAAAACACTGATATGAGGGAACATGCATGCAATATTGTGAGTCAATAAAGCTAAATGATAGCGTTAGCTGTACCACCCAGCTGAAATAATACTATTCTAAATGTAAATGTTTCACATAAAGACTCCTTTCCGTCATTACCACTGTTTTTAAAGTTTTTTTTAATGATTTTACTGATGTTGTTTTATGTATCACCTATTTTCCAACAACAAATGAAAATCTTGCTTTTCAAAAACTACACTGTTAATATGGAATGTGTTTTTTATTAAAGCCTTCCTTTAAGTAAACAATAACATTGTTTATTTTGTTATTTTGGGATTATTTTAGCACTGCACATCTGTTATAGGGTTACTGTACATAGAGTATTGTGACTTAGCTGCTGGAGAGCAGGGTTATGTAAAACAGTAGAAGTATAAAACAGCTGCTAGCTAAAAAATTCTTCATGATGACGCTGCTACAAGCATAAAGAAACACTGTGCAAGTACCTAAAAAATTCTAGCATATAGGTTAAGTTAAAAAAAGAAATACTTCTTAAAATTCTTACATTTATTAAAGCCTATAATGTCTACTTTCATATGAACTCAACACGAATTGAAAATGCCTCCCCCAAAAACAGATTGGAATTCTATTTTTAGCCCCTGGTAAAAAGAGGTTAAAACTCAGAAGGTGTAGAGTCAAACAGCAGCCATGTCCTGGTGTGAGACTATAATTAAAGAGGACGTACTCATCTGTCAATCTGCTTGTTCACTCCTGCTAGACTGACAGTCTCTCATTGCTGTGATTCTGCAGGAAGTTTAACCACTGATGCACAGCGAGGCACTCGTTCAATTTTGTATTTTTTTGGTGCTGAGCGAAACGTGTATGTCCCGTTGTTCCGGTCTTCGTGTGCATGTACTGTATGTGTGTTCTGTGTGACACGGTGAAGCAGGTCAGGGTTCAACAGAGAGAGAGAATCACTCGCCATATCTACATAATCATGACACATTGTGTAAAGAGGCAGTGTGGTGAGATGAAAGGCCTTGTTCCTTTGAACACATTCAGCTATTGTTTCAGTTCGCCAATTCAGCTAGAAAAGGACACAGAAACAAATGATGCAAACCCCCCCCCCCCCCCCCCCACACACACACACACACACACACACACACACACACCTCCATCTCATTTCCTCTGTCTTTAGTCTTGTCAGAGCAGAGGAATAAAGAGAGCTAAAAATCTCTGGCAGGTGCTTTTCAGAATCCCCTGATTTAATCAGAGGCACAGAAAGCAGAACATATAAATGGTAATAAGGAAACACTTACAGTCTTCAAAAAATAAATTAAAGCCATCCCTTACCTGCTGCTTCTTTATTCTTTGCAACTTTTCAAGATGACATGTATGATTCTTTTTTTTTCCAAAGAAAGGAAGAAGAAAAAAAAACTTTCAATCGAATGATAACCAGCCATTATAACAGAGTCTATAAAAGTTTTTCATGGATTTTTTTTTCTGGCCCAGCACATAGTCCAAATAGATTTTGTTTATTTATTATTATTATTATTATTATTATTATTATTATTATTATTATTATTATTATTATGTTCAATAACATTTTTATTTACATCCTAAAATTTCATCACACAATTTTTCAGACATTCTATATGACATTCCTGGTGCTCTAAAACAGGAACCTTATGTAAATCACAGGCCACATTTGTTTTAACATTATTCTCATAAGGAGGGGGCTTGGTGGTTTGTTAATTTATTTTGTAAAATTATAGATATAATTTGTTGTTATATGCAGTTCTATAAAGGCATAATTCAATCATTCATGTAAATCAAATGTTAAATTGTTCATGTGTAATTCTTCCAGCCCAGTACTGAACCAGAACTTGGTGGATGGAGAATTCTGCTTAAAATAGTGGTTCTCGAAGACTCAATCCAGAGACGTGCAGGGGTTGATTAGCCATACACAAGTTTATTTTTTATTTTATTTTATTATAGTAATGAAAATCACAAACCATTCAAAATTAATTTTAATTATGATTGAGGTAGCATAGTTATTCTTCTTATAACTACTTGAAATGAATGGCTTGCTTGAAAGAGTGGCCCTAATGTGTTTAGTTGATGGAACATTTTGAAATAATTAACCTAAATAAATAAATAATGAACCTTAATGTCACTAGTTTAAATCATGGGATTCATGCTCTTGAAAGAAATGTAATGTTGTGGAGTCTATTAAATTACAACCCCAATTCAAAAGGTGGGACACTGTGTAAAGATTTTCACAACTCTCATATTATATTCACTGTAGAAAAAAAGGAAATGTATTATTTTCAGAAAAAAATAAGGTAATGTTAAATTTGATGCCTGCAACAGGGCCATGCTTATCACTGTGTAGCATCCTCTATACAGTACATCAAGGAACTGAGGAGAAAAGTTGCTGGAGTTTCAGGAGAGGAATGTTGTCCTATTCCTGTCTGATAAAGAATTCTACATACTCAGCAGTCCTGGGACTTCTTTGTCATATTTTTTGTTTTACAAAGTGCCAAATGTTTTTATTTAGTGAAAGGTCTGGACTGCAGGCAGGCTTCTTTAGGTATATTTTATAACCATGCTGTTGTAATAAATTTAGTGTGTGATTTAGCATTGTCTTTCTAAAGTATAAAGGCCTTCTCTAAAAAGATTTCATCTCCAGAACCTGAATATAATTTTTAGCATTAATAAAACCTTTCCAGATGTGAAAGCTGCCAATTCTATAAGCACTAATACAAGATGCAGGCTTTTTGAGCTGAACAATGATACCAAGCCAGATGGCTGCTCTCCTCTTTAGTATGGAGGACACAGTGTCCATGGTTTCTAAAAAATCAAATTAATGACACTAATAAAATAAATAAAAAATGTAATAAGAATGGTCTGCTGTTTGAACAAAAGAAGTTTCAAGTGCAGTCTACAGTTAAAAAAAAAAAAAAAAAATTGTGACCCTGGATTTAAGAAAAAAAAAAAGGACAGCCTGAAAGAGATAAATTATTGTTGATTCACACAATTCGGTTTATTAATATTTAGAAAAAGGCCATTGGGAAATATCAGAGCCATTATAATTTTCTCAAAAGTATGGAACAGTTGGACATTTGCTGGAATTAGATCCATATGCATAATGTCTGGCTTTACAGAGATAAAGGCAAAGAAGAAGATTACGGATTTATAATTACAGTGTTTAATTGATTCTTACTTTATGCAGAGTTTCATAATGATCCATTAGACACCTAGCTGTTACATAACAAGCTGTTTAGGAAGATTGAACAAAAGTAATGGTCAATGAATCCTATTCAAGTGTCATGAACATGTGTTTTTAGAATATTTAGTTGTTTTGTTGACAAAAATTACTGACCGCATGTTTGCCTGTTAACTAATGTATCGAATTTTTAAGGGTGCCAATAATTTTGTAGCTGCTTCTGCCTAAACATGAAATATTTGATTGACTCTGGTCTGTTTTCCTCTCTGATCTTTTTGTAACAATGCTGACATTTGCAAAACCTACTAACACAGAAATATGAGTAAAACCATTAGACCCCTTAAAACATTCTTCCAATCTAGGATATGTGAAGGATATTGTACTGTGCGTACATAAAGGCTGTATTTATATCAGTGGTAGATCTACTACATGCTGATTGAGATAGTATGCAAGACAGAGAAATACACTGTGTCTTGTACAATGTACAATAAAACACAATGGGACGTTGTGTTGCGGGAAGATATTCAGTGACTGGACAGTGTGGTTTAACATGGTGTAACATTTTATTTATTAAATAATGGTTTATGCTTCTCAACCATTTATTGCTGCATTTATAGTTTCAATCTTGTACAATATCCATAAAACATGAGTTCCTGTTATCACTTACACCAATCAGGCATAACATTATGACATTATAACATTTTGAACAGTGAAGTGAATAACACTGATTATTTCTTCATCATGGCACCTGTTAGTGGGTGGGATATTTTTGGCAGCAAGTAAACATTTTGTCCCCAAAGTTGATGTGTTAGAAGCAGGAAAAATAAGCAAGTGTAAGAATTTGAGTGAGTTTGACAAAGGCCGGATTGTGATGACTGGGTCAGAGCATCTCCAAAACTGCAGCTCTTGTGAGCTGTTCCTGGTCTGCAGCGGTCAGTATCTATCAAATGGTCCAGGAAGAAACATTGGTGAACTGCTGACAGGGTCACAGCCAATAAATCTTTTTTGCAACACATCAAAAATAATACATGTTGTTAATCCATTAATGTAAATCATCCATTCCCTAAGTATTGTGTTATGTAACAACGAGTGGATGCAGCTGAATAGTAAACAGGCATGATTGAGGCAATGAGAAAACAGTACAGACAAGACATTAACTAAATCACAAAATACAAGAAACTAGACAGAACCCAGAGCAGCAAAAAAAAGCAGTAACAGACTTGATATAGCCAGACGTCATATAGCCAATACGACATTCTGAACATATACTTTGCAAATAAAAATAATTACTAAATGGTTTAAATACATAAGCTAATCAAAGGAAAGCTCAAAATGGGTGCAGACAAATTAGGACATAGAAAGGAAACAAGAACATTTCGAAACAAAACAGATAGCAAAGTAAATTAACTAAAAAACCCATAGGTCTGCTTATGTGCAGTTTTGGAACAAGCACATTATTATTATTATTATTAGTAGTAGTAGTAGTAGTATTATGTTTGCCTAATATTTGCTATATCACATCCTTACATGAAATATTTTCAATAAACTATCTGTTTCATTAAAAAATTGTTCATTTGATAAAATTTCCTTATTTATTAAATACATGTACAAAACTTTATAAATACCTATCATCCCATAGCATTTACACCCATCATAATAAAGTGCTTCGAAGGCTCGTCATGAGGCACATCAAGATCCTGCTACCACCCTCGCTTGACCCCATGCATTTTGCGTATCGTCCAAACTGCCCCACAGGCGTTGCCATCTCCACAACCCTCCATCTGGCCCTCACTCACCTGGACAATAAGGGCACATACGTAAGAATGTTAATAGACTTCAATTCAGCATTCAACACAATCATCCCTCAGCACCTGATTGAGAAGCTGAGCCTACTGGGCCTAACCATTTCCCTCTGCAACTAGATCCTGGACTTCCTGATTGGGAGACCTTAGTCAGTCCGGATCGGGAACAGCATCTCCAGCACCACCACACTGAGCACTGGGGCCCCTCAGGGCTGTGTGCTCAGCCCACTGCTGTTCACTCTGCTGACTCTATACTGTGTAGCAATACACAGCTCGAATCACGTCATCATCAAGTTTGCCGTTGACACGACCATGGTGGGTCTCTTCAGCAAAAACAACAAATGAGGTGAAACGTTCAACAGCCTGGTGTGGAGCCAACAACCTGTCTCTGAATATTGACAAAATCAAAGAGATGCTTGTTCACTTCAGGAACGCACAGAGTGGCCATTCTCTACTGATCATCGATGGACCCTTTCTGAAGATCATCAAGAGCACCAAATTTCTTGGTGTACATCTGGCAGAGAACTTTACCTGATCACTTAACACCAGCTCTATCACCAAGAAATCCAGAGGAAATCTTCCTCCCCCATCTTCCTCCCCCATTTTAACCATGTTCTACAGAGTGACAATTGAGAGCATCTTGAGCAGCTGCATCACTGCCTGGTTTGGGAACTGCACCATCTCGGATCGCAAGACCCTACAAAGGATAGTGAGGACAGCCGAGAAGATCATTGAAGTCTCTCTCCCATCTATCACAGACATTTACACCACACGCAGCATCAGCAAATACAAAAGCATTGTGGACGACCCCACACACCCCTCACACACACTTTTCGCCGGCTATCAGGAAAAAGGTTCTGAAGCATTCGGGCCTCACATCCAGACTGTGCAACAGTTCTTCCCCTTAAGCCATCAGGTTCACACAATAAAACAATAAAAACCTCTTGATTTGAATTGACTTTTACTATTCATAAATGCTTTACAGCAGTGGTCCCCAACTCCCAGGTCACTTACCAGCACCAGTCCGTGGGTCAATTGGTACCAGGCCGCACAGAAATAATACATAACTTATATTATTTTAATTTTATTTATTATGATTTTGAACAATGTTTTATTTTGGAAAATTACCGGATTCCCTTCGCCACATCTGTCTATGATTCACTGTTGATGTCACATGTCTTACCTACATCCGCTACCTTCCTAAAGGGGCTGCTCCGGCCGCTAACACATAATACATTACCGCTAAAATGAAACCCCCAAACTAGCAAAATGAACAAAAAACAACACAGTGGATTCATGTTTATTATTATATTTATAAAATACCAGTTTTTATGCCGTCGTATCATTTTATTTTGTTGTATTTATTCGCCCTAAAGGCCGGTCCGTGAAAATATTGTCTGACATTAAACCGGTCCGTGGCGCAAAATAGCTCGGGGACCACTACTTTACAGTATGTTTGAAATTGGCTAATAAACGACTACATGATGACCTAATGAAGTATTAGATTAAACATCTGTTAGTTATTTTTAGAGATTAAGAAGTGGGTCACTATTACAAACGGGGGCTTGTTTAACATTTATGATTAACATTTCTGCAAATAACAATTAACTGATCCAACACCATCAATGTTTTGACATAAATCCTTCTGTCCATCTGTGCTTGAGCTAAAGGCTGTAAGCAAAACTACGTTCTTCGCTACATTCAGCACCTGACAAAGTAAATTTGTAGCTAGATATGGTTAACATTAAATGTTATTGTGTGTGTTTTAAAATTATTATTGTTTTTCTTTGCATGCTGAAGTCAAGTAGTTGTGTTTCAATGCAGCCGAGTTCCTAAATGTGAAGGATTAAAATAGAAAAAAAAACCTACTTGAAAAAAAAGACACATTATGTAAGATGTGAACATAGAAGAAAATGTCTTCTAATGATTCCATTTAATGATCAACTAAAAATCAAACACACTTTTAGCACACACAGCACCTCTTGATATATACCAAAAAGAACAAAGCAGAAGCTAAATTAGCAAACGTTCCCAGTGTTGGCGAGTGCAAACGTAGGCAAGCAGCACTAATGTTAGACTCTTTAATGAACCACAGAACACTACCTTTCCCGAGCAGTCAACTCAATTGGATGAACTAAGGAGAATAGAAAAACTTTTGTAGACTTGAAAGCACTCGCATGCTTTACGCGTTGAACGTCGTTAAGCTTGTTATTACCGTACAACCTCTGGCCTTTTAAAGGTACTTAAAATATTAATAATAATTTTTAAAAAATCTTCATTTTAATATCATTTGTTAGGAGCAAATTAAAACACACAGCACTTTTTTTTGTTTAGTTCCTTCGTCAAATAATGCAAGAAAATACAAATAATTCAAAACTTAAAAAGTCTTGAAAAATGATACTGTATAACATGTAATTACCAATTTTTACTGTTTTTATTGTTCTTATATTTCCAGTAAAAAATTTTAACTACTAGCAGAAATGACATTTTAGGGCTCAGGGCTATAAAACATTGCCTATTTAGAATTCATTACAATGTTGACTAAAATGATTTTAAATAGATGAGTGGTATTATGTTTATTTACATGTACTTTACAAAATGCTTTAATATTGCCATCCAATACCATGTGACATTAGCCTGGTAGTGTGTATTTGTTTTTTTAATAAAAAAGAACACAGGTTCCTAGAAATATTTGACATAAAGCAAACAAGGAGCTGATAAGACTCAGCATACAGAGTTTATTATTAGCAGCACACTATAAGAAACATTGGTTGGGTGATAGAAATGTCTACAGATAAACCTTGATGAATCAGTTGCTCTTTTAACAGGATGTCCTCTAATAGGAAAAAAAAAACTATAGTAAAATTCTGATTAGTTTTAATGGATATAATAAGATTTTTATTGGAAGATGTACACTTTTTTTGTTGGCCATTTGTTCCTTCTATGGGTGCCATGTTAACTATATGACTAACATTAAGGACCTAAAGAATATCTTTGGTATCTTGTTGTACCTCTGGTGTTGCTATCAACTGGACACCAGTATCGACCATTAGGACATCATTAAGCATCCAGTCTTTAATAAGATTGGGTATAATTTAATTTCCTTGGATTTATGATAATGGTTTAATGATGTACACACACACATTTTGTAATGGTTAACACAATCAGTCACTGATGAAGTACTTGCTAGCATTATAATTAATAGCTGGCATAGTGCATAAATACACACTGGTTTAAATTTCATGGCCTCTATGTGCATCTATGTCAACCATAATGAAAGCATGTTTCTGATTGCATAATACTAAGTAAACTATTCATTTTAGCTTTAGGATTGTTATTGTTATTTATATTATATGGAATTACAAAGACATCTTCATCCAGAGTGACATTCCTATTCAATATCTCTATATATTAAACCCCGCGGTTCGAATCATCGCGCCCCTGGTTTATCGCAGAATTGCATTTGCCACATGACTAAATAAATGAAAAACTTTAAAAAATGCAAACTAAATAATTTGATGTACTAAAAGAAACTAGAAATCTAAAAGAACTAAAAAAAAAAACTAAAGGAAACAAAGAACTAATAAAAGATTTAAATAAAAGAAATAAAGAATGCAACAGTACAGCACTTCCTTTGACAATGTACATACCATAAGAAATGAGTAGCATTACAGAACAGAAAACCACGGTTTTATGCTTGTTTATTGGGTAAAGTTTCCTCTGAAGTAAAAAAAAAAAAAGGCAAAGATAAAGACATACGTCACCAGATTTAGCCAATGAAGTAAAGAATGCGGTGACGTCTTTTTTGACGTCATAGGAGACTTCAACCAATAAACAAGCAGAGAAACTATGCATGGGCTACGCTACTACAGAACTGTATAATGTACAGTACATTTACCCACTATACAGTGCCCTCCACAATTATTGGCACCCCTGTTTAAGATGTGGTCGTGGACTTCTAAAAATTCTCCTTTTTTTTAAAACAACATAGAACCCAAATGCAAAAAAAGAGAAAAATCCAACCTTTCATTTAAGTACATTACTTTGGTGGTAAAAAAATCACACATTTAGAAAAAAAAAACAAACTTGAAATCATGTGTGCCACAATTATTGGCACCCCTAACAATTCCTCTGAAAAATTTAATTGTTTTTTTTTAAATATATTTTTTTGTAGTTGCTAAGGTTGGTCAGGGTATCTAGGGACTTTTAATTAGTAATTCATGATTTCCTGTTTCCCTGGGGTATAAATATGACGTGACACAGAGGCCTAATTCTCTTACCCATTTGTCAACATGGCAAAGACAAGAGAACACACCATTCAAGTAAGGCAGATGTGTGTCGACCTTCATAAGTCAGGCAATGGCTACAAGAAAATAGCCACTCGCCTTAACTTGCCGGTATCTACAGTCAGAGGAATCATTAAGAAGTTTAAAACAACTGGAACAGTGACAAACAAGGCTGAAAGAGCTCCCATGTTTATCTTGCCACAACGCACAGTGAGGAGGATGGTAAGAGAAGTAAAAAAATTTCCCAAGCTCACCGTCACAGAATTGCATCAAAGAGTGGCATCTTGGGGTCACAGAGTCTCCAAAACAACCATCAGACGCTCTCTACATGCCAACAAGCTGTTTGGGAGGCATGCAAGGAAAAAGCCTTTTCTCACTAACACTCACAAACGTAAACGTCTGGAGTTTGCTAAGCGGTACTGGGACTTCAACTGGGATCGTGTGCTTTGGTCAGATGAGACTAAGATTGAGCTTTTTGACAACAAACACTCTAAGTGGGTCTGGCGAATGAGTATGCCGAAAAGCACCTCATGCCCACCGTGAAGTATGGTGGAGGATCTGTGATGCTGTGGGCCTGTTTCTCTTCCAAAGGCCCTGGGAACCTTGTTAGGGTGCATGGCATTATGATCGCTTTGAAGTACCAGGATATTTTAAATAAAAACCTGATGGCCTCTGCCAGAAAGCTGAAGATGGGTCGTCATTGGGTCTTTCAGCAGGATAATGATCCAAAACATGTGGCAAAATCTACACAAAAGTGGTTCAGCAGTCACAAACTCAAGGTCCTCCCATGGCCATCTCAGTCCCCAGACCTCAACCCAATCAAAAACCTGTGGGGCGAGCTAAAGAGAAGAGTGCATAAGAGAGGACCCAGGACACTGGATGATCTAGAAAGATGAATGGTCAAAAATCCCTCTCTCTGTGTTCTCCAATCTTGTGAAATGTTATAGGAGGAGATTAAGTGCTGTCTTGTTGGCAAAAGGAGGTTGTACAAAGTATTAACATCAGGGGTGCCAATAATTGTGGCACACATGATTTAAAGTTTTTTTTTTTTTTCTAAATGTGTGATTTTTTTACCACCAAAGTAATGTACTTAAATGAAAGGTTGGATTTTTCTCTTTTTTTGCATTTGGGTTCTATGTTGTTTTAAAAAAAAGGAGAATTTTTAGAAGTCCATGACCACATCTTAAACAGGGGTGCCAATAATTGTGGAGGGCACTGTAAATGCAATATACATATAAACATGTATATAATATACATATAAATAAAGGCACATAAATAAAGAATACTAAGAGAAAATAAATAGGTCCGTGGTTTGTACAAAAACTGCTAGCTGCATTTTGCAGACTTTTGACCAACTAGGCTCCAGAACAGACAACAGAGTAATAAGTATGTGAGTGAAAAATTTTATTGATATATACCCTATTTTTCTAATATGTTGTCAACTAAAATTTGCTTAATTAGAGTGACTAATTAGTCATTCAGTTTGTCTGAAAGAACTCAGGTCCTTTGTTTCAGTTTGTTTTTAGACCAGTTAAACACAATTACTGCATTAATTACAGCTAGTGCTTGTCAGTCATTGTAACTGTAGAGGAACTGATGTAAAGAAAGGATGTAAATGGCAAATCAAAGTCACTTAAATGTAAACCAAAAGAAATGAGATTACTTGCTGTGTAGCCAATGTATATCTGGAACATATTGTGGGATATTTGATAAATATAAAAAAGTATTCAGCAAGCACTCTTTTTTAATATCCTGTTGGCAAAAAAACAAATCAATGAAATGAAAATACAAAGCCTGAAGCTGTTCTACTAACCTCAATTCACACCAGATCACAGACCAGTGGTTGTTGTTTTGCAAGAAAAAATGTAAAATTTTTGATGTGGTGCAGTCTTTTGTTAGGAGACACACTCACCTTCTCATGTACTGTCATTGTCTTAAATGCCTCTAATCCACAGGCCATGAGGGCTCACTAAATTCTTTTTGTGAAGATGACATAAATCTTATGTTGTGGCCGCCACAGTCACGCACTATTAACACTGAACACCTACAAGATAAATTTCGGAGTGTTAGAAATCACTTGTCATCGTCCTCATCTTCGTCATCATCATCACCACCAAACAAAATCTAATGAAAAAATTGGAAAATGTGCACCAACTCATATCCAGTCAACACCAAAGTATGTTAAATCAAGTTATAGTTCTAGTTTTAGTTTTTTTCTCACATTCACCTAA
This sequence comes from Silurus lanzhouensis, assembly GCA_039877035.1. NCBI lineage: Eukaryota > Metazoa > Chordata > Actinopteri > Siluriformes > Siluridae > Silurus > Silurus lanzhouensis. The sequence goes on from JBCEWE010000488.1 coordinate 1,050,502, forward strand.
AAAATGTCCACAAAGCATTCTTTTACTTGATATGTATTTTCTAATGCAACACTTCAGATGATTTATGTAGCTTTTTATGGTAGAGTCATGTTCTAATCGTGTATGCTAAGCATTCCTGAATTGTTTTTTTATCTACACACGCCCACCAAGGACAAGCCATTTTTTATTTTTTTTTTGCTAGTTTAATAGACAATCTTGCAAGGGTTTTTTTTATCAGGATGTGGCAACAGTGTGAAAACTGACTGTTATAGAGAACTGCACAGTGAAAGCTACTCACAAATGTGCTCCAGGAGGCATATCTCCCAATCCAATTGTGGTTTTATTTATGAATCATGTAAACCAGGCATCCATGCAATATCAATTTCTTACTGCTCGGGACGACGTCAGCACTACATCTTTCCTAAAGAAAAACATGACAAATGAGAAATAAAATGCTTCTGCGGTTAGTGCACCTCATGACCAGTGAGACACATCAAGCTGTAGGAAAAGGCAGCACAGGGCAGAGGTCACCAAAGCAAGCTGGGCAGGAAGCTTGTTCTTCCTACTGAATGACTGGAGATTAATCGTGAATGCTAAAGAGTTCACACTCTGAAAACATTGATTGTAATTTAAACCTAGTCGAAGGAAAAAACAAGTGTGCAAATATGGACAAGCACAGATATAGTTTTTAAATTCAGTTTGATTAGAATTTTTTTGGTTTGATTTTTGAAGTCAAAAAACAAATATCACAGGTTTTTATGTGGCTGTGTGGAGTGTTTTAGGCATCTAATTTCTTTCTTTATTTTACCGACTAATTTATTTAATATTGACTTAGGTTGATTTAGGTCATTTTGAGTATTTATTTTTTTATTTATGCATTTATTTGTGTTCTTTATTTTCTCCTTCCAAAAAAGTTTCAAAAATCATTTGAATCTCTATATTGTAATTATTTGTAATCTATATTCATATTTTCCTTTATATAATTGAATGTATTATTCTCATAGTCTTTTTTCTATGCTTCTAAACACATATTAACCATACAGTAAACCATTTATTAATAAAATCAAAACTAAGCAAAAACAGTACACACCAGTTTGTGGATATACACTGTTTGGACTCTATTACATTTGTGCATTGCATTTCTATCAGTTATTCATAAGCTATTTTATGGAAAAATTAGGTCCTGTCATTGGCTCGATTCTTTATTTGAACAACTTATCAAAACAATTTCCTTTTTTTTTGTTTGTTTGGTTGTTTTTTTGCTGATAGAAAAATGGAAACAACATAGAAAAGAAACAGTATTTTACAGAAGTGCTGTAAAGGAGGGGAAACTAGTATAGACAACCGCCTGCAGCAGCACTTGAGCTTATGATACTTAAAACCATGGCCCAGATAAGTGCCAGTCACAGGTCAAAACCCCAGGCCCTGCCCACACATAAGCCTGTGTAAAAATATTGTTGTGAGTTAATAGATCTTCACATTTCTTTTTGAATAATATGCAGTTGAAGTTTTTTGTGTGAATCTTCCATATGGTTTTACAGTATAGTAGAGTGAGGGGACACTTTGAATCCTGCAACGTGATTCTTTTATTTTAGGGATTAAAAAGATGATGGACCAAAAAATGCAAATTTTGAAAAAAACCCAATTCTGCTAAAACATAATCATAACAAAACCTCTTACCAATAATATCAAGCACCTACTAATGGTTATTAATGCTTGCACCAAAGTGTTAATGTTGGGAAATTGTGGCATCTTAACATTTTTATTCTATTACTTGTATTTTTTTTTATAAAATAAAAAATATTTATACACTATATATACATATAAAAGGACATTGTACACTATAAGACACTATACATTATAAAGGTTTGTGGACACCTGACCATAAGATTTGTATGTGATTTTCGAACCCCCCATTCCACATTTATTTCCCATTTGCTGTTATAATAACTTCCATTCTTCCCAGTAAATGTTCTTAACTGCATTCTGAACTGCACTGAACATAATACTATGCAGTAGGGATGGGTGAACTGATCCCAATATCGATAGTGGTATTCTATCAAATGAACTGATTCGCACATTAAAATATTGATCCTCTCTGGGATTAAAGTAAGTTGAATATATAAGCATTAATAGGAACTTCTCCTGCAGTGCAATCATTGTACAAACAAGTCAGCATTCTGTCACTCAGTCGTGTATCTTGGAATCACCGTGTCACATGTACCTTCTGAGAGGCGTTTTTTCAGAAGCAGAAGTGTCGATCAGTCAAAGAAGAAACAGGCTCAATGTGGGAAAAAAGTACTGTATTTTCCGGACTATAAGCCTCTACTTTTTTCCCACGCTTTAAAGCCCGCGGCTTAAACAACGAAGCGGCTAATTTATGGATTTTTCCTGGGTTTTTCCCGGTTTCACAAACTTCAAGCCAAAAAACTGAGCGACCAATAAAATTGCAGAACGGGTTCAGGTGAACCAATGAAACTCTTGATATTAAATCAGATGCGCTCCCACTGAATCGGGCCGCACCACATCATAAATATGGATGATGTTCCTCTGACGTTTGACCTGCCACTCACTCGGATTGTCTACAGAAAATGCGACTCATTCGTCACGCTGAAAACAACCGGGCATGAAAAAACGCACTTCACCTGTGTTCGGGAGAAAAGCTTCACCGATGGTGATTTTTAAACGCACGACGATGCCAAAAGAAAAACTCCCGAGAGAAATAGTTGTGAAAGGAAGGAGGAAGACGGTGAACAATGACTTTCTTGGTGGGCTACTGTTTAGATACAAGCCGTGTAACAGGCACTGTCTTTCATTAAAGCCTGTGTAAAGTTCATTTGTTTCAGTGTAGACACCTGCAGCTTATAGACAGGTGCGGCGTATTTATGTTCAAAATAAAAATCTTTGTCAAATTCAGCGGTTGCGGCTTATATTTGGGTGCACTTAATAGTCCGGAAATTACTGTAAACATTCTCTTGTTCCTTCACAAAACCAAGGGGAAGAAATTGTTTGTGGAATACATTATAACTTGTTAAATGCTTGTTTACTTTGTGATATTTTTAAATCAGTTATTACTATATTTTTTACATAAATATCATAAATGAAAAGTCCAGACTAAACTATATCATATTAATAACAATAATGATGCCATAAAAAAGTATTGATTTTGATTAAACAGATTTTAAATCTATTGGTATTGCACCATCTCTATTTAGTGGAAATGAAACACAAATATAAAGGTGATGACAGCTGTGAAGAACATGTGGGAAAACACATGAAAACATGAACTGATGATAGGGCAGGGTGCAGCCATTACAAAAACAAACACAGGAGACAGTGTGCATAGTGACAGGAATGTGGAAGTCCATAGCAGTGTGAGATGGTCTGCGATTTGTGATGACTAGACACAATTACATATGATTAATATGTAATTTGTTCTTACATCATTTATTAAACATGATTCATTAATCGTTAAATGTTACAGCTCATTATAATATACATTTATATTGTGGTAGCTTTTTAAAAAAGATAAAAAGATCAAGTCTGCTTTTTTTTCTTTTTGAAACAACAACAACAACAAAAAAATCCAGTCATGCTCAGTTACAAAATTACAAAAAAGTTCTTCAGCTCGTGTTTTTGTGAGGACTGTTAACTTGACACTGTGCATAATTACTGCTAGAAGTGACAGCATGTTGAAATGAAACTAATTTCCTTTTATACCATTTATGGTTTTTTATCCTTTTTTTCACTCATCTTCTTATCTTTTTGCCTGAGCTGAGCTCATCTGCATGGGAAAGCTGCCTTCATTAAATCCAATTTCGCTGCTTCATGAAAATGTAATAACCTTGTTTTTGATAAACTGGCTATAAAAAAATGGTTTGGTGAAGAGAAAAGCGTTTCACTCCGTTCATCATAACTCAATATGAAAAAAAGAGAGATTTCATGGGATTAGGTTTGATTTGATGAGAGTAATGGACGTTCGGGTGTAATTTGCAAGGAAAATATTATTATGCTTCACTGTTGGGGGAAAGGAAGGAAAAAATGCAACACTTAAATAATATATTCTGTAGAAGTTCACTTCAGAAACCAAACAGTTCATTTTGACACATTTATGGCATTTGGCAGATGCCCTTATCCAGAGATATATTTATAATTCATACAGCTGAGCAACTATGGGGGTAAGGGCCTTACTCAGGGGAACAGGATTGGCAGCTTGGCTGCGATTTGAACTCCTAACATTCATAGCCAACGTCCAGCGTCTTCTCCACTAGGCTACTACATCCCCACATTGATTAGTAAAATCTCTCATTACTTTACAGGTAGAAACATTTATCCACATATATAATTACGCTTATCAATCTGCCACAATTGTATATTCAAAGATGCAGATTTGGGTTATTAAAATAACTTTATTGCTTATTGGATTCTAAGCACAATGCAATTAGCAATAAAGTTATTTTAACAAAAAATGGACAGTGAGGGTGAGACACTGATTGACCGAGAGTAGGTGAAAAGGACAGAGTGAGATAGGGAGAGAGAGAGAGAGAGAGAGAGAGAGAGAGAGAGAGAGAGAGAGAGAGAGAGAGAGAGAGAAAGAGAGAGAGAGACATTTAGGCCTACAGCAATGAAGCTGATGATGAAGCTGGGAGTAAAGCTGACTACATTCATGCTCCATATGTTCCCCTGTTCTGCTCGTTAAACCAGCACTGTGCTTCTGCTGTTCTACTGCTTTCCATGTGTGTGTAAAGGAAAGAGAAAAAAAGAGAGAGAGAGAGAGAGAGAGAGAGAGAGAGAGAGAGAGAGAGAGAGAGAGAGAGAGAGAGAGAGAGAGAGAGAGAGAGAGATTGAAACAAAATAATACAAAATAATGCTAAAACAGGGTTAGTCATGTGTGTAAATGTTGGGGGATTGGGTATTCTCAAAGGGAGTAAGAAGGTTGGAGTGTGTGTGTGTGTGTGTGTGTGTGTGTGTGTGTGTGTGTGTGTGTGTGTGTGTGTGTGAGTGTGGGAGAGAGAGAGAGAGAGAGAGAGAGAGAGAGAGAGAGAGAGAGAGAGAGAGAGAGAGAGAGAGAGAGAGATCATTGTGTAATGAGTCTTTCCCTGTTCCCTTTCCCTTTCCTCTCATCCATACACAGTCTCAGTAACAGACACATGTCTACATGCACATGTACTCATCCATGCAGGTCACCTGATGTGATGTTTTTTGATAAATTTGGTTTTGAGGTTTAATTTGCTCTTCAGTTCTCACTGAAACGTGTGAATAATTTCCCAGACATTAAAGTTACAAACTCACCTCAGAACTTCAGAAGAGAAGAGAAGAGAAGAGAAGAGAAGAGAAGAGAAGAGAAGAGACGAGAAGAGACGAGACGAGAAGAGAAGAGAAGAGAAGAGACGAGACGAGACGAGAAGAGAAGAGAAGAGAAGAGAAGAGACGAGACGAGACGAGACGAGACGAGAAGAGAGATGGCAGGAGAGAAGATAAAGATGAAAACAAGTAGAGGAGACCAAAAGGGGGAAGCAATTGGAAATAATCAGAAAAAGGAGAAAATGAAGAGAGTAGACAAACAGGATGTGAGGTTAAAAGAAGGGCAGGGATTAAAAGAGCAAAAGAAAAATAAAGAGAGCAGAGCGGTGGTGAAATAAAGAGATAAAAGAAGGAGAAATAAGGAGATGAGAGTTGAATTTAAGGATGAAACAACATGAAAAAACGGCAAAATGGGATTAAGAAGAGAAGAGAAAAGAAGAGAAGAGCAGAGAAGAGAAGAGAAGAGAAGAGAAGAGAAGAGAAGAGAAGAGAAGAGAAAACGTAATGTGAAAAAGAAGTGAATGACAAAGATAAAAGTAAAAAAAAAAGATAAAAGGGTGAGGATGGTAGGAATCAGTGAGAAAAAAGGAGAATCGAAAAGATGTAAAGAAAGGTGAGAAACAGAGAGATGAGGTGAGTGAAGCGAGAATGGAAGAGGAAGGAAGAGGAAGAAATGATGTGTGATGTCACTGTGCTCTTGATGCTTCAAGGGCTCCCCCTAGTTCTCTCCCCAAACACTACAAACAGCAAATCCTGAGCCAGATATTATATATATATATATATATATATATATATATATATATATATATATATATATATATATATATATATATATATATATACTGTATATAGTGCATTTGTATATATCTCAAACAAATGTAAAGTTTACATTTTCCCAAAAGTGCATGAGTTCAGTTAATCTATCTATCTATCTATCTATCTATCTATCTATCTATCTATCTATCTATCTATCTATCTATCTATTATCTACTTAGTTAGTTATTAAATTATATGATTAAGTAACATTTAATACTGGATTAGAAAATTAATGCCTGGATTTATTATTATTATTATTATTATTATTATTTTTTTTTTACTGGCTCCACATGGGTTCTGGTTCTGGCTCTGGGTTTAGCATTGCTCTAAGTTCAGTGATGATTCTGTTAGTACAACCAGAGATGGTTCTGGAGATCTAATGACATTTCACATTCGCACATTTTCCGCTTTTAGGCATTTAGGTAATGGAGAACAAAGCAAGATACGGAAAACCCAAAAGCTAATACAATTCCATTCATTTATTAATCTGCATATATGTGCCTAACCTTAAGGCAGGGTTCTGGCCTCTTTCTTTTGTGAAATCATTCCACCCTCTTTTTAAACTAAATTCATTTAAACCAAAAAAGGGTTGTATATGCTCTGTGTTCTTGCTACAGTGATACACTATATGGACAAATTGTTATCGCCCAAACTTTTACCACAAAGTTGGTGCCACGCATTGTATATGGATGTCTTTGGATGTGGTAGCATAAAATTTTTGCTTCACTTGAACCTTTCTCACTATGACAAGGCACAATGTGAGCCCCATTCAGATATATGGTTTGCATGGGTTGGATTGGAAGATCTTGAGTGGCTGCTGTAGAGCTCTGACCTCAAGCCTATTGAACAACTTGGGATGAATTGGAATGCTGACTAGGTCTAGGTCTCCTTAATCTACATCAGCACCTGACTTTACTAACACCCTCGTGACTGAATGTCCACAAACTTTTGTCCATATAGTGTATATAAAGGTCATTAAATTGCACCATTAAACAGAAAAACTTAAACTGTCATATGCATTAGGAGCTTAGTTCTAATGTGAAAAACGAAAACCAGCAAACCCTCTTCACAAGTTCCAGTTTGTTGTAGGTGTTAAATGTAATTACAGTGTAATAGTAGTCCTAATAATACATTTTTTTCTAAGTCATTTAGCAGCATGTCTGAGAGGGAGAAGAACATTGTAGTCTCTCTGTTTTCCAATGTTTGAGAGGAAAAATTAACACCTAGGTAAATTCCTGGCTTCAGTCCTGAGGTAGCTTTCATGCCTGGCATGCATGATTCACAGTTCCCGGGCAAATAGCAGTCTCACAAGTGTAAGTGCTAAAATGGTCATGGAAGTCTTTGTCAAAAGCCTTGATCTGACTGCTTATTTAGCATACCTTAAAAAACGTTGGACATTTCCAACACACATTTCAATTTCAGCTTATTCAAATTTGATGGCTGCTACAGGGCTTAAAAAAGTTGACAGGTGAGCAACAAAGGGCTGAAAAATCAAGAAATTTTTTTAATTTTCAGCTGGAAAAATATCTAGCAACTAATCAAGTTAATTGACATCAGGTCTGTAACATGATTAGCTATAAAAGGGATGTCTTAGAGAGGCAGAGTCTCTCAGAAGTAAAGATGGGCAGAGGCTCTCCAATCTGTGAACGGTGTGTAAAAAGCTTGTGTATTACTATGAAAACAGCGTTCTTCAATGTTAAATTGCAAAGGCTTTGCAAATCTCTTCATCTACGGTACACAACATCATCAAAATATTTAGAGAGACCGGAGAACCTCGGTGCGTAAGGGACAAGGCAAGTGGTCTTCGGGCCCTCAGACAAAAGTGCGTCACTCATCGGCATGATTGTGTCATTAACATTAATATATGGGCCCAGGAATACTTCCAAACACAATCCACTGAGTCCAAATTTGACATTCTTGTTGGAAATCATGGATGCTGTGTCCTCTGGGCTAAAGAGGAGGGGGACCCTCCAGCATGTTATCAGCGTTCGGTTAAAAAAAATTATCTCTGATGGTATGGGGGTGAATAAGTGCATACGGTATGGGCAGCTTGCATGTTTTGAAAGGCACTATGAACGCTGAAAGGTATATAAAGGTTTTAGAGCAACAGATGCTCCCCTCCAGACGACGTCTATTTCAGGTGACGCCTTGTGTATTTCAGCAGGACAATGCAAAACCACATACTGCAGCTATTAGTAGAAGAATCCGGGTGCTGAATTGGCCTGCCTGCAGTACAGATCGTTCACCTATAGAGAACATTTGGCGCAACATTAAATAAAAAAATATGCCAAATATGACCACGAACTCAGTGCTGGAAACCATATTAGGCAAGAATAGGACCAAATTCCAACAGCAAAACTCCAAAAACTCATAACCTCAATGCCCAGACGTTGTCAAACTGTTTTGAAAAGATGATTATATGCTACACCATGGTGCCCCCGTGCCAACCTTTTTGAGAACTTTAGCGGACATTTTGTACATAAAATTGTAAAAATTTTTTGTTTGAAACTTTGTTATGTTCTTTATGTTCTATTGTGAATAAAATATTGGTTTATGTAATTTGAAAGTCTTTTAGTTTTTATTTTATTCAAATACGAAAAAAAAAAAAAAAAAGTTCCAACATTTCCAGAATAAAGGTTGTATATAACCTTCATTATAATTATCAGGACTAATTACAATGAAATATATCATATAGAACATATAATAATGCTAAACGTAGTTAATCATGAACATTTATAAACATCATTTTTTTTTATTAGATATAAGAATTCCATCAATGTTAGAAATGCAAGTAAAAAAGAAATTGTGAATTGCTGCCAGTTCTGTGACTGCTATCAAAACTGAGTATATATTTTTTTGTAAATTTGAGTAGTTAGAAAAAAGTTTTATAATACCATCTAAACAAAGAAATCAACAACAAAAAAAAAAAAAAAACAACAGTATAAAAATCTAAAAGGTGTATTCATGTGTACACTGTATGGCTAATTTTGTGGACACCTGACCATAAGATTTGTATGTTTTTTATAATCCACATTCGGTGCTCATTTGCTGTTATCCTCCACTCTTCTGGGAAGATGATCCACTACATTTTGGAGGGCACATGTGGAGATTTGTGCTGATTCAGCCATTAGTAAAGTCAGATTTTGGTGTAGTCAGCAGTCCAATTCATCCCAAAAGTGTTCAATAGGGTTGGGGTTGAAATCTCTAAGGCAGGACACTAAAGATCTTTTACCCCAGCCCATGTAAACCATATGTACATGGAGCTACCTTTGTGCACAGGGAACTGGTCATAGTGGAAAAGGTTTGGGTCTTCTAGTTCAAGTAAAGGGAAAAATGTAATGCTACTAACATTCAAAGACATCGTAAACAATTGTGTACCTTCATCTTTATCTCACATTTTGTCTATATATGTACTCATCCACACTTACTCACTTTACTGACTATTTAATATTCGGGGCTGAAAGTAAATGTGGATATGTGGATATATATGCAGCATATGGCCATATGGAAATGTATTTATGTGTTAATTCTAAATAGAAGATTAGGATTTTTAGAAATAGTTCTTTTAGTTCAAAATCAGGCCTATAGTTCTCAGTGAGCTTTGCTAAAGCAGGACTCTGATTGTGTGTAGTAGAAGAGCTGGAGTAGGAGCTTTGGGAGAACAGCATCTCTTGTGACCTGTAGTGATAATGACCCACTGTAGGAGGTTCAGCTCAGTGCGAACAGGCACTGAAGTCCACCGCGTCTGCCTCTGTTAAACCGAGAAACTCCCCGAGCCGCTGATAGCGCGTGCTCAATCTCTGCAAGTAACACTCTCAAATCTCAATAGGGAAATGGCAACACACTGCTGGAGCTTTAACTTAACACTAAGCAGCACAACATGTACTGTTTTCAACTGAGAACAACACATGATTTCTCTCCAGAGAAGGTTGCTGAGCTCTGTATAAGTAGCTCTATAAGGTTAAGAGCAAGACAAAGTGAATGAATAAATACTTTGAGATTTTAAGGGTAAATCAAAAAGGTAAAAAACCAACTGCTAGTTTACAAGTCAAAATAGTTTCTATAGAAAAATAAGGGCTGTAACTAAACAGCATCACATTGTGATGAATCAAATCGGATTGCACTGCATCGTAATAGGAGTGAATCGTTTCGCATTCCACCGGTAGATGCTTCATATGTATCTTTAATGTATTGTATCTATCTTCATATATACCTATTAATAAATATATAGTTATAAATATATATAACTTAAACTTGAAAATATTTTAGAGTAGTCAATGTGCAGCTTGTATAACAGTAATACTTTACTGTCCTCTAAAAATAACTCACCATACAGCCATTATTGTCAAATTAGCAGGCAACAAAATTGAGTACACCCTAAATGATAACTGTATGTCAATACCATGCAAAGCCACATGTTCTATTCATCATTCTCATTCATTATTCATCAATCATTGACAGGACCATACTAATTTGTGTATCTTGTATAAGGGCAGGGTGGAGTGTTTGGAGAAGAGTGATAGCAGGAGTGATTTGTGATAGAAGAGTATCTGTAAGAGTGAAAGGGAAAGTTTATAGGACTGTGGTGAGACCTGCGATGTTGTATGGTTTAGAGACAGTGGCATTGAGTAAAAGACAAAAGGTAAAGATGGAGGTAGCAGAGCTGAAGATGTTGAGATTTTCTTCGGAAGTGACGAGGACAGACAGGATTGGAAATGAGTTTATTAGAGGGACAGCGCATGTAGGACGTTTTGGAGACAAGGTGAGGAAGGAGATAGTTTGGACATCTGCAGAGGAGGGACATGGGGTATATTGGTAGGAGAATGCTGGGGATGAAGCCACCAGGATGGAGGAAAAAAAGAAGGCCAAGGAGAAGGTTTATGGATGTGGTGAGGGAAGACATGTAGGTAGTTGGTTTGAAAGAGGCAGATGTAGAGGACAGGGGGGTATGGAGACGAATGATCCGCTGTGGCGACCCTAAATGGGAGAAACCGAAAAAAGAAGTAGCATTAGAGCAGTTAAAATTTGGTGCTTCGATTCTAATTCTCTCATACTGACCATTGGATGTTCAACATGGCACCTCTTTGCAAAGAACTCAATGAGGATTTGAGAATTAGAATTGTTGCACTACACAAAGATGGCCTAGGCTATAAGAAGATCAGTAACACCATGATATTGAGTTAGAGAACAGTGGTCAGTGTCCTAGAAAGGTTTTCCAAGACGGGTTCCACTGGGAACAGGCCACACAAGGGTCGATGAAAGAAGTTGAGTCCCCGTGCTGTGTGTCAGGGGCAGAAGCTGCTCCAAAAAACAGCTGCATGAGTGCTGCCAGCATTGCTTTAGAGGTTGCAGAAGCATAGGGTCTGCTTGTGCTTCCTTGGTGGTAGCATCATGATCTGGGGCTGCATGAGTGCTGCTGGTAATGGGAAGCTGCGGTTCATTGAGAGAAACATGGACTGAACATACTGTAACATTCTTAATTATAACATGATTCCCTCCCTTTGAAATTGGGCTTAACATAATAAGGACCACAAACACACCACCAAGATGACAACTGCCTTGCTGAGGAAGGTGAAGTGAAGGACTGGCCAAGTATGTCTCTAGATTTTAACCTTATTTGTGTACTTCTGGGGCATCCTCAAGTGGAAAGTGGAGAAGGGCCATGTGTTTAACATTCATCAGCTCTGTGATGTCATTATGGAGGAGATGATACTTTTCAAGTATTCAATACTCTTATCAACATGGGCATGGACAAATATGGATTTTTATGCAAATATATGTTTATTATCACTAAAACCAGACTCAACGTAGAGCATGAAGACAAAATATATTTATAAAGGTTTAAAGTAATTATGTTGTTTTACATTACATGAATATTTAGGACGCTGACTGGAACTTTTGCTATGTTTCCACATGGACTCTTTTAATTGCTGGATGTGTGCACCATGGTATATTTTGGAGCTTGATATGAGACTTGGCACATCAGTAAAACGAATTTTAACTGCTTAAAATGTTGTAATTTTCTATCTAAAGAACGGACGTTATGAATAAATGAATGTGTTGCATTAAGGGTTTTAATTTCACCTGTTATATATTTATTTATTTATGTATAAAAAAGGTTTTAACAGTGCTGCACTTGTTAATAAATATATATATATATATATATATATACACTGTGTGACAGATCCTGGTGTTTGTGTGTATCCAGGGAGTCCACTTCACAGCAGCAATTCCTAGTGTTTTCTGCACTTTGTCTTTTGGAAATCAATGCACTTTAATTTAGGAAAGCAAGTTTACTCCTGACCTGGGGGAACATCAAACAACTGAACAACACGATCTTAATTTTAATTTGGATATCCTGTCATTAAATCAAGCTGCCATGCACATAAATGAAGGGGGTAAAGAGGACGGTTCTTCAAAACCAAATATGTTTTCTAGGAACACTGATGTCACTTTCTGAGCTTATAAATATTCATCTGTATAAAAAAAAAAAAAAATGCTTGCTCTCTATAAAAGCTCAATAAGAGATGTCAGGAAGCTGGCAGAGAAAAAAATAATACAGTAGAGCTACAGAAGGCACGGAAATCATGACAAAATGCCTTTTAGCTTCAGCTTTCACTGTTTATTAAGGCTAAAATAAAATGAGGATACAATCCAAGACCCTCATGAATTTGTGTAAAAAACAAACAAACAAAAAAAATACAAATCCTGTGTTGAATATTGATTCAGACACATAGTGGGGATGAAGAACATATTTTCTTAATAACTGTATCAAAACTGCATTTTCATTACAAAATAGATAATCAGTTCATGAAGGTTATGTTGATGATGAGGTGGATGCAGCACAGCTTTGGGTTGTCCGGTTTATCTGTAGACAACTTTGATGCAGTACGTCTCCTCGTTCTTATCCTCCAGGTCGTTAATGAAGACGAGGATCTCCTCCGTACCAGCGCTCTGACTGGGAGCAAAACGCAGCCCGATGTTGTAGCTTGCACCTCCCTCAATCTGTATTCACAAAACACACACACACACACACACACACCACACACACACACACACACACACACACACACACACACACACACAAAATTTGATTGTGAGATAAAGTTTCAAAATCCCAAGCTATAATTTAAAACGAAAAACATTTTCAACAAGAAAAACACCAAAGTTAGGAGACTTTGAAACATGAAACAGATCAAATCTGTAGCGAATCCTCTGTTGCAGTTAATGATTTAAATGATTCAGCTGAAAGCAGCTTGTTGGGCCACAGAGAGCTGTACAGGTCTGTCTAAAAAATTTGACCAAAGCATTTTAAATCTTCTGTTAAAAACGTTGAAGAAATGATTATTCCTTGACAGAGACACAATAAAAACCAGACTCTTAAGGTGTGTATAAAAACAATAAATTCACATACCTGCAGTCAGATATGAAAGAAATAACACATAGACAGCCAATTCATCATAATAATAACATTAGACTGTGATAATGCAGTTATTTATTCAATCAATAAATCAATCAATCAATCAACCAATCAACCAACCAATCAATCAATCAACCAATTAATCAATCAACCAATCAATAAATCAATTAGTCAATCTTCAGTCACTGCTTTATTATAATCAGAGTTTGACTTTATTTAAATATCTAATATGTTTACATTTTTAAAACGCTGAATCAGATCCATTTGTTCAAAACAAGTAAAAACTAAATCCTAATTGGAAGAGTGGGCGGAGTCAGTCACACATACTGTTGACTGTGTGAGTGTAAATCGGATTTAAAAACACAATTAAGCACATGCCTCTATTTTATATCCATGAGTTGGGGTGGAAAAACCAAAGACAATTTTTTTTTTAAATAAAGGACTAATTCCTAGACATGAATTTAACCAGTAATGAATAAGCAGTAAAAGGTATCGCAGCCATGTTAGTTGCTTATCCAGACTTATCCAAGTTATTTACTGAACCTTCTCACATTTTAGATGTTGTAGAGATTTCTTTAAGCAAACACCTCCCTCTCTTCTTTTCTCTCTCTTTTCTCTCTGTGTATTATATCTAATCGCTGGCTAAGTCATATTTCACTGTATTGTGGATTTATATAGTAATCTCCTCAAAACACATGGCAATATCGATTTTTTTTTTCAGCTCAGCATATAGTTTATGATGACACGGTTATTCGGTCTTGAAAAAGGAAAAATACAAAAACCCAAAAAAATTGACAAATAAACCCACAATAAGGCCATACAGTAGATTTGGGAAATAAAAATGGAAGCAGCGTTGACCAGTTGGAGCAATGGCTCTGGCTATTACCTTTTTTTTATGATTGTCACTATTTTATTATATAATGCATGATCCATAATTTTATTTTAGCACCATCTGCACAGTATTTTACACTGCCCAGATGTTTACAATCGGAGGTATGGAGCCAGGTATGCAGCCATGAGACTCACTGAGCGCCTGAGCAGTTCAATAGAAGCAGTCAGTGATGAAATTAACATTTTCCCATTTGCAATTTCTTCCTGGAAGAAAAGTAATGAGTTATCGTGCCCTGATTGTAAAGGCATTCAAGGGTTAAACAGACGTCTGGGTGACTTCTGTGAGTGCCGTAAAGTGCACGCTGCCTGTAAATGATGCTAACCCATCAACAATGCCTTACATATAGCATTTACTGCTAACTGTGTCATCCTTTGGTACTGTATATAGGGCGCATGTAGGGTTTGGAAGTAATCACCATGCCTTCTCTCTGGAAAAACAAAAACAAACTATATTTCAGAAGAGGTAAGGTATGGGCCACACACCAGCCTTAAATAACATTCCAAGTAATCTCCAAAGCTTTCGGAGATTACAGCCTGGCTCAACGGAGGGGAAAACTGATAAGAGTTTAAACTTCAGCAATAAAGTGACTTTCCCCAAGTCATTTGTCTGATCCACATCCCCTGCTCCCTCCCTCAAGTTAACTTTATGAAAGGTAAGGTCCATTTTGTGCGACTGAGGAAAAAAAAAAAAAAAAGAGCGGCATATCTTTTTTCCATTTCCTTTCTTTATGAGATTCAGCAGTTTTCTTTGACCCATAACATTGCTTGGGGACTTAATGTTTACAGTAGTGACAGTGCTGATATGCTGCACATTATGAGAGCTTTTTGAAACTTGTAATCTTAGAATACAAATGCCATTGAAAAGCAAGCACAATAGACTATATACTTCTTGTCCCATGCACTTACACAAAAACTCCTTTTGGCGAAACAACCACTGGACTAGTAGACACCCTCAATTTAAGATGAATCAAAAAAAGACTCTTTTTTTTACACTTCTTATTTCCTAATATAAACTTTTTGCATGTAGTCTTCCTGCTACAGTCAAGGCCCAACACCATAACATTATGTGTGATGTAGTTCCACGTGCAGGAAAGTTTTCACTGTGAAAAATCTAATCAGTACCGTATTTTTCGGACTATAAGCCGCTACTTTTTCCCCCCCATGCTTTGAACCCTGCGGCTTAAATAACGAAGCGGCTAATTTATGGATTTTTCCTGGGTTTTTCCAGGTTTCACAAACTTCAAGCCAAAAAACTGAGCGACATAACATTAGACCAATGAAATTGGCGAACAGGTTCAGGTGAACCAATGAAATTCTTTATATTAATTCAGATGCGTTCCCACTGAATCGGGCCGCACCACATCATAAATATGGATGAGGTTCCTCTGACATTTGACCTGCCGCTCACTCGGACTGGCAACAGGTATTGCGAATCATTCGTCACGCTGAAAACAACCGGGCAGGAAAAAACGCACTTCACCTGTGTTCTGAGCTGCACGGCATCGGGAGAAAAGCTTCACCGATGGTGATTTTTAAACGCACGATGATGCCAAAAGAAACTAGTTGTGAAAGGAAGTAGGAAGACAGTAAACAATGACTTTCTTGGTAGGCTACTGTTTAGATACAAGCTGTGTAACAGACACTGTCTTTTGTTAAAGCCTGTGTAAAGTTCATTAGTTTCAGTGTAGACCCCTGCGGCTTATAGACAGATGCGACGTATTTATGTTCAAAATAAAAATCTTTGTAAAATTCAGTGGGTGCGGCTTATATTTGCGCTTAATAGTCCAGAAATTATGGTAATTAGTTACAGATTGATCCTGATCATGGTCAGGGGGATCGATAACCTCTTCTGATAACACTAGAAGCAAAGATAGAATACACCCTGGATGGAATTGCCAGATCATCACAGGCCAAGATTAACACATAGAAGAATTTCCCACAGACAATCCACTGAGAGGGTGGGATTTAGGGGAGGAACCCAGAGGAAGCACACATAGACATAGGAAGTTCAAAATATGCAAAATTGCACACAGTTACCCAAGGTCAGGATTAAACTGACAACCTGTCAATCAAATAAGCCTCAGCCTTAAGATCAAGATAACATCCTGGTCCTTAAGTCGTAACTCTTAGCTAGTACAAAGACACATCCTACCATGGAACTACTCTATGCAAGCAATTAGCAAGCAGAACTTCATGTCATTGGGATTGAAAAAAGGGCTGGTTTTCACCTCTTCCAAGTCTAGTCCTTCTTGTAGGCAGAGTTAATAATCTGTGCCTGAAAATATACTTCTCACAGTATGGAAGTTATTTAAAATGACTAAACTATTTCAAGATATTTGTTCTTGATCATGTTTGGACCAATTTCAGAATCAATCCTGCTGGTTCCACTGATAATTCCACATAAATCCTTCAAATATTCAACCCCATGTTCTTGCAAAATCATACTTATAGACAAGTGGAAGACAGACAACACGAAAATGTCACCCCCTCCCCCACTAGGTAAACAATTAGAAATAATGAAAATGATCAATTATTATTATTATTTTTTTAGTTTGTTTGAAATATTAAACGATAAAGCCCATTTCTACAGGGTGTCCCAAAATTCTCATAGCAAAAAACCTGGAAAACATGCATAACAATGATCATTCAACAAAATGCACCTGATTTGAAATTACTTCCATAAATCCAAAAGTGCTTACATGAATGCATCTTGAATGAAAGAGACTGTGTGTTTACAAAAAACTGAAATCGTGTGTACAGTAGGTTTTTTATATAAAGTTACATTTTGCAATGTATGGAGACCTATGGGATGCCCGGTGGATATTTTTTTTTTACTAATTTCATGCTTAAAATCTTCTCATTTGGTTGAAAGAAAATGTTGCTTACTTCAAGTGTTTATCTACCAAATAGAATGATAACTTTATGCAATAGTAAACATTCCTACAAATAGGCTTAATGGTCATATTTTCTTACCATAATAATATCATAATAAGAAATATACAGTATAAATAACCTTATATAACCTTTCCTAAGAAACATGTTTTTATATTTATCATGAGTTGCTTATTCAAGTGTTCAGAAGCTGCTTTAGGGAAATACCCAATATGGACAAAATACACTTTCCCAAACTGTTACCACAAAGTTGGGGGTACAGTAATCCCGCAGTTACCGCAATTCAAACTCTCGCCCCCAGTTTATCGAGGAATTGCATTTGCTGCATATCTAATTTGTTTCGCAGATTTTCCCGGTCTCTCGCGGATAGCACGATAGACCAAAAAACGTATAGGGAATTGGTTTAATGGAGTTTTATGTTGAAATTATTAAAATTATGAATAAAAATATAATTATTAATCATAAAATGAAGTAAAATGTTAATATAGTACAGTAATGTATACATAAAATAGCATTTTTGGGGTGGCGTCTGTTTATCGTGGGCGGATTTGGAACTTAACGCGATAAAAGGGGGATTACTGTATACAGTTACTGTTTTTGAATGCAGTAACATTACATTTTCCCTTCACTTAAACTAGGAGACATGAAACTGTTTAATCATGACAATGTCCCTGTGCATAAAACAAACTCCATGGTGATATGGTTTACATGGGCTGAGTAAAAAAACTAGCACCATTGTGGTTGAATGAGCAGAATTTTCCACAACCACACTTCAAAATCTAGTGCCAGAAGAACTGACATTATTATAACAGCAAATGTAGGCCTTAAATGTGGAATGGGATATGAAAACCTATGGTCAGATGTCCACAAACATTCATCATCTAGTGTTCCGTATATACAGACCCTTATTTCAGTGTCTCCCCAAAGCTAACATTAAACACTAAACTAGAATGCCTGAATGATCTTAGCTTTCTAAACTGACAGTAAAATGATATGGAAGCACACACTCCTCAATGTCTGGATTTTGGTGGTCCACATCCTTTATTTCTGCTCTCATTTACAGCAGCTTCGGGCAGACAAAGAGCCTTTGTTAAATACTACAGAAAGTTTAGCTTTTACCCTTAACAGGTTAGTGCTTCATGGAAGAAGCCTTCTAACGATTCACAGTTTTTAGTTTGCAGCTATACATGGGCTGAAGAATGAAATCCCTGAACATGGGATGTTTAATGCGAAGCGCTTTATCTAACCTGAAACGTTTCCTCTTTGAACTGCAGTAGGTCTGGATGGTCCGAGCTCAGCCTGAATCCTCTGTTGGAAAGATATGGATTGGTGAAGCCGATCTTCTTATTGCTGCCTCGTCCACCCCCTACAGGCACTTGGATCTCAAAGGCCTGCAGATGTGATTCAGCACACAAAAGTAGAGTTCACAGTGTTCTTGTTAACATGCATTAGCTTTGAAAAAGAAAAGGCTTGGTATTGCAAATCTTCAGCTTCCTCCACCCCCTCAAAACGTTTTATGTCATGTTTTTTTGGCAGAGGAGGCTAAAAAGCATAAGGAAGCTATACAGATCTATACAATAGGATAAAGGGAAACGGTGTTCCCCCGATGACAGGCAAAGGGAGAGCGAGAGACAGAGTATCGGTAATAGTACGATGTGAATAGTCCACACAAAGCGAGATCTAAAAAGAAAGGCAAACATTTGAAAGAAAACTAACAAAAAAAATGAAACGATAATGAGCAAGAAATTGAGTCAGAAAGGAAGCCAGTTGAATTAAAGTAGCGTTTAACATCTAAAAATACCCCATTTTTACTCAAGTTGATCTAAAAGCATGTTTCCTCTCTGCTATATTCCTCTCTGCCTAAGATGCTCTGTGACACACAGGCAGAAAAAGTGACCACCCTAAAGAGCATTTTTAATGTCCCGCATTGCTTACATTGTCCCCATCTGTCCTTTATGTGAATGGTGCCATTACTTCTTGCAAATTAAAAAGAACATTAGGTGTCACTTAACCAACAGATCCACAGCTTAAGTCAAAGGCATATGGACTCCCCAAGGGCCAAGCTAATCCAAATGTGATGTATGTCTTTAAAGTGTTAGGACTTAAAGGACAATCCAAGTGCATCTAATGGAAATGATGTAACAGCTAAAAGCCACTGTTCCTGTGGCTGAAAAAAATTAAGTCTTGTGTGTGTTAAAGAATACAAATCCAGCCTGGGTGCGTATACATCCATCACACAACCCAAAATTGCGGCAAAAGGTTGATTTAAAATGCATCATACAATAATAGCATAAGCAAATATGAACTACATGATACTACAGGACTATATATTTGGGTGGACATTGGAGACAAATGTACAGTATTTAAATCAGAGTTACAGACTGAAATTTTACTATTTTACACATTTTGTCTTGTTTTTTTCTGAGAAAATTTGAGTCAGTAAACACAAAATTTTAGATTTTCCAATCAATACTTTCCTACACAAAAAAGGTGTGTCAGTGTAAAAATGCAACATATTACACAACAGACTGCTTTTCAGACAAAAAAAAAAAAAAAAAAGAAAGAGATTGTTAGCTGTCACGGACTAGCTGCAAAGAACAAAAGCAAGTGTGACAGAGAAAGTAGAGGAGGAACTGTGGCAGATTCTCCAAAATGTTTACCAGCCAATTTCCTTATAAAACTGCACAAAATCCCCAAGACTACTGATGCATTTTTTAAAAGCCAACGCTTGTCACAACAAATAGTGACTTTTTGTTTTGTTTTGTCTACTGCTGCCTACTGTTTTTTTAAATGGTAGAACTCTACGGAAAAAAAAAAATCATTTCACAAGTTTTTGAAGGTTTTTTGCTTCGCAGCATTCTATACAGACTTTGGGACACAACACAAGTTTGTGAAGTATCTGGATAGAGAACTTGTCACTTAGTGTTGGAGAAAAATGTCAGAATCAATCCATGTTTTTATTTTACATCATACTTTTTTTCTGTAGCTGAATCTCGAATGGAGATCTGTTAGACATGTTGGGTATATAGGGACATTAGGTTATTCAATTTCTTGTCAGAACCACTAGAGCACTATCTTTTAATACTTAATGCAATGCTTGGGGTATAGAACATGCATGCATGTTTATTTAATTTATTTATCTGACTTCCTGAAACACCCATCACTAACAAATCTATTGATTTGTGACATGTGACATCCTGTGCAAAAAAAGGTTCAAGGAAATAAAGGGTAAAAGTTGATGATAAAGACATGCCAGGTTTCGAACAATAAAGAAGCCATTACCCGTGATATAACAGGCTGCCTGCAGGTGAGGCACAGGAGCCAGGATGCCACCAGCTGCTTCGTGTCCACATCCACTACGTTAAGGTACCGAAAGCAGCTCCCGGAATGCAGAGCTTTCACTCCTAGCCTAATGTCCTGCACACCCAGAGCAGGGAGGGCGAACACTTCGTCTGGGTCCACCTGGCCAACACACACACATACTGTGTATATAAATATATATATATATATATATATATATATATATATATATATATATATATATATATATATGAAATTTCCATAAAACCTTTTTTCCAGTATTTTCTTATAAAACAATACTTTAAACAATAAGTAACAAATGCATATACATGTCCTAATTCTCGCAGTTTAAATTTGATGCTGCAAATTAGCAATATTTTACATTTTTCACACGTTCCAGTTTACTGTGGTGAAAAAAAAGGTTGTTATTTTCTAATAACTGAACCCATAAACCCATAATAAGCCCATATAATGGTCTTGTCATTTTAGTTCTCGGTTGTTGACTTTCCGAGTCCACAATTAAGACTATTTCATTCTTTGAAATGAGTTGTAAACTATATAATAAACTTTTATTTGTTGTACTGAAATCATATAAAAGCACATATTGGATAAATTTGACTTTGAGATTTAAGATATTTCCTCTTTTCCCCCCGGGGATACATATACATAAAACTCTCCATATCCCTAATCTTAAAATATCACTTATTATATGTCATGTTTGGAGTTGTGTGCATCATTAAATCTTTTTTTTTAGTGCTAATAACCATTTATTAATATACATTTTACACTGCGTGTGTGCCTACGGTTACATTTTTGCATATTACAGGTCCCATGGTAGCAAAATGATTTTCTACTTCATCAGGAATGAAAGTGTTATTCATATCAAAGCACTTTGGGAGCTTCTCTAACAACACAGGAAATGGCTCTTTCTTATGTAATGCTCCACATGACAATTGTATTTACTGTTATGTTGTAAATATGGAGCTTTCAAGATTTCTGATTGTCTGTAATTAATAAGTAGGATTATATAAAGGTATATGGCTACATATTTATTTATATTTACTAATCAGGAATGGATTGTATTATAATACCAGATAACAATAATGAAAAAACATGGAATAATAGATTCACTAATTGTTTCTGTACGGCAGAACAACTGTGATTAGGGATGAATCAATTCAGTAAGTGATTGTTATAGTGAATATTGTTTGTGTATTTATCTGTTTATTTCTATCTCACATCACTGCGCACGCTGGTTCGTCTAGATAGAATTAATATATATATATATATATTTAAAAAAAAGAACAATAAAACTAGTATTAGTATTGTGTGTTTACTGATGTGTTGCCTTTGTTTCTGGTTTAAATGTTTTCATTTCATCTTTCGCTTGTCTCATTGGATCAATTTAAAAATGTAAGGGTCAAGTAAGAAATTTCTATCATGATATCTTTCAGTAATGACTAACTAAATATAGTAAATTGTTCACTATATGGACAAAAGTTTGTGGACACCTAACCATAAGATTTGTACTGTATGCGCTTTTTGAATGTCACATTGTACATTTTGTCCCATTTGCTGCAATTATAACCTCCACTCTCCGAGGAAGGGGTTTTAGAGTGAAGTTGCAGAGATTTGAGCTCATTCAGCCACAATAGTGTTGGTAAAGCCAGGTATTGATGTAGGGTAAAAAGTCCTGAGGTAAAGTCAGTCACCAATTCATCCTAAATGTGTTCAGTAGGGTTAAGGTCAGAGCTCTATAGCAGACCACTCAAGATCTTCCACTCCAACCCATGTAAATCATATATCAATGCTGGAACATGGTTTGGACTCCTAGATCAAGTGAAGGGAAAATTTAATGCTACCACATTTAGAATCAGAATCAGAAATGATTTATTGGCCAAGTGTGTTGACACACACAAGGAATTTGGTTCCTGCCATTAGTGACTTTCAAAAGTACAGACATAAATAACACTACATTAGTAGAGAAATTCCATGCAATCGCCTGCCTCCATCTTTGTGGTAAGAGTTTGGGAAAGAACCATATGTGGCTGAAAAAGTCAGATGTCCTAATACTTTTTTCTAGGCAGTGTATCTAATGTTTCCTATTATAAGATTAGCCATTAATATAAAAAAATTATTATAACATTACTGTATTTCTAGATTTTTTTTTAAGCTAAATTAGTCTCTGTTCTTTAGGCAGATTTTTAAAATTTTAAACATTAAATTCATGGAGCAAAATTATCTGCTAACAGAATTACAAAAACGTTAAATTGTAAATTAAGTAAATCTCTTGAGTTTGTCTTAATAATGTCTTACTGTATTAGATTTATTGTAATCTTATAATAGGAACTACTAGATAAATACTAGATAATACTTCTAATCAAAATATTTTCATTAATGCTTTTGTAGCTCGAAATAAATAACAGCAGATCGGAAAGACTTGCTTTTGTCCTTTGACTCTGAATTTGCCGTGTGTACCTGTAGCTCCAGAGGGTGGGAAGTGTAGCACTTGACTTTGCGGATACTCTGTGTGCCACGCAGTACAAGGGAGTTCCAGCTGAGTGTACCACACACACAGCTAATGTCCATTTTCTGCAGGTAATGCATGTACACCTGCCACGTTTGAACAGGAGAGGCCAGCCAGGGATCACTAACACACACACACACACACACACACACACACACACACACACACACACACACACACACACACACACACACACACACACAAACACATTGATTTTACATTTGGATGTGCAAGGTCAGGGACACTAAATAATTGTAACAAATTTTAATAAGACACGCACATTTTAGAGGTTTAACGGTAAACATATTCGTCCTGAACAGGGACACAGGGCTTTCGGTCTGCAATCCCTTTTGCATGCAGAACATTTAAATGCAAAATTCAGAGTAATCAGAGTTAAAATCTAAATTCCCTCAGGAACGTATTAAGCGGCGGACCGCAAATTTGTTTAGTCTCCACCTCGCATTTGGCATTTTTTTTTAATTGTTATTTTTAAACTTGAAACATTTACAACAATGCCAGGGGTCTAAAAAAGAAACTAAAGTTAATGCAGTGTCACCGTGGCTACTCATTGTGGGTCTGTGGAAAAAAATACACATGGCTGGAAAAATCAGATGTCCCAATACTTTTGTGTCTATGGTTCATGTACAGTACAGTAAAATGTATTCAGACTTCAGCATACATATCAATTTCATTTTGTATTTCCCCTTTTCCATCTTTAAAGTGACTGCAAGTGAATAGAAGTCACATTATTATTATTATTATTATTGTTATCATTATTATATGGTTTGTCCCGATGCTGTTGATTCTATTTACCTGACTGAGAAATGCCTGTCTCTGACTGTGATGAATAAATGGATATTGCAACATGATGCAATCAGACAGTAAATGTGAGACCTTGATTAAGCAAATGACATTAATCACACAAGCAGAGATTAATCAAGGAGGCAGCAGCTACACGCAGGCATGCCTGCTCGCACACATGCACACGTACACAAACCCACATGTACACACTCGAAGCTGAAGAGAAACGACACGTACTTGAACACGGTGATGACGAATGTCTTAATCTGTGGACTGGGAGCCCCAGGCACTTTCAGATAAATGTCCTGAGGTTCTCCTGGATCCTGCGGTGCATTCAGACATAGTAATCAGCTTACTTATTTGACTAATTTAGTCACCAATTACAAGAATATGAGAACAGAGCATTTCAGCAGAGCCGTTTTAATGAACATCATTAGAGCACCGGATATTGGTGTATTAATAACGTCTCAGTTGCGGTCGGTTGATCAGACTGTAAGACAAGGTGGAATTGGCTCACCGTGGCGATGATGTTGCAGATTACATTGGGGTCGCTGCAACGCACCTGGAGCCTGGAACAAGTATCTATGTGTGAGTGTGTGTGGTGTGTGAGAGAGAGGGGAAACAGAGGACAAATGTAGTCTTTAGATCAGTGGTGGTGAACAGGACAGCACTGTGTAAATGTGTACATGTTCGAGAGGGAGTCGCAAACAGGGAGGGAAGGCAACAAAGAAGTGTGTGTATGTGTGTGTGGTAACACTTGTAAGGTTGATAATGAGCAACACCTGGTGTGTTGGGTTCAGCAGGAGGCAGCCGGATGGCTTTCTTAAAAAAGGTGAGCTCGGGCTGATAGAAGCGAAAGGTCTGGTCGACTATGTGGGGAGTCGGCTCCACTCTCACTTGGCAGATGGCCAGCGGCTGACTGTCCGCTGCCCGGAAAAACACCTGTTCAACGAGCAGAAGCAGAACAGGTCAAAAAACCTCCCCTCGGGACATGTACAGAACATTTACTGCTTATTCACTAATTCTGAACTAAATTCCTGTTGTAATTTTGAAATCAAACATAACATCATACCTTCATTTCATTGCTTTATTATCTCTATCATGCAGCAACCACAATGAAATTTCAGCTCTCTGTAGCACACTGTATATGAGCTAGTATCAAAAGGTTTTGAGACTAATGGTACTATACTGACCATGTGCGTTACCTCGTCTGTAATTTCATCATGGACAGCAAAAGCAAACGTGAAATTCTGCATGAAACTGGGAAAATCTGCATAAAATACATTTGACATGACATACGTTTGACATACGCCAATGCTGCAAGGAGTAAATCGAGGTGTTTCGAGTGGCACACGTGCTTCAAGAGCGGAAGAACATCACTGGGATACGACGAGAGATCAGGAAGACCTTCAAAGAGCTGAACCCCTGAAATTGACAAACAACTTGTGCCTGATGATTGCCAGGGAACGAGCCACATGATCCCACTTCCGCACCTACCCTACTCGCCAGATATGACTTTTGAGAACTTTTGAGATCCAATGCAAATCGTGGAAGGTGCTTGACCCGCTTCAACAAAAGAAAACTTCCAGGACATATTCCAAAAGAAGGAATGCTGGGAGCACTGTATAACTGTGCAAGGGTACTATTTTGAAGGTGATGGTGTGTTAAATAAAGTCCTTTCTTTTAAACAAAGCTAGTTTTGAAACTTTTTGATACCTAGATCCTTAATAACTCCTTAAAGTGCTTGTTCTGATATGTTTGATAGATCATACACAGAAAGCACACTGTATAGAGATAATATATACCTTTGTTCGTCCCACAGTGGGGAAATGACTCTGTTATAGCTGTCCAAGGACACAAGAATCACCACACAATTGTTCTCAATCCCTGCACCATGGATTTGAGAATAAATTGCCCTTTGGTTCCAAATCTTCCTATTTTCTCTAAGATAAAACTAGATAAATCTAATCTCACCCTAATCTCAATTTGATGACACATTTGTTTCTAAGCAGATATCCGTTTGCTTTAGTCTAGTGAGACCTTTCACAAATTAGGAACTGTTAACATCCTTACAATAAGTCTAGAGCTGAATGAGATTCTCAGCAGAACTGATCTATGATTCTAACACACCTAGCTGGAATTTATAACAATGTTTCTATAGTAACAACTCAATCAGGGACTGGTGAATAGTGGTTTTCAACATAAACTCATCTCAGTGTTATTTAATAAAAAATGAAAAAAACTACTCCTGTTTATATAAAGTGTTTTGTTTATAGATTTAACATTCACAGAAGGAGTCTTCAGTGTCAGTTGGTCTTTTACAGTAATAAAATCATCAAAAAACTCTTCAATTCAATTGTATTTGTACTGTATAGCGCTTTTTACAATGGATTGTCTCACAGCAGCTTTACACAGATTAAGAGATAATGAGGTTATATAAAAGGATGTGTATGTGTAGTTATTAAATAATATTGTCTACAACATTGACTTATAATTGATTATCCCTGATACACACACTAAGACTGTGGCAAGAAAATGCTCCCTGAGATGGTATGAGGAAGAAACCTTGAGAGGAACTAGACTCAAAAGGGAACCTATCCATATCTGGGTGGCACTGAATGTTCATTCATTGTAATTACATTGTTGAGGTTTGTAGTAATAGGTGCGTAAATGTAGAACTATTAATGCAAACTGTCCTAAACCACTGTAGTGGACTGTTTATATTATTTACAGTCCTCAAAGTTCTTAAGTTGCTCAGCTGCTTCATGGACTCTTCTGTTTTTGTCTTTTTAAAAAAAGCCAGTGATGAAACATTATATGTATTATTTCGAAATTCGAAACACGAATTAATGCTTCTCTTTAACAATGCAAAACATTGAATGCAGCAAATGGTAAAAAATAACAAAGTACTGTGTATTAATAAATTAATAACTGTAATGATTTTGCATTAATTAATCATCTTGTAATGATTCTGGTAAGTTCACTCCAGCCAATCACTCAGAAATGCTTAACGGGAAATGTGGGCCCAATTTTGCAGTGAAGTGTTGCTGCTGTGATGAAACTGTCTGCAACTGACACACTGAAGCCTCAACCCTCTGAAGTCACACTTAATAGCCAGAAATAACAAGAGGCTTGTTAAATCAATCATTTCTGTCATAGCTCACAGAAATCCAGCAGAAATATCTGGTGAAGGATCAAATTCACTTTCACTTGTCCTTAATTTTAGGTTTTTAAACAGAAGAAGGAGTTCTACAGTTTACAGATTTCAAATGTATGATCATTTTCTGATCAGTTAATATTCTAAAAAAACAACAACTCAAAAGCTATAGATCTGATCTCAATTTAAAATGGCATTACATCATCAACTAACGCCGTTTCCTAATGCACATAGTATCATAGTAATACATAAGATGCAATATGTAGAAATATTGGAACAATAAAAGTGTTGCAGACATTTAATACAGAAGTATACACTATATGAACAACAGGTTTGTGGACACCTGGCCAATAAATTCATGTGTGCATCTTGAACATCTCATTCAACATTTAGTCTCCATTTGTTGTTATAATAACCTCCACTTTTCTGGGAAGATGTTCCACTGAATTTTGGAGTGTGGTTGTGGAGATTTCTGCTCATTCAGCTAAAAGAGTGGTAGTAAAGTCAGGTACTGATGTAGGTTAAAGAGGCCTGAGGGTGCAGTCAGCGTTTCAATTCAACAAAGACAACAAAGGTGTTTAATAGGGTTGAGGTCAGAGCTCTATAATAGGCCACTGACAATCTTCTACTCCAACCCATGTAGACCATATATTCATGGAGCTGGCTTTGTGCAAAGGAGCATTGTTATGCTGGAACAAGTTTGGGTCTCCTAGTTCAAGTAAAGGGAAAAATCTAGAAATCCAAAGACATACTATACAATCGTGTGCCACATTTGCGGTAAGAGTTTGGGGAAGAACCACATCTGGTTCAAACATCTAGGTGATTCCAATGATCTAGAAATGTAATATATGAGTTCTAGGCAAAAGTATTTTGGATGATTGTATTTCTACCACTTTTGACATCTTTATTTGAACAAAATGCTGTTTGAAATGTACTCGAGTGTTTATTATTATTTGTGGGTGCTGTGTTCATATACTTGACAAAACAGTTATTTAGATTTATGAAAGAACAATTCATATTCACTAAGGTGTATAGTAATTTGGGTGCCAAAAAAAAAAAAGGATTCTCTAGCTAATAAAAAGGTTACATTTCTAAAGACTTGTTTAATATACAGTCAAGTTCAAGAGCTTACCATCTAAATCTCAGCAGATTTACATAATTTATGCACATCGATTTCTAAAAGTCCTTTAAATGTTTGATGGTCATGCTAACAGCAGGTGTGTGTGTGTGTGTGTGTGTGTGTGTGGTGTGTGTGTGTGTGTGTGTGTGTGTGTGTGTGCACAGTTGTGAATATTTCACCTTGAACAGAATGACTCAAAAAGCTTGAGGGCTTAACAGTCCTGGACTCAAAGATCGTGTCTTCAGAGTATACAGATAATTAATGTTTGGTATGTCCAAAACAACTGGTCTAAAGCTTGATCAGGTCAAACTATTAAATAAAATGTATTAAATTATTAAATAATAAATAACAATAATAATGATGATAATGAAGATGATGAACAAACAAACAAATTAACAAAGCTGTTAAATCAGACTAGTTTAGATACATTCCTACATAACAAAATAAATCACTGTTGAATTCGATCCTCCTCTGCTTTGTGTTACGCCTTTTGCATGCGATAAACACTCTCGCTGAGTTACTACAATTACCACATGACCATTTTCATTCGAAATGCTGATACTATATTCAATTCTTCGGCTGTATTTGAAGCGCTACAGGGCTAGTCCTGACATGCCATCCTGATGTTTGACACGCTCGATCGAGTGTGTTATCTCTCATTGAACATGTGTATTAAGTGTGTTGTCAGCTTTACAGTAGCACTGACACTACAGCGAATGATACGAGGTGGTGTCGCTTGGAGTGCAACAACACTTGACCCTGACTGAGTTTCAGAGTATGAAGTGTGTGAGTCTGCATTGTCAGCAGGACCGTAAAGGGTACGTCTCTCTAGGCTGCATATGGCAGCTCAAGCCTGAAGGCAAAAGCACACACACATGCAAAAACACACACACACACACACACACACACACACACACACACACACACACACACACACATGCACACATACACAATAAATCAGGCATAGTCACATGAGGACTGAGACATCACTCTCACTGTCACCTTCTCTCAAACTTGTACACACACACACACACACACACACACACACACACACACACACACACACACACACACACACACACACACACACACACACACACACAAACACAATACAAAAAGCCCACTAAAACTAGTTAGCACCTACTGTATTGCCAATGTAAAACACAAATTTAAATAAAAAATGCTAAAACGCATAATCAAGAACCTGGAATATAAAAACAATACTTGAGCCTGATATCCGGAGACGCTGCTTAACCAACCTGCTGAGTGCCGAGTTGTTTTCTACTCACACGTTCCGATGTTCCTCGGAAGACAAGTTGCACAGTTTATGACTTTAAAGCACACTTACTACCCAGGATAAGGAGAGCTTTTCTGGAAGATCTGGCTCTTTGATTTTTATCAAACATCAAATATCTCAGAGGGGCAGCACTTTGGAAAACATTTGCAGCCTTCAAAGGGTTACATGCCTTTTACAACTGCTCACAATGCTTAAAGGAGTATCTTCCCTAATCCAGTACTATTGTAATTATTCAGTGGCTACAAAGCATAAAAATACTGTCTTTTGTACAGACCTTATTTTGTAAGTACAAAGGTTATGCTAGAGGGATATACAGGGATATTTTGGTGAGATGAAAGTCTGTTTATGCAGGTAAATATGTTCATTTTCAGGGCGGATTCATACAAACAACCTGCATATACAGTAGTTCCAGGATCTTAGCTTGACAGCTCAGAAAGAAAATGTGGACTAAAGAAGTACATCGTTTTTGTGGTGCTCAAATGTAGTAAGGCTTGACATGAAATCGATAAACAATGTACAAATGATAATAAAAATAAAAGTCTAATATGATGATATATTACTGGGGAGATGGAAAGCATTCAAATAAACATCCAATAGAACGCTATTATGTTGTCAATTTATTGCTGCATGAATAGTCCTGGTGTTATTGAACAGTATGGCTTTCACCCTCACTGTGTGCTGATTCAGGCTACACTTGATTCAGCACATAGTATTGTTTAACCTTTTTGATGGATGTAAGTTTTCGTTTGTTTTGAATTTCTTATTTAGGTAAAAGGATAAGCGGATTAAGCACTCATTTGCCAAAAGGTTTTGATAAAGACCTGCTGTCTCCTCCAATGTTCATTCATGTCTGAACCCTGATGTGTACACTTTCAGTATTAACTCCTCACTATGCACTTTGTAACTCAACACTGAATTCTACCCCTTGTGGTGTGTGTGTTGAATGTTCTTGAGTATTGATTTTTTCAGGCCTGTTCAAAATCAGTGCAGCCTCCTGTAGAAGCACACAACCAAGTTGGAGGATGCCATTGATCAGACATCCGGAACAGAACATTTCGGACTGTTCACTGGAATAATGGGATACTCTACAGCAAGGTGTACCTTGAATAAAGGCAGGGGGTCCGGATGGAAATTTTTCACATTCCAAAAGAAATGTGTACAAATTGTTTGAAAGCCCTTGTTAGGTTCCAAGAAAACATCTTTGGTCCAACTGAAAATATTGCGTGGAATTTGCTCCTAGTACAAATTATTGCGAAGTCTAATTCAAGGCTTTTAATTAGTTATGTAGTTTAATCGCTACTGTAAATAATTGTTTTACAACACAAAATAGAGACAAACCAGCAATTTGCAACCTGCACTTTTAGTTACTTAAAATTTTTCTTTGGTTTATTTCTATATCACAGTAATCGACGTAAATTTTCAATTAAGCATTTAATTATTTTCCTTTCATTTTTTGTTTTTTTTTTAATTGCAAGTCACTGCCTCTCTCTGCCCAGCCATTAAGCTGTTTTATTATACATTATCGTATATAATATATACATACTAGAAACTAGACATACTAGATATTATACTAGACTAAACACATAATAAAGAGTGGGTTAAAACCTGGTTGTAGCTTAAATCTTGGCGGTACCACAACAGCCTGAGAATGTAAAACTGGCTGTGTTGTCTTAATGGGAGGGAGAGCATTGTTCTCTTCCCTGTCAATAACAGTGACACTGGTGAACTCACAGTGTCTGTGAGTGTAAGTATGCAAAAGAGGGCAGATAGTGCTTTTCGGAAGGAACAGCTGATGGAAGGCAACTGGCCAGAAGCAAATTAAGAAAAAAAATAAAGAAAAACAACAAAAATGCTCATTCACAATGAGACTTACCATATTCATCACATATTATATTAAAAGCACCAGATGCAAAAAAGAAACCATTTGCATATAGATTGATTTATGCAAATCATCAAAAAATTTACCAACACATGATGTGATCATCTTTGAATTTATCTATGCATCAGTTAGAACAGACTCTGGCACTTTCTAATTACTCATTCGAACCGTTTAAACTTTGTGTTTTCAACATTCGTCTTTATGCATTACCAGCTTACTTTAATGTTCTATAGCACATTGTGCCCATTTCTACTCTTATGTACGCATGTATACTAATATACTCCTATATATTCATGAGTAATAATGTACCCTTATGCAGTCTTTATGTACTCTTATGTAGACATCACACTGTAGAACTTACACTGTTCCTTATGTACTTATGTACCTCAGTTCTAATGTGCCCTTATCTATAGTCCTTATATACCTGTATGTAATCCTTGCGTAATCGCATACAGTCCTTGTGTAACTTTATGTAATCAGTGCTTATGTACCCTTATACAGTCCATGTGTACAATCCTGTCAACTTTCTGTACTTTTATGTAATCCATATGTACCCTTATATAGTCCTTATGAACTGCAGGGGCTAATGTAGTCATTAGCCCCTGTATAGTATTTATGTACTCTTATGTAGTCATTAACCCCCTGCAGTCTTTATGTACTCTTATGTAGTCATTAACCCCCTGCAGTCTTTATGTACTCTTATGTAGTCCCCATTCCTTATTACACCCTTAAATTGTCCTTGTGTACTTATATGTAGGAATCAGTCCCTGTGTGGTCTTTATGTACTCTTATGTAGTTTCCAGTGGACTCTTATGTAGTCCTTACATACTCCCATGTAGTCATTGGATGTTATGTAAAATAAATAAAATGTATCTAGTAATTTAAAAAGCTCCTAATTACAATCAGTGTATGGCAAATTGGAGCTGCAGAATATTTAGCTATTCTTTAAAACAGCAATAAGATCATGCAGAAATAACTTGAAGAAAAGTGCATAAGGCTAAAAGAGGCAACAATGTTCTTACCTTGATAGATTTAGCCATCACTGTGTTCAACTGCTGATGATGAGCAAAATACAGGCTGTTAGAAGTCTTTGAGTCCTAAAACATTAACATGAAGGCTGTTAGTCAGCAGCACACAGTATGTGTCGGAAATTGCGTGGTGATTATTTATTGCACGATATACAGGAGGCATGAGACTATTATAAAAATAGATGCATAAGAACACAATTTAAATATTAATAGATGTATTTTGTAATGACTAACAGCTGCAATATCAAGAACAACAGGGATGTCAAACTCAGATTCTGGCCACACCACACCTTCATTGGCCTCAGCGAATACATGAGAAAAATAAAAGAGAGAGAAAATGTTGGATGATGTGGAGTTGGTGAAGCAGGAAATGGATAGGATTAGTAAGGAGGAAGTGAGAGCAGCGATTAAGAGGATGAAGAGTGGAGAGTCGGTTGGACCAGATGACATACCGGTAGTAGCATGGAGATGTTTAGGTGAGATGCAGTGAAGTTTTTAACCAGATTGTTCAACAAGATTTTGGAAGGTGAAAGGATGCCTGAGGAATGGAAAAGGATTGTGCTGGTACCGATCTTTAAGAATAAGGGAGATGTTCAGACCTGCAGTAACTACAGGGGAGTAAAGTTGATCAGTCACACCATGAAGTTATGGGAAAGAGTAGTGAAGCCAGGCTGAGAGAAGAGGTGACCATCTGTGAGCAACAGTATGGTTTCATGCCGAGGAAGAGCAATACAGAGGCATTATTCGCTTTGAGAATTTTAATGGAGAAGTATAGAGACGGTCAGAAGGAGTTGCATTTTGTGTTTGTGGATTTAGAGAAAGCGTATGACAGAGTGCCAAGAGAGGAGTTGTGGTATTGTATGAGGAAGTCTGGTGTGGCAGAGAAGTATGTGAGGGTGGTGCGGGACATGTATGAGGACAGTGTGACAGCAGTGATGTGTGCAGTAGTAACGACAGACTGGTTTATGGTGGAGGTTGGATTGCATCAAGGATCGGCTCTAAGCCCTTTCCTGTTTGCAGTGGTGATGGACAGGTTGACTGGAAGGTTGAGAGAGTTAAAGTACCTGGGGTCAACAGTGCAAAGTAATGGAGAGTGTGTTAGAGAAGTGAAGAAAAGTGTTCAGGTGGAGTGGATTGGGTGGAAACGAGTGGATAGAGTGATTTGTGATAAAAGGGTCTGCAAAAGTAAAAGAAAGTTTATAAAACTTTGATGTGACATGTTATGTTGTATGGTTTAGAGACAGTGACATTAACTAAAAAGACACAAGGTGGAGCTGGAAGTGGCAAAGTGGAAGATATTGAGGTTTTCATTGGGAGTGATGAGGATGGACAAGATTAGAAACAAGTTTATTAGAGGGACAGCGCATGTAGGATGTTTTTGGGACAAAGAGAGAAAGGAGCGATTGGGATGGTTTGGACATGAGGATGAGGGACATGGGGTACATCAGTAGGAGAACACTGAGCATGGAGCCACCAGGAAGGAGGAAAAGAAGATATTCTTTGTTGGCATATTTAACATATTCTATCAACCAACACCAATAATCAATAAATCATTATTTATGGTTACAAAAATTATATGATATGGAAGTGATAAAAAGCACAACAACTCAAACAAATTAATTTTCTCATTAACTTGACCTAACAAGTGGTTTTCTCGTGATCTCGACATAAGCAAAGTTGTTTTCTCGTTAACACGCTCTTATGCCAACTACACGGGAAAATGACTTACTGATCACAAGGAAACCATGTTTGTTATGTCAAGATCACAAGAAAATTAATTGTAATCACGGCCAAACAACCCCTTATGTCGAGATCACGAGAAAACAAGAAGGAAAAACATATTATAATGCAATGCCTCTTACGACTTCTATAATATGAATAAGAAGTTATTATTGTTACATCATTGTTATGATTATTATGATGTTATTACTACACTCATTATTTTCAATTGCAATGTTATTTATAACATACATTTTTTTATTCATTACAAATTGCCGACTGTATACTGTATTTCTTTATCCCAAGCATCCCAGTTGAATAAGATTATGCCACTGCCTGCACATCACACATGCTTTAGAACTGTTTTTTAGTCATGAGTGTGACTTACATCAAGCTCCGTGTACAGGACCTGAAAGCTACCTGTGTAACAGACCCTATCATGTCAGCTGCCATAGAAACCAGAGTGCACATGCACCCAGAGTTTTATGGTAACTCGAATAATAATACAAAATGCCTGCACCCTAAATAATACACTTTATGGTAAACAGGGAACACATGTGGACAACAGACTCAAACACACTTGCAACCCAGAGTCACTACAAAAAGAATTAATCAGTATCAGTATCTATTTCAGGGTATTTGGATGAAATTAATAAAAAATCTAAGAAAAACACAGCCTGAATGAATGTACCTGGACAAAGCTTTGGTACTTCAGAGGGATGTGGACACTCTCTTTAGGCCGCAAGTACACCTGAGGTGTCGAGCTGTCCTCCTTCATGTGAAACATCTCCACCTCCAACTGAGTGTACGTCTTCGTCAAGTCTTTAAAATATCGCCATTCCTCAGCGTTCACTATAACACTACAGAAAGAAATTCAGAAGTGAAGAACAGCTTCAGGCTTTTCTTTCCATTTCCGAACATGTTATTCTGCCGGTAAAGAAACAGAGTGGATTCGGTTCACTTAGGCAAAGAAGAGAGAGCTGTCTATTTCTAAAGCTATTGCCTGTAACATGAAAAAAAGATAACATGAGCTGAGAATAAAATATGACTTCTACACTAGAAAATTTCATCCACAAATATATGAAGGAAAAGGTTGCTTGAGACATCAAAGGCTGAACCTCGGGCCATGAGAAAGTGAATGTTCGTGAAAAAAAAAGATGATCAAAAGAATTTCAGGGTTTCAAAAACTCCATCTTGCACACAAAGGACAGAGACTTGAAATTGAGTCTCATCATGTTTTATCATATTCCGTTTCCATAATACGCAGCACTAAAGGCGGTATGTCGTTCTGAGACTCGCACGCACTCCCGAAGAGAGGAAGAACTACAATGAGACATTTCATGGTTTAGAAATAGGAAAGGAGCTGCCGGCAGACAGGAATAAACAGCTTCGGCTTTCCAATGAAAAAATGCAGCATCCAAACAGGTGGTAAATAAGATCATGCTAAAAAAAAATTCAATAAGATAAATTAACCTGCAGAAGACCTTAAATCTGACTGATTACTTTATGATGGCTTGACATTTTAACAGTATGAGAATCTGGTCAAAAATATGAAGCGTTCCAATATATTTCACGCAGGCATTCAATTAAATGCATTTCACAGGTATGACTTTTGAACAAGACTAATAAATAAAGTACACCACATTGACAAATGTTTGTGGACACCTGACCATAAGATTTATATCTGCTTTTTGAACATCCCATTCCGCATTTAGTCCCCGCTTGCTGTTATAATTAACATCCACTCTTCTGGAAAGGTGTTCCTCTAGATTTTGGAGTGTGGGTATTAAGATGTGGGGTGAGGAGGCCTAAGTTATACTCAGCATTCCATTTTAACCCAACATATGCAATAACATATGTTCATGGAGCTCACCTGAAACACGTTTGGGTCTCCAATTTCAAGTGAATTGAAACTGTAACGCTACTGCAACCAAAGACACACTATACAACTATGTGGGTCCAACTTTCTGGTATCAATTTAGGACAGGAACATATACATTATGGATATAATTCAGTGTTCAGTTGAAATGATATCAGCACACACAACTGGATTTTGCTATTTTTGTCAAGCACAAGTCATCCACCACCATGCTTCACTCTGGATGTGGATGGCGTTTCTAAATAGGGACCACTATTGGGTTTCTGCCGAATGTACTGTTTTGCCCTTAAAATGTTTTAAAGACCTCTTTTTAAATGTTTGCTTCAAAAATATTCAACATAGGATTCCAATATGGCTAAGTTTTAATGGCTTACCTCTCGCTATTTTAAATAAATTTTTATATTTTCTTTATCGTTTAAGCATCAAATAACAAACACTTTTAGCACCTTTAAGGTGTTCAAACACAGCTGTGGGTTCTGTTTTAGATGTGCATTTTAAAATGCGATTGCTATTTTGTGGCTTGCTAAGTGTGGAAAGCCACATTCAAACCAATTGAAACAATCCAGGTCATTAACAGACACAATTAAATTAGTATTAAATCATAGAAACAACTGCTGATCAGCTAAAATAAATTCTAGACTTAAACTTAATTCATATACTTTTTTTTTGGATGTTAATACTAATAATTTTGATGTACAGTACAGACCAAATTTTGGACACACCTTCTCATTCAAAGAGTTTTCTTTATTTTCATGACTATGAAAATTGTAGAGTCACACTGAAGGCATCAGGGGCTATTTGACCAAGAAGGAGAGTGATGGGGTGCTGCGCCAGGTGACCTGGCCTCCACAGTCACCGGACCTGAACCCAATCGAGATGGTTTAGGGGTGAGCTGGACCGCAGAGTGAAGGCAAAAGGGCCAACAAGTGCCAAGCATCTCTCGGGGAACTCCTTCAAGACTGTTGGAAGACCATTTCAGGTGACTACCTCTTGAAGCTCATCAAGAGAATGCCAAGAGTGTGCAAAGCAGTAATCAAAGCAAAAGGTGGCTACTTTGAAGAACCTAGAATATGACATTTTTCAGTTGTTTCACACTTTTTTGTTATGTATATAATTCCATATATAATTCCACATGTGTTAATTCATAGTTTTGAAGCCTTCAGTGTGAATCTACAATTTTTATAATCATGAAAATAAAGAAAGCTCTTTGAATGAGAAGTGTGTCCAAACTTTTGGTCTGTACTGTATTTTTTTTTAAACAGTGATGTGAAATATCAAGCTACAACAAATATGGGTGAAAAATGCCTCAGGATTGCATATATAATGGCACCAGAATAGACGTGAC
Organism: Silurus lanzhouensis; assembly: GCA_039877035.1. Taxonomy (NCBI): domain Eukaryota; kingdom Metazoa; phylum Chordata; class Actinopteri; order Siluriformes; family Siluridae; genus Silurus; species Silurus lanzhouensis. Next base: position 1,087,856 of record JBCEWE010000488.1, read on the forward strand.
ACGTATAGAGCTGTTTGAAAACCATCATCAAAGTCTAAACGCAACACAGCTTCTGCTCAACCCCAGAAGGACATGACCAGTTCACAGGTTGTGCAGATTCAAAGAAAGGATTTCACTCATATTACAGGTATTGCAGCAACATGCTGGAACGTGTTCCTCACACCCTATAGTGCTGTCAGGGTTGATATTCGACCTGCTTTTTCTACATCACTACAGCCATAAAGCAGACCCTCAAACCCCTTTCTTGTGCACGTCTAAGCACTTCAGTGCCATCGACAAAATCCATGATCTTTATTGCAAATATTTGCATGACAATCTGCAAATCTTTTGTTTTTACTGCTAATTACTCTCTGTTTTGAGCTGATTGCTTTGATTCAATTTCATTTCAGCAACAATGTATTGACTTTTTTTAAATCTGTTTTCTGCTACATTCCTCATTTTGGAGAATTTTGCCTGCGTTTTGTATAAAAATTTTTGGATATAGATTAGTCCACAAGGTTTCTATAACAGCAACCCTGACAATAGTACTAATACAATACAATACAATACAATAGATACAGTTTAAATCAATGCACCCAGTCTAATTTTTTAGCATTAAAATGAAATTAGCCAAATAATAGTATTATTAGCATTAGCATTCACCGGATTGTGTACTCTGAACTCCCCACATTATAGACGGCTAATAAGAGCATAACATTAAATAATAATAATAAGAAGAAGAAGAAGAAGAGGAAGAAGCAAAAGAAGAAGAAGAAGGGGAATAGTAATTAGTCTAAGGCTGGAGAACTAACTCACACAATTAAGATAAAGTTAAAAAAAAACAACTACATATTAGCTACGATATACTAGCTACTACAACCTAAAGATAGGAGAAACTAATTTGTTTTACAGATGTTCCATAACTTGTAACTATAAACAGATAAAGAAATGACACTGTTCGATAATAAATAAATATTGTAGTCATTATCTTAAAAGGAATAACACACCTTAGGCGTTGCTTTTATTCGATGATGCAACATAATCCCATGTAATTAAATCTTTTCCTATAATAGCACACCCTGTTGAGTTTTATTCCAGACTAATCAAACCTGTCTAATCACCAGTCTAACATGACTAATCACCACATAAAATCTAACTAGTCATCTTGCGGGGGTGAGGCTTATCTTCATTCTGGTCAAATTAAGCAAAAGGAAGAGTTCAGAAAATTCATAACTGGAAGAATGTGTCAGCAGTTGAAAGCCCAGACCCCGACAATTGAGCAGCCACAAGCTGCACACGGCTATCGCAAATGTCTTCAGTCAAGTCTTGACCTGGAAACCTCAAAGACAATAGAATAAAGGACAACCATGCAGTACCAGATATCAAAAGTTGGAGTTGATCATTAAGAGATTGGAACCAGATGGAAAAAAGGTGAGGGGGGGCCACACTACACCAGGGATGGCTCAGGGACTGTTGTCGGTGATTTATTGCAATAGTGTAAAATGGTCTTACAAATCTAGTGCCAGTGGTGGGCGGTCAGGGCCAGCAAAGCCTTCTCTGCTGGCCTAAACACTACCAGAAGCACTGACCTACATTTTAACCTAAAATATAGTGTATGCAAAAAAATCCTACCTAAGCTCGGTGTCTTCGCACTCAATGGTGACCGTCTGCGGAATGTTGAAAGGGTTCTTAAGCACAAATTCGAAGAATTCAGCGGCGCCGAGCATCGCGTAGATTGTGTGCGTGGTGATGATGGCTTGGCTCAGCATGTTAATGATACCATCCACTTTGCAACGCTCACGATACGCCTCTATCAAACGCAGGTCTTGAGAGTGCTGAGTCCGATCCTCTTTTCTCCTCTGAAAACAAAGTCATTGAATAGATTAGAACACAGAAATACAGTGGGGGAAAAAAAATACATCTTTTTTCTTCCACAAACGGTGATCAAGACAAGAGCTATGAGGAAACGATCAATCTGACATCTAAAACACTTTCTTTTATCACTCTTAAAAAGTAGTAAGGAGGATGTGTGTGGAGTGGATTTTAGGGCAGTGCTTAGTGAAGTGAAGATGAAGAGCGAGGCAAAGATCCAGAGTGCTTTATCTCATATATCATTCAAGTAGTGAAGTAAGTAGTACTAAAGAAGTAAGTGCCAAACTCAGTTACAGCGGAAGAGCAAGTGATGCTTTGGAATATGATGTGAATGCAATAAAAAAAACAACAAAAAAAAACAGCTATGTGAGCAGATTAAAAGGATAGTATTTTCATTCTCACAGAACGCTGGAACTAAAACGTTTGGAGTTCCACTTGCAAAGTCTTTTTTAATCATAGTTTTGTCCAGAACTATTAAACTATTTGCACAATTATCTTCACTTTGAGAGGAACCAGACAAAAAGTAAACCTAGCCTCATCTGGGTGACATTCGTTATAGTTCCCTTATTGTCCAGAAAAAACTGATTAAAGAACAGAATAAACCAGAAAAATTATTTCTTCATATATCCCAGTGATGTTGAGAAGCTGGGGTAAGAAAGCAGAGTCAGACATAATACAGAAGCACAGAGGGTTAATGGCCTGGCTCAAGGGCCCAAGAGTGGCAGCTTGGCGACACTGAGTCTTAAACCCAGAGTCTTAACCACTGAGCTACCACTTCCTTGTTTATCCCACCTGGTCAGGATGCTGGGTTCAGAGCAAAGGGTCAGTCATGGTACGGTGCTCTTAGAGCAGATAAGTGCCTTGCTCAAAGGTCCAACAGTGGGCTTGAACCCCAGTAACCCAGAGCCTTAACCACTCAACCACCACTGACTTTAACACTTAATTAAGACTTAACTGTTCCCTGTTAGAGGCAAAACTGTCAATAGCAATTGCAGCTCGACAGAATAGTTTCCACTTGAATAGACACACACAGTAGTGTACAGTATACAGTATGTCACACTACTGCCACAAACTATAAAATGAAGATTAAGGTTGTTTGTTTTACTATTTTTTTATGATTTGAAAGAATGTAAAATATTTTAATTATGCCTCATTTATAGTTTCTTGCCATTATATTTGTTTGACTTTGATTCTGTGGTACTCAAACAACCTGGATGTAAAATAATTGATCAACAATCAGCTCATTATCCATCAGTGGCTACATTGAACGTTCTGGCTTCACCCTGAGAAGTCCATATAAATGGCCTTGCAAAAGATTTTCAGAAACACACTGCGGAGAAACCAACAACCCACAAATCCCTGTCCTGCCCTGTCCCACCGTGCACCGTGTTCTACACGATTGTCTGCAATCTCTAAATATGTTGCTGTAGATTGTATCATATTATTACATTGTGCAAATGGTTCCAAAATGGACATCCGGGTTCTGTTTGTTTAATTGGAAATATTGTAGAGTTTAGGGTATTGATCGTATTTGGTATAGTGAGATTCACATTTTTTAATTTTTGTTTAAACAAATAGAGAAAATTAATTTTAAAAAGTCATTTTTTCTTGTTTGTGTCTTTGGAGAAAAAATAAAAAATAAAATCAAAGAAGAAATGTAGGCATCATAATTTACATTAAGTTTTTGAATCGCAAATAAATGCAAAATACACTGAGCCTCAAATCCAGTTAGTTTTTTGCTTCATTATTACTGTAATTCTGTATGCTTTTTTGGATATTATCTGCTGCAGCTTCCAAAGTCCCTACATATATAAATATAAATGTAAAAATGTAAATTGAACTGTAATTTTCCTCTTACCATATAGCTGGCTTTCTGGTGTGTGTTGGATGTGGTGTTTTCTTCGTGCTGACGAACAGCTGCCATCCTGTCAATCTTCCTTTGTCGCACTTCCTCTGTCTCACCTCCACACTGTAGCCGGCCACCATCCACTTCTCTGAGCCGACTCTGTAGGAGACTTGCCAACTCGCCATCAATATCTGGCAAACGCTGGGCCCGCCTCGCATTCCGTGCTACAATACACACACACACACACACACACACACACACACACACACACACACACACACACACACACACACACACACACACACACACACACACACACACAGTCTATTTTGTCTGAGTGTACTGCATATATAGCAACCTTACGCCTGTGTATAAATATATTCAGTGAAGACTCCGTCTTTCAAACTAGTATCTTACCAAAGGTTTTCTTTTCATCGATACAAAAACGTTGGTAACACTTTAGTTTAGGGTTCAGAAATAAGCCAGTAAGTAATGACTAACAACTGCTTTTGTTAATGACTAGGTATGGATGTTTATGCTATTACTGTACAAACTATTTATTAGGCCTTTATTGGTTATTCTTTTATTTTTCTCTTATAACCCCTTTACACTTGTTTCTGTCATAACGAAGACCTTTGTTAGCTAGGAATAAATGGTGCTAGTAGCTTGTATAGGGCAAAATACACACCCTTTCCAGTACATACCAGTGTGTAAATGTGTAGCTTATAAGTATGACATGATTTATAATTATTATTTATTTTTTTATCTTAACATATTCTGTTCTTTCTTCAGTATCTTAACCTTAAGTCTTGTGAAGTAAAAAAATCTCACTTGAGAATCTTTCCTTAAGTGTCTCTTCAGAATTGTTGGTTTTACAGAGTCTCTTCAGATAAATTACCTTTAAAATATGCTATATTGACAGAAGTATTGGGAAACCTGACTTTTCCAGCCATGTGCCTCTTCCCCAAACAACAAATTAGGAAGCACACAACTGTATAGAATGTGTTTTGATAGGAGAGGTAGCTCAGTGGTTAAGGTGCTGGGATATTGATTGGAAGCTTGGGGGTTCAAGCCCCAGTATCGCCAAGCTGCCACACTTGGGCCCTTGAGCACTTGCTCCAGGGATGCTGTATCATGGCTAACCCTGCTCTCTGACCTTCTGAACAAGCTGGGATATCCGAAACAAAAAAAAAAAAAAAGATTTCAATGTGCTATTATGTATATGTGACAAATAAAATCTATTCTTCCTCTTTAACCTGTTCCAGGATGACAATGCCTCTGTGCACAATGTAAGCAATATGATGTTATTTTCATAAAGATCTTAAGTGGTCCGCTATAGTACCATACTGAACACCTTTGAGATGAACTGGAACAATGACTGCACTGCCTAATCACCACAAATCACTACAACCACACTCCTAATGTTGTGGAACATCTTTTTCAGGAAAGTGGAGAGTTTAAAAACAGCAAATGAAGACTAAATGACTTACAGTACACTATATATACACATACAGTGTAAGTACATTTTCTCTGTTCTAAATGTGGGGTTTTTTTTAAATCCTCCTATAACCTGTCTTCCATTTATTATTGTGCACATTTGTGAACTGTCGCACAATTCTTTATTACTATCACTCACAAAATAAAAGAAAAAGCTGCAGTACCGTTGAGGTGGAGGATGGTGTTCGAGGACAGACTGCCTCCTTGAAAGCCAGTGGGAGTCTGGCTGGGCTGAATGACATGAGAGCGAGACGGAGGGAGAAGAACAGATGAGTTTGGGGTTTTCTGCACCACGCCACCTGTTAAAAACAAGAGCCAGGCCTGATTCAATTTGCTTTTGACCCGATTTCCTCTCATTTCATTTTGTCAGGTCAATTTGAGATATAATCATATAGATATAAATAGATCGCTTGAGACAAATAACATTATACACGAGTTTGATTTTATTATTATTATTATTATTATTAATAATTATTTGATACAATCCTCAACAAAATGGTTCCCAAAGACTTAAGATACCAGTAGGTTTTTTGAGGGCGCTCTCAATATTGGGATATTAAGTATAAAGAAAATAAAACACAAGCTTAAGCGTTTTATTCAGCTCGTACCAACACGATTTTGTTTTTAAATAAAGTAGCATTATAATTACTTCCACAAGTCATTGTACTCATGCTTTGCTAACATTACAGCAGTCTTTTCTTTACCTACCGTACTTAATACTAAATCTTGTCTGTCAATCTCTGCAATAAATATGAAAAAAAGCAGCTTGTCATGTTAACAATAATCCTCGAAGACATACATATTAAATACGGCCCTGTTTTAACTTAAAACTACCTGTGGCTGATTCAAAGATCAAACACTGGGGAATCCATCCAAAATACAAAAAAAATAAAAACTCCTCACAGAAATAGACTTGGGATTGGGATTTTGGATTTGCATTATGCATCTTAATGTGGATTATCTGCAAAACAAGTCTGTGTTGTTCATACAGAACAAATGTAAATCAGAAGTTCTAAATAAGACCGGATCTACTACAGCACATATGAAGTTGTAGAAATGAGAATTCATTAGCATTAAAATGAATGGTACACTATACACTATAGTATAGGACAAAAATATTGGGACACCTGACTTTTTCTAGCCATTTGTGGTTCTTCTCAAAACTTTTACCATAATATTGGACGCACACAATTGTATAGGATGTCTTTGGAAGCAGTAGCATAACATTTTCCATTCACTTGAACTAGGAGACCCAAACCTGTGCCAGGAAGACAATGCCACTGTGTACAAAGCCAACTCCAAAAAGAAGGTTTGGAGTGGAAGATGTAGAAATGGCCTGCTATAGAGCTGTGACCACAACCCGACTTAACACAATGGGGATAATTTAGGAATGAGCCCCAGGCCTTCTCACCGTTAATCAGTACCTGTTTAGTCCAAGAAGTGTGGAAAAGTGTTTAAATGCACATACAAATCTTATCGCCAAGTGTCATTTACATTTTGTCTGTAGATTGTATTTATCATACACTGCTTTGAAGTATCTATCATTAAATACATTCTGATTCTTGTTTACTAGGTCATGGATCAAGCATACCACCAGCAGTGGCAGGCAGTCAGGGCCAGCAAAGCCTTCTCTGCTGGCCTAAACACTATAAGAAGCACTGACCTACTTTTACAAACTAAATTCTAATATTTGTTCCATAAAATTGTATTAATTTATTCCCAACAGTTTATTCTCTTCTTTTTGTAGCGTTTCTTTTGGCTGCACTGCTTCCAGTATGTGTATGTGGATGTTAGATTTTTTTGTCCAATCAGATTTCAACCTCTATGTGCTGCCATGTAAATCTAATCTGCCCAGAGCCTTCAAAGTCAATACTGCTGGCGTTTTTACCATTTAGGAAATAGCTCTGTTTCTTTAATCAATCAGATTTCATGTTCGCCTCACAGAGCCAGCTAGCTTACTTAAAAATCCATTTTCAAGAAAAGCTAGAAATCATGAGGAGAGGTCGGCTAGCTGGCTTGTCTCAATCCAAGAAAGGGTTTGTTCGCCACTTCCAGACCAGTGAATACGAGCGGTACCACTGGCTTACAGCCTCTGAGGAGTGGTGTAAATTATGGGTCTGCATCTCTGGTGAGTAGGTTGTATTTTAATCACATTTTAATGTTTTTGTCATGTTATTAGAGAAATATTGATTCTGAACTGCTACAGATGATGTAGGTGCACAGTTGTGGTTGTAGTGTAGATGTTTGGAGTTAACTGGGTTTCTTGCTTTAGTAAAATGGTATTCACCCTCCATATGTGAAATGGCTCTCTCTCTGTAATGCCACGTGTTGTTATATTGTGTTTTTGTATTGTATTGATGGTTTCTATACTTGCAACGTGATAGTGGTGGTATTAGGAGGTGGATTAAGACGGCTAAGTGACCACTGAAGGCCCAGGTACCAAATGCACGGCCTGCCACTGACCACCAGTGTACATCAACTGTATTGGGTGGGAATATAAATTGCTTCACCCTATAACCAAAAACAGAATTTGTTCTAAGCATTTAACACGAGGACTCTTCCCAGGAGTTCAGAAATTATTCATAACAAGAAACTATTCTATTTTCATTACTTCCTGTCTGTGACTCTTTTCTACAGGGCCTTGGCAGAAAAGAGAAAGTAGGTTGTTTGCATTGTTATTTTGATCAATGTGCCGAGCATGGCATTGGTTCCAATCGTGAGAATGCGCAGAGAAAAAAAGACGCCGCGCCGTTACTGAGGAAAAAGAAAATGAGATGCAATACCATTAATGATAAAGTGAGCATGTACAGGAGAGGAGCTGCTCAAAGTAGTTTTCAGGTGAACAAAAGAAAAGCGCCAGCCACCTGCGCTTCAAACTTTTTTCGCAAATCTGGCGCTGTTTTCTCTCGGTCAGCTCGGGGTGAACTCGAAATAGCCGCATTAGCAGTATTAATACCCAATGCTCATGGGTACAACAGGAACATAAAAAGCTCGAAGTGTCCCATTGGCTTTGCGCTTGATTACAGCTATTGGAAGGCTGTAATTAGAGCGTATAAGGAGAGCAAGGTCAGATCGGAGAGAAAGCTGTGTTGGCATGCTGCTTTTGATTGAGTAGCCTCTATTAAAAAAAAAGTATCACCAGCAGTGTGTACACTTTTCTTACAAAGTCCCGAGGCTTTGGCCTGTCAAAAGTAGTGCAGATCTGGCAGGGAGCACCAGTGCTCTTTTTCAAACCTAAAGGGATGATGGAGGGTCAAGCCTGCTGAAACATTGCTCACAATCAGTTCGACCCTGAAGCTAGTTCATTTCACAAGGATTTTTTTTTGTTGTCTTGCCATAACATACAACAAGACACACACAAAATTGCCTTGTGTCCTTGTGAAACACGGAACAACAGGCGTTTATCATCTACATCCGAGCAGAGAGCTGTCACTTTCATTCCGTCCATTCAGAAAGCTTATAATCATCTAGTAGTGAAAAACGCCTCCGGGGTTCTACAGTACATACACCTTTTTGGGATTTAGATTCGAAATCATTTGTCAAAATACAATTTTGAAATTATTAAAAGCAAGAAAATCAATTACTCCGAGCGCACGGTCGTTCTTTGGCCTTTTTCATTGGAATATATTTTCATGTTTTACATTAAGTCATGCCAAATATAAAAAGGGAAGTTAATCCATCTATAACGACAGCCATAATAATAAAACATATATATCTTATAAGACATATTTTTTCATACTGTACTGCCAGATTGGTTTAAAGGTATTTAGCTCTGACAGTAGTAGGCACAGTTTATACTAATGTGTTTGTTCAGTAGGCCCTTGCATTATATCAGATCCTCCCCCTCAGGCTGTGTGCTGCAGGCCAAAGCTCTCACTTACATGCTTGCAGCAATCCAGCAGATTCCCTTGTTTTAATTCCGTGTTCATGTACCCATGCGTGTTTTTGTTTTGGTGCATGTCCTGTCTCCATCCCTGTCTTGTTATTAATGATTTTCTCCTCACGTGTCCTTGATTTCTTGATCTTTTTTACATCTTTCATTTGGAAATGTAGAAACACAAGACATGAAAATACATCATTGGATTCTAATTTACTAAAGAGAAAGGCTTAAAACTTACAGTACATATTCCCAATTCTACATAAGTAATGACAGAAAGGTGCATGTTTGATGATGCCACCTAACTCATAACGGAAAAAAACACCCAAACCCACGTTTAAATAGATTTCTCAACACTGAATATGCTGATATTTACGTTTTTTTCTACATTACATAAAGTCAAGAATAGTCAAGTCAGGCTACATTTACAGCAGCATGCGTTATCTTAGAAAATAAAACACCACTTTTTTTCTTTTTTTTGTAGTGACACCTTCTGGCATTTTCTTCCTCCAAAATGCCTGTCATTGTTCCCTAATTTTCCCCATCAAAGAAATAGGGCATGTCAAAGGGAAAATTAGCGCACAAAGACGATTTTACATATCAAGCTTTCCTTCAAGCTCAATCGCTCTCTGTTGCTGTTTCTTCCTCAAATCTCCCGGCTCGGAGTCTGCCACGCTTATCTAGCTTCCGCAGCCGAGTGGTGGAGGAGCCAGAGGCGGGCGGAAGAACTAATCCTAATCTTCATTTGCTCCATCTGCCTGCGCTCGTTTTCTCAAAGCCTGAACGCAGGTGAAACAGGCGGCTACTACAGCGCTGGTTCATTAAAAGCGTTCAACCCTCGCAATCCATCCACGAGGCATTTTGTTTACTCCATTATAGTCTAATTAATTCATCTTTCTATAATTCCTGAGGATTTGAAGATCTTTTAATTATTTGCTTGTCTGTTTGCTTTGAGCTGAAATTGATTAAAGGAAATTTGATTAGGTTTGTCTTTGAATCGTTGTTTTCAGAAACACCAGTATGCGGTTTTAGAATGGGGGACAATTAAAGCAGAACCTGAAGTAATTGGCCAAGAGAAGGGCCCATTAGCCATCTGATCCGAAAGAAAAGCACAAAGAAGATAATATTAGTGTAGCAATCTGAAGAACTATTTTAAGTTTTGGCAAAACTGTTGTTTTTTATACTTTATTTTTATACTTTATTTTTTTTTGGCTATATTCCTGTGATGATAAAAAACTTTCTTTCGGCTTCTCCCATTAGGGGTCGCCACAGCGGACCATCCGCATGTTTGATTTGGCACATGTTTTTACGCTGGATGCTCTTCCTAATGCAACCCTCCACATTTATCCGGGCTTGGGACCGGCACTAAGAGTGGCTATGGTTGGTTCCCTGAACGGGGATCGAACCCGGGCCGCAGCGGTAAGAGCGCCGCATCCTAACCACTAGACCACCAGGGGACCTCCCTAGTTAGTTATAGATGATGATACTGTAAAAAAAATTAATAATAAAAAATAGATGATGATACTGTTTTAAAAAAAAATAATCCTGAGTTGTATTTTTTTCCTCCATATATAAATACATGAAATCAGTCCTAGAGCAATCCAGAACAGCAGTGGGTTAAAATCCACATGTCTCATGAGTTTATACTTTAAATTGAATGAAGATATCATAAAAAATGAGATTCTGATGACAGAAACTAAACACTTAAATTTGCAGCTACAACATGGAAACATAGAGGTACAGTATTTATACGCAAACTAATAAACACAGACGTGGGAACAGCTGTGATTCGGAAAAACATAAAATTAAAGACCAATGATGAGGCTGTGGACATAACATAAATAACATAAATAAACACATGTGGCCATGCATACAAGGACGGGAAATATTTGCATCTGTAAAAAACTGTTTATTTATATAGAAATATTAGCAGATGTGTACTTTTATTATTTTGAAAGTGACCAATGATTTATGACCAATATTTTATATGTAGATTATAGAATATGACGTTCCACAACACTACGGAGAAAGAGGCGTGTCCTGAGAGTCACATAGAATATAGATTAACATGGCAGAGGTAGAGCTGTAGAGAGAGCGGTAGAGAGAGCGTTAGAGAGACCGGTAGAGAGAGCGGTAGAGAGGTAGAGACCTTCTTGGAGACCGAACAGGAAAAGAACGATCTGATTTTATTTATTTATTAATTATGTTTTATTTTTTGCACTTTGTTTGTTTGTGAAAGAGCAGCAAGTTGGAAGTCAGATGGCACTTAACTAAATTGATGATTTGCTGTCTGTCTGAACTAAAGTACTACAACTAAACTATCTGTACCATATTGAATTGCATAGCATCACATGTTTTCCATTGCATCATACTGCATTGTGTTGAATCAAATCGAAATCCAATGCCATGCATCATAATAGGGGTGAATTTTATCGCATCCCATCAGTAGCTGCTTCATATGTATCATTAAGGCATCGTATTTTTGGCTATGTTTTTGGATGCGAATTGCATCGGCTTGAGGTACGGAGATGCACATCCCTAATAGAAAGTATAAACAACTTTATCAATTTGAATTTTATTAGTGGGGTATAGCCAATTAAAGCCTAACTAACAATAATAAGGACTTGATCGATGCGTTAACACATGGCAATCAGAAACAAGAACACCTCACCTACTTCTTTCTTTTACTTTTCATTCTTTCTTGTCTAGTAATTACCTCAGCTTTGACCTCGAGGAGTCTGGGACGTGCCTGATAAAAATCGCTATGGCTCTCCGAACTGATAAATTCCAAAACGAGTTCTCGAACAGACTAATGACCGTTTCTCATTAAGCAACAAATAGTGCAGACAAAGGCGCTAATCCCGGATAAAGGGGCTTGAGCTCTTTATTTGGGAGTCTTGGATGAATTAATTGATTTGTGACTGTGGAGCGCTGAGACTTGCCTTTGGTGAGCTATAAAACTGAATGATGTAGAGAGTACCTACTGAAAAGAGCTACACTGATAAATGTCACTCTGCGTTTTTCCGGAACAATTCGAGTTGCTAGTTAGCAGAAATATTCTCACGCAATATACAGTAAGTAGAGTATCAATGCAGAGTAACTCGCTTTGACATCCCAAGTTTAAAACATTTTCCTCCTGCACCTGCTCACATATACTTTGCTGACTGTCTGGTTTAGTAATCAGCCATCTGTCTCTATAATCGCAGCTATCAAACCTTAAACTTCCCAGTGTATTGTGAGATATACGCTATGGGACTTTCAATAATAACAAACTAATAAGCTTATTTGACCATAATCAATTTAAAGGGTGCTGGGAAAATGTTGTATTGTAGCAGATGGGGCATGTAGAAGGGAAGCCTGATAAAATAATTCAATCAGCGTTGTTTCATAGAAACATCACACATTTGGCATCTGACTGTCAAAAAAATCACTTGGGAGTCATTTTAGCTTATCACGATCAGGTTTTGCCGGGTTCATTAATAAAGAAGCACACTGTGTGGTTTGAATAAATAGTTTGTGTCAATTTTTTAAGCAACAATATTTGTTGGGAAATATCAGGAGAAAGGAACAATGTCTGCTGAAGGGGCAAAATTAGTCCAGAGAATTAGTAGCAGTAAGTGGTATTGGCTAAGTGTGTGTGGATCAAGGATATGGGTTAGAAGTTTGATGATTGATTTTAAATTAATCTGCTTGCTTTCTATTTCTCCCAGGATATTCCAAATTGTTTGTGCAGTGGCTCTGATTGATTTGCCCTCTTTTCTCTTCCTTAAAATGCTTCGCTTTTCTCCCATAGGCATCTCTCTGTTCCTATTATTGTTTTTTTTTATCTTTTGGCAACATATGCATTCTTCACTGGCGAAACCAAATGCTTTAACCAGGAATACCCATTAAGCATTATTAACTAATGAAACAGTCAGTCTAACAGGGCATACCTGGGCAACACCTGTAAGTCCCATGTTCCAATATTTTGGATTACTTCAAAACAAGACAATAAATAGGGGCCATATAGGTGCCATAATGACAGTTTACACATCTAGGTGCAAATATAAGGAGGCTGAAATTCTTCTATTTGAAATACTATTCATCTTTTGATCTCGATCCAACATATCAGTTTAAAGCAAATACATGATAATAAACCTTGATGTTCCAATACTTTTGAAAAGAGACTTTCTATATCCATTGAGAAAAAGGAGGTACCTTTGTGATTTCATGGAAAGAGAATTAAATAATGAAAAAAGAGCAAATGAAAAGACCAAACCGGCAGCACGAATCTTACCGACATTGCCGAGTCGGATATGCAGCCTGCCTTTGACAATGGTGTAGACGCTCATGGCAGACATGGCCCTCTGTCCACCTGCATGCTCTCTTCCCAGACTGGCATCCTGCAGGTACTCAGTGCTGATGACCTCCAGCTCATGAATCACCTGCACAGCAGCTCGACCCTGACGCAACAGATGCTGCAGACACAGAACACACACATCAGCATATTTTCATATCTCAGACACCCCCCCCCCCCCCCAAATCACTGGCTTAACTAATGCGTTCAGCGACGTACATTTGAAATTAATTTTTATCTTTTACAATTTACTCCTTCACTGAGCCTATCTTCTGCACGCACCTGTGTTTGTTTTGCATCTGTTTTTTTTTTGCTGCATTTTACATTTTGCTTGTTTTTATATTGCCTCTGTGTTTTGCGTTTGTAATATTTTATGTAGCACTAAAATTAAATATAGATGATTATTACTGATAGAGGCGCAACTCACAACCAGGGACTAGATTCTTTAAGCATCTTAGAGAAGTAGTGCTGAATAGCAGACCAGCCATCTGGAAAAAAGACCCATGGGGCAGACAGGTCTGTACGCCGGCCATGAGGCCAAAAAGAGAGATAAAGAGAGAGATAAAGAGAGAATGCTGTCTGGCTTCTCATCCGCAGCCTAATTAAGACAGTGTAGGCCTTTGAAACACTGGAATAATCAATAACTGTAGGTAGTGTAACTGTATAGACTTGAGCACATTTTACCACTGGACCTTTACAATACACTGACAGATGCGAAATGAAGTGCCTGTTAAAAGCATCAGAATAATTACGTATGAGATTTGGTTCATTACCTGTTAAGAGGCGCTTTTGCTGATATAGGATGCGTTCACATATGCAGTGTGAGTCAGTTTGAACTCTCTTCGGTGTGGTTTGTTCAGGCAGATAAGATAACAGCAATTGCACTTAGACCAGATTGTGGACCAGAACACCTGGTCTGAGACTAACACAAAGGTCTCGGCATTTGTCCAAGCAAATTCCAAAGTTCTTCGATTGCACAGAGAAAGCAATTCAACCCCAAATTAACCCGGCTGTGAAAGATAAATCAAATGTTTTTTGCAGATGTAAGCTGCTTAAAACTGAGCTGTGAGGGATGTACTGAGCCAAAGGATCAAGCTGTAGTACTACAGAAATGCCATGAGCTCTGAATATTAGAATTGGTGGACAATAATAGCCAGAGGTGAGATTTCTGTAAAGCTGCTTTGAGACAATGTCTGTTGTGAAAAGCGCTTTAGAAATAAACTTGACAAGATACAAAATGTCGGATTGTAACACATTAGTGCATACATGATAAATTCCTTTCTGCATCTACTACCGGCGTAGATATTAACTGGGATGTAGGTTGCCAGGTTGAGGCAACAAATGGGTTGAAATTTGTATAATGTGTCAATTGTGTGAGGTGAATGCGTTTCACACTAGATATGGCAACTAGACAACCTTGGAATAAAATATTGATATTTGAGGTTTAGGCCCTACAAATTACGAGTTTCCTAGGAGAAATAACAAAAGGGTAGTCAGACAGGAACATTCTTTACGTGCTATAACATTAACATTCCCTTTCACTTGAATTAGGTCCAAGCCAGTTCCAGTGCGACAGTGTCTCTGTGCACAAATTAAGGTCTATGAAGATATATAGTCTATAAAAAACTATAGGATTGGTTGTTTTGGATCATTGTCTTGACAAAGTTCCCCTAATCAGTTTGAATGGATTTCTGTGAAAACTGTCAGGAAAAAAAAAATGCTACTCTGAACTTCTGAATTAAGTCAGGTGCTTCATCATGAGTTAATCAATCATAGATAATGAATAGTGACCTTGTTTAAGAAGCTGCCATTCAAGCACATACTATTACACTACCTGCAATATGTATCCCAAATGATTTCATATGTTATGGATCATGAGCAGATCCTTTCTTCTTCCACACTTTGGCCTTTCTTTCAATTGACTCATCACAGTGCTCCTTAATTAGTTCCACTCTGTCTGGTGCCAACCCTGTGGCCTTCATATTTCTGCTCGAACCACTGGTGTATTTTTCCTGGCTAACATGCACCACAGATGTAGGCTAGCCTACCAAGCTAACACCAAGCATGGCAGAAGGCAACAAGAAGTATGGCTGGTGTAGATGAGACAGAGGGAGTCAGTAATATAAACATGACTGAGTACAGAGACATTCCTGATCACAATCATCATCATCTTTGCTCTGCCTGTGTTCTAAATGGTGACTGTTCGGCCTGATACATTCATTAGATAACAAAATATGATTTCTTTTATTTTGTATTAATATATTAAAAGGATGTGAGTTCCAGTTACCAGCGTGACACTAAAACAGGTAGTAGTAAAGGCAATTTTTTGCTTAAGTACATGTCAGAGCCCAAACTTCTTTAATTTACCTTGAGTGAAAAAGTGTAGTCAGTACTTTACTCTTTTACTAGAGTCTTTTAAAAACATCTGTATCAAGTATCTGCACTTGAGTGAGGGATGTGTGTAATTTCGCTATCTCAGATTGTAATAATTCCACCCTTGGGATTGGAATAGTTGGGGTTTTTGCAAAGTTCTATATTGTTTAACACATCTCTATATAAAGATACCAGGAAGTAAAAGCTCAAATTCATCATACAATCTCAAAACAAGATGTCTTCAGTCTACAACTGAACTTGTTTATCCAATGCTATCAAAATGGACTTTTTGCATCATATTGACAAACATTTTTTTTGTCTGTGTAGCATACAATAAATCACCCAAAACTCTCTCCATAAAAGAGTAAAAGATGATTCAAAATAATTCCTTTACTGTCAGTGTGGGCAAATACACCGTAAGGTGTTTCGTGGTTTCATGGGGGGTGACTAATTTATCCTTTAAGCCAAGTGAAGTTCACCTCAAGATACCTTAAAGTCAAATGCTAATTGAGCAGATTATTATGCTAATTCTTCCCCAATTGAACTAAATGACTCTTCTACATCTTATAGAGGGGATAGGCAAAATGGTAGCCTAGGGAGAACATAAAAAGCTCCATACATACATTAACCCATGCTCAGGACTGAAGCACGAGTCCTAAAGCTACCTGCTGTGCTACCATGCCACCCTGAGACATTAGTAAGAGAAGATAAAGACTGCAGGTGAAGAAAGTCATCCCCCTCCCAGGATTCAAGTATTTGCTTATTTTCAATAGTCTGTATTAATCTGCACACATTTACCTCACAGTGCTTTTGAAAAAAATCTAATTATTTGGTGCTTTTTAGGCTAGATAGTTGAGAAGAAGAAGAAGAAGAAGTTGGACTTCCAGGAAAGAACAGCATGGGACTGGATTGCTTAGTGAGCTGCTCAATAAATTGAGTGCTTCAGTCATGTTTACAACATACAATTCACAATGCTTTTACTGTATGTTTTTATTTCTCCCATATCATGACTGGACATTTCTTCCTTCAATGCTTGGAAAATGACAATTAAAACCTAAATAATAAGAACAATCTAAAGAATCTGACTGAAAGGATTCTTCCAGCCCTCTACCGAGCTTCTTGGCTCACCCAAGCTGTTTACTAGACACTTGACACACCTCAAACAAATGAACCAAGACAAGTGCAATTGCAACAAGCTGTCCACATGTACATCACAGTTGGGTGACAAATGCCACAATCTGATGACAAGAGGCTAAAAAGGCTTATCAGAAGTCTGATCTGCCATCGGTGTGCATTCTGAAAAAAGGTCACCGTGTCTGTTCTCCACGGCTGTCATTTTGAGGACGCGGACGCGCCGAGGTCGCTGCATGTGTTTTACTTTTGTTCTGTTATTCAGCATCTGCTGTTTAACATGTGCCTACTGAACAGGATGCCAGTGCTGGGCATGCAGCCAAGTGGAGTAGACATGGAGTAAAAGTCTGGAAGTGTTACCTAAGAGAGCTGTTTAAATCCATTACCCAGAGCACTCAAATCCATATCTCATTAATTCTACAGCATTTTATTGTCCCCGCTCACCTGGACAAAGATCAGGGCATAAAACATTCATAGCACTGAGGGAATGGAAAGGCACAGTTTAAAACCCAGTCACAGAGAGATCAGGTATGGGAATGGAAGGCAGTTCCTCTCTCTCTCTCTCTCTCTCTCTCTTACACTGGATTATTATCCTGACTTAGCTTTTACTGATGTTTATTGAGACACCTTTGGAGTCTCGGGTATATTTTGGTGACCACACCATCATGTAATAATGGCAAAACGACAACACATAATAATATCATGCAAACAATATCATTCTCTACCCAGGCTACATTTGGATACTTGGTACACACACATACATCACTTTACAATGTATATTAAAACATGGACAACATCAAATCTACCTGTGAAGGACTTTGAACACAAATGTCTTCCATGATTACATTGCACACTACACACTTTATATATGCACCTCAATTTTTTTCCCTATTTTTCTTACATTTCCACAATGGCAATCTTATATGAATGTATAAGATTGCCATTGTGGAAATGTAAGAAAAATTGTAAAAAAATTTGACAAAATTTGGCAAAATTACAAAAATATAAAAAACAAATCGTTTTTAGAAAAAAACGATTTGTTTTTTATATTTTTGTAATTGAGACTGAAAGGTTGTTGATTATCCAGAATCACACTCTCTAATAAGAAGAAAACATATATACATATTTTGACACCTGTTAGTGTTTGGCTACACGTTGGCAGATTCTACATTACCTAATATAACCTATTACTGTATACAACCGCAGATAATAATGATATCCTGCGAATATTATCATTAGTTTTATTAGTTAGTCTAAAACTACATCTAAATCTGCATGCTGAAATAAGTGAAAGACTTTACTACTGTGCCCTCTGTCGGATATCTACTCTCTACTATTTACATCTGCACTGACACTGATGTCAGTTCAAGTCTGTCTCATGTCCATATTATATGCGGAAATAAATTAGAACCATATCACTGCTACTTTAGCCTTTAAGTCGACTCATCCACTCAGCTCGCTTGCAAGTCGGTTTAAATTAAACCATCTTCCAAATGGGGAAATGTTAAGATGACTTAAAGACAGCTCTGAGTAACGCACCTTCGGATGAAATGCTTGGCCACCTGTCGTTTGCTAATGTATAAATGGTTAAAGTAGTGTTCGTGTACATTCTGAACAGTGATGTTAGCGTGTCTTGGGTGTGTAAGTGGCGAACCTTCAGCTGAACGGCTGCTGAGCCGATGAGCAGTAGAGAGTCGCTGTCCCACACGTCGATGTGCAGAGTATGGAGTGCCAGGTAGCGGAAAAACCATACGCGCTCGCCAGGCTTAAGGAACGCAGGATCGACACGGTACTGCAACTGCAGCCCAGGCTGCCCTGAAACAACAATATATACACATACATCAGTTATAATACTTGAATTGCTAACATTTCCATAGTTCTATACTTTTGTCTTTATACACCCTATTCAACTGAATACCAAATCCATCATGCATGAACACACTCTAAGCTTCAATAAGTGAAGGATGAGCTAAAACTGCAGGAACTACAAGTGTTTTTTTTTGTTGCCTGGACACTCTGGTACTCTGCTCAGTGCAGCTGTAATCCGTAACTATTTGTTCCTTGCTTGAATGTCTTTCTCATTTTCCATTGCGTAACATCGCCCACGGAATTAGACATACTTCTCCAGAGGTCTTTTGCGCAAGTGAACATCTTCATCCTATGTTTACTTTACTGCCTTGATCTTTTTTTTTTTTTGGTCATATCAAGCAATTATTTTTAGCATCAAGCAAAATCACATGGTAATAGAACCGGGTTTGAAATTTTAAGACTAATTAAAAGCGTAGCTAAAGACTTGAAAAATGGAAAAACGGAACGGAAACTTTTTTTTGGTGGAAAATAAAAAGCTTATTTGACACGAGATATCTCCATTGCTTCTACATCAGCACTGCATTATTACTTCAACATCAGCACTATTGTATACTCCATGGGCCAAAATCTATAGATATAGATAATACTGATAGAAATAGCAGATCACATTGTTGTTTTGGCTGTAATATGCAATACATTGTATTATAATATATAAATTGGCTGGAATTCTTTGGACCTTACTTATGATTGCCTTTGACCAATCAGTAGTCTACAGTATTTCTATACTGCAGCTCTACCCGTGAGTCTTATATGCAATGAAGCTGAGAATACAGAGAAATGACACCACAAATAATGTCATTGTTGTGAAGAATTGTGGCATAATATACTGCTTCTGCTTATTAATATAGTTCAGTTTAACATTCATTATGGTCTATATTAAGCACTAGAAGTACACAATGTGGCAGTATCAGACACATACAACGTGTGCAAGGCTGAACCTCACTCCATGCTTTTCTAATAGTCCACAAAGAAATTGTAGTCAGATATAAGCGTTATGGCAAGTAGCCTGGTCTAATATGAATGTAGATAATCTGAAGCCTTTCATAGCAGATACATTATGTAGCCATACAAATAGTAGTTAATGTAAACCTGAATACAGCATATACATGCATTTAGATTTTTACCACAGCTGGCTTAACTTAATTTTGAAGCACTGCTCTTAGTGCGAGTCCTATTCTCATCAACAATATGTTGTGCTGGCAAATGTGTAATCACTTCCTGTATAGTATCTTTGGAGTACCGTGTCATGCCTGCTGGTGTATATAACCTTAATTCAGTCAGACACACTTAAGCATTACCCATAATAATGAGTTCACCTGGGAGTAAGCATTCACACGAGAGACAAAAAGGTGTCTCTAGAAGTTCAGGATCAAATCCTGCAGGCCAGACAATGTAACCCGTGCAAAAACGACCTCCTACACACACTCACATCCTTTACATTCCCATCTGTCTTGACTAATCTACCGCTGGGTATTTCATCTGGCTGAGTGGGAGGAAGAGCTGTTCTCACTGCCCTAACTGCCTTCAATAACATGCAATCTATAGCAGTAATATGTATTTTTGTAGCGTGTATCCTATCCACATGAAGAGGGCGAGTGAGACCATGGGGAACAAATGACACCCAATATGAGGTGCCAAAATTTTCAATTGTGGTGCTTTTTTTTTTCTTCGTCGCTCTCTTTCTCATGTTCTTCCCCTTCTCCTGCTGCCTGTCTCAGTTTCTCCATTCCCCTCTCACTGTTCGCACCATTAACTCTCTCAGCAAGCAGGCAGAGGGCTGCTGGGAGGACAAAGCAGAGCTGCACTCGGCTCTTAGCTAGACACTGAGTCAGAGACGAGGACAGGAAGAAGGGAGGAGAGGCAGTAAAGAAATGTTTTTAAGGGATTGTAAATGGACACTGAGATTGGTGTTTAAGGGCTTCTGGTCAACAAATGTTCACAAGAGCATTCTGATAGTCAGAAAATACCCCATTTGCCAGTGATGTGAACAGGAAAAGTGGCAGTGTAAGGTTATGGCTAAAAATGATGGATAAAATGGGACAAATGAGCAGTTCTGGTGCTTTAGGACAAGCAGATTCTTTTTTCATTTTCCAACAACAGCTTTTTAAACTTGTTGATTATGCTGTGACAGAATTTTACTACCTGTAAATGTGTAAGTGCTACCTGCTCTTATCTACATAAATGATCTCACAATACAATTTTAGTTGTATAGCGCTTTTATCAAAGGACATTGTCTCAAAGCAGCATTGCAGAGATAAATCAGGTATATAATAATGTGGTGGCGACTAGGGCAAGAAAAAACTCCCTCCCTGAGACCCGAATGGCCATTTATTATAGTCACAGTCTGTGACTGAATCATAGGAGTGTGTGTCTGAGAGAGAGAGAGAGAGAGAGAGAGAGAGAGAGAGAGAGAGAGTATGCCATGCTTCTCAAACAGAAAGCAAATTTAAATTCAATTAAATTCAGTTTTATTCAGTACAGTTCAGTTTAATTCAATTCAATTTGTTTCAATTTATTGTATTTGTTTAGTGCTTTTAACAATAGCTGTCCCAAAGCAGATACACAGAGATAAAATGGTTATGAAGTTGGAATGTATTCAAGAAGTTTAGAGCCTATAAGTTTGTTCCTTATAAGTTTATCCCTAATGAGCATGTCAGTAACAACTGAGGCAAGACAAAACTCCCAGATATGGAATGAGGAAGAAACCTTGAGGGGAACCAGACTCAGAATGGAACTCATGCTCATCTGGGTGGCATAAAATGTCCATTTATTACAGTATTATTCGATCATTGTTGAGGTGTGCTTTTTAGTGATGCTCTTAAATAGGTGTAGTATTCAGTGATGGACAGTTAAACAGGTGTACTGTTTAGTAATAGACACCAATTTGCTGCATTGGTTCGAAAATGGCTGTGGCATCATTGGGTCACAAACTACAATATATCAGCTTTTACTAGGTGTGTACAAATGACAATTTCGATTTGCAGAATCAGAAGCCTGCAAGAACATGAGTTTGGCTTAGACTTGTCATAAATCCATTCTACATTTCCAAAGAAAACTCATCTTGTATATAAAACATGAAGACAGAACACTGAAATTTTATAGCCTACATGGTTAAGCGGTAACTTATTTTATTAAAGAGGACAGAAACAGGTTGTACTCCATTAGGAATCTTTCCTGAAGCATCTACAGACTGGCTAAATCATTGTCCTGTTTCTGAGAACTCAAATCCACCCACTAAATGCCCTTTAACTGCATGGACAATTTGCTCACATTTCTCAAATGTGGGATCAGGGCCTGTCAGTGTATACACAAAAATCCACACATTTTACTTTAATGAGGCAGATTTGTGGCTGACAGTTGAACAGTGCTCGAGCTACTGATGAAATAGCAAGAAACCTTCTTTCTAAAAAAAAAAAAAAAAAAAAGAAAGAAAAAGAAAAACAATACCGAATTTATAGGTAATATTAGAATATTATAGAGAGGCAAAAAATAAAGAAATATTGCTTCAGAGTCTGCTTTAAAATATACATCCAAATATTGCATGCTTGTCTGAAAATGTGAAAAATAATAGCCAGAGGATAAAGCAGCATTTATATTTGTGAATGAAAAAAATAAATCTGCCTGAAATACGCCTACAAAGCAACCATGCATACTAATGTGTTTTCAACTGACGCCAAAAATGTCCTTGTGAAAGCACACACACACACACACACACACACACACACACACACACACACACACACACACACACACACACACACACACTGCCGATCACTGCCCATTTATTACTGTAAAAGGCTGAAGTACATAAATATATGTGTGGCAGGCGGGCAAACAGACATCATGGCTCCTAATGACTAAGGAAAAAACAAAAGTAGAGTTTTATTAGAGTCGTGTTCAGCTATGGGTCACGGTTAGTGCAAAAATAAATGGTGGACCCATAATGAATGCTTCTGGCAGGAGAACAAGCCCACCGTGCCAGTTTGGGTGTCCTGCTAACAACGAGAGCATCACTGAGTCTTTCCGCTCGACTGCTTTCCACACTCTTCAGCACGCCCGGTGTGTTTGCAGAGGGAACTTTTCTGAAAAATTAAAGCTCAGACAAGTCGACTGCTACCGTTTACCTTCTGTAAAAGAGTATTTGTTGCTCAAATACTGATTGTGTGGAAAACCCTTAAAGTGAACTAGTGTGGGCTTCGGGTTAAGACACAGGCGATAATATGAAGCACCAGGTAGTTGGTTTGTGATACCCACTAACTTCCAACGGTACAGAACTACCACAAACTCATGCTTTATGTTCTATATACATTACCTGCCCACTTTAAAAGGAACACCTGTACAATACCTCTGCTCAATTTTGCAGTTATTTAAATCAGCTGAACATGTGGCAGAAAATCATGTGATTATTTCCAGGCAGTCCATGGCTTATAATGGAGATGTTTTCAGATGACCCCATCGTAGCTTGCAAATAAATATTTTTAAATTGAACAAATTTCAGTATATATTTTTGCAAATTAAAGTAATTTAGAGTACTGTCTTGTATAAACATTATAGTATATACACTATATAGACAAAAGTATTGGGTCACCTGACCTTTCCTGCTATATGTGGTACATTTACTTATAATCTTATACTCCAGTGCTCATGTTAGTTCTCACTCTCCAGTGTTCTGTATTGTTGAAAGATTTATGTTCAAACTCTTGATGTCACCCAAATGAGGATGGGTTTCCCTTTTGAGTCTGGTTCCTCTCAAGGTTTCTTCCTCATAATATCTAAGGGAGTTTTTCCTTGCCACAGTCGCCATGGCTGCTCATCAGAGATAAATACACATCATTCACCTTCACTGTTGATTTCTGTGAAGCTGCTTTGAGACAATGTCTGTTGTAAAAAGCGCTATAGAAATAAACTTGACTTGACGTTCTTCTCCAAACTGTTACCACAAACCTGGAGGCACTCAATTAAACAGGACATCTTTGGTATAATAAAATTTTGCATTCACTTGAAATTGGAAACCCAAACCTGTTCCAGCATGGCAATGCCCTTGTGCACAAAGTGAGCTGCATGAAGATATGCTTTACATGGCTTGGAGAGGAAAAACTCTCCAGAGCTATAGAGCTCTGATCTCATTCCTACTGAACCCTTTGGGATGAATTGAAACACTGACTGCACCCCAGGCCTCCTCACTCTACACCAGTACCAGACTTAACTAACACCCTTGTGGCTGATGAACACAAATATCCATAGGCACACTCCAAAATCTGGTGGAACAGCCTCTCAGAGGATTGGAGGAAATTATAAGAGCAAACTGGGACTAAATGTGGAATGTGATGCTCAAAAAGCACACAATATATTAATGATCATGTGTCCGCAAACTATTGGAAATATAGTGTATGTATGTGGCAGCGGTGAGAAGCACGCATGTAGGTGATAAAACTAAACAGTGCACTCTGTTTCAGTGTCTGGTGAATTTGAAACTGGATTTTGAAATTCCAAAACCACAAAAAATCCCAAAGAATTGTATCGCACATCCGTTTTTATGTTTGCCTTCTGTCAAATATTTTAACAATTTTGTCCTATCACTATTATTAATGTAAAATGAAAAGAAAAGAAAATTAATAAAATCATAAGTTGAACCATTGTAACCCAGGAACTACCTGTATTTTTTTTAATATAATTTTAGTTTATTTTATTTATTTTTTATTTACTTTATTGTCTTCAATGGCAAACCAAACTCTCATCAAAGTCCATTTCAACTCCTGGTTGTAACCACAAATTGGATAAGTTCATTGTGGGTGATTACTTTTACAATGCACTATATAGAGATTATATATTACTACAGCTCCACTACCACCATATGCATTTCTTTTGTTGCACAGTGCACCAGTTACTTTCCAGCTTCCAGATGCTCAAATCCCCATCGGATTGTGCAAAACCTGTTATGTTATGGGACGCATGCCATGCTTTGTCAAAAACATAACTTTAATTTGTTTCTGTTCTTTAAATGTTTTCCAACTTTTTCATTGCTCTAGCGGAAATGTTTTCCTATTAGCAAAACTTTAAGCTGTTCCTGAAGCTCAGAGATCTTAATTATCCAGGGAAGAATGTACATTAGTATAATATTATGTCCTGGAATAACTTCTGCTTTTAAATCAGAACAGAATGAATAGGCAAAAACTCACCCTTGGCAACCTTGCCAAAATGCTGAACACAAGAGTTAAATAATAATGAATGAATGTAGAGTGAGGATAATGATCTCACCCGGTCCGACGCTGCCGTCCCTGTTAGTTACAAATAGAATGCAGGGGTAATTGGGTCTTGAATCGGCCTCAGATGCCAAAAGCTTGAGGTGCTGTGTGGTGACCGGTGGAAAGCGGTACAGCTGAAAGGTGAAATGTATCATGCTAGGCCATTCTGCATTCACACCCGCCTGATGGACCCTGGGAAACAAAAAAATTTGGGTAAGCAAAGCTGCCAGTTTGGGGTAAATCCAAAAAAGTCTGAAGGAACAATCACAGCAACAATATATGGCTGCATATGTGTGGATGCCTGACCATTACACTCAATACGTGGCTCTTCCCTAAACTAATGCCACAAAGTTGGAAACACATAATGCTGTACAACGTTTTTTTGTATGCTGTAGATTTGTCATTTCTTTTCTTTGGGCTCAAATATGTTACAGCATATAAACATCAAGGCTAAAGGGGAAGACCTTTAACACAGAACACTGACCTCAACCCCACTGTGCACCTTTAGGATATATAGGATAATGTTGATTGCACTACCTGACATCACTAAAGCTCTCATAGGTGAATGAGCATTAATGTACACAGCCACGCTCCAAAACCTAATCGAACACATTTACAGAAGTGTAGATGGTCAAGTGTCTACAAACATTTGGCCATATAATGCATTTTATCTTGAAAATCTTTATCAAAAACAATAAGAAGCAGTATATATAGTGTCTTGGACAAGTGCACCTCAATTCCCTCACAACACCACACTTTTCTAATTCCGCAGTGCCTGCTGTCCCACTAAATCTTTTCAGAATCAGTTGAAGTGGTACATGTTTTTTGAACATCCCATTCCACGTTAAGTTCTCATTTGCTGTTATAATATCCACTCCACTCTTCTGGTAAGATGTTTCACCAGATTTTGGAGTGTGCTTGTGGAGATTTGTGCTCATTCAGCCACAAGAGTGTTAGTAAAGTCAGGTACTCATGTAGGGTGATGTAGGATGTAGTGGCTTTATAGGCCACTTAAGATCATCCACTCCAACCCAAGTAAGCAACTTTTTTTAATTTGAGTTTGCATTGTGCACAGGGGCATTAGAATGCTGGAATAGGTTTAGGTCTCCTAATGTAAGAAAGTGTAAGGAAAATGTGATGCTACTGCATCTAAAGACATCCTGAACAATTGTGTGCTTCCAATTTATTGGTAACATTTTGGGAAAGAAATACATATGGATGTTGGGAAAATGCAGGTGTCCCAATACTTTGCATGTACAGTATTAGGGGAGTGGTGGGGAGTGGTAGCTCCAGTGGTTAAGGCGCTGGATTACTGATCGAACTGGGGGTTCAAGCCTCGGTATCGCCAAGCTGCCATTCTTGGGCCCTTGAGCAAGGCCCCTAACCCTCTGTTCTCCAGGGGCGCTGTATCATGGCTGACCCTGCGCTCTGACCCCAGTTTCCAAGCAAAACTGGGATATGCGAAGAACAAATTCACTGTGCTGTAATGTATATGTGACAAATAAAGGCTATTCTATTCTATTCTATTCTATTCTATTCTATTCTATTCTATTCTATTGTGCATATGGAAACATTGACAAAGCTAAACACATTAAAATCTTCATATATCCAGCACATAAGTAGATAACTTGGTCCATACTTACAGTCTTAAAGTCAAATGTACAGTCGCTATTCAACTAGATAAAACTGCTTGCTGAAATTCTCTTATTTAATTTGTACATTTATTTTAATATTCTCAGTCTAATACATCACTGTCTATAGTATTATCTAATTCCCAAGGACTTGTATGGCAAATGTTTCACATAATTCTAGTTACAGTATTGTAAATGTTCTCATATATTTAACAATAAATGGTTGGGGGAAAAAAAAAAAAAAACACACAATGTGTCAGGAATAAATGAATTGCTGCAGTACAAGTGGAATAAAACACTTTAGAGTGAGCTGTTCTAGACACAAACATCCATTTAGCTTCTTTTATTGGAAAAACCAAGCAAAACGAAAAGAAAAAAAAAGGAAAGAATATAAAACTGTAACAGTAAACGGAAGGCACAGAAGCTGAAAGTATTAATGGTCGATGGCTTGAGCCGAAGCCGAGTTGATTTATGTAACTGTAAGTGCAGAGGCTTTCATCACAAATAAAAATTCCTGCCTTTATGGAGGTCACAAAAATTCCTCACATTCCAGTGTGACACTATATTTATGATCCCATAATTCTGTCGGAACGACTGAGTAAATTATGACGGAAGTTTAAAACCTGTGTGGTGCCTCAGCAATTCCTGGACACAAGATAGATTGTTTTTTTGCCAACTCACCGTTCCTTGGCCTTTAGCTGTCCTGGGGAAAAAACGAAATCAATATAAACTCGGTTAGGTGTGATTTGTTGAAGTGTGCGTTTCCCGCCGGATTTCTTACCCAAAACATGACTCAACATAATGAAAATTAATTATGTCCGTTATGATCTGGCAGCACTTTATGTAACTAATGTTCGCACGGCCTTGCCTTCTTTTCATCGCTACGTGGCCTTGAGCGTTCCACCTGGATTACGCTAAGACCGAATAAATACGGTAAGAAAAGCGGTGGAGGAAATGAAATTCATCAATGCCTGCAGTGACATTTCTGAGCTGAGAAGGCTAAAGAGCATCTCTCTATTAGACAGGATAAATTAGAACAGAGAGACAGATTAAGGTGGGATGATTGCTTTCTTGCCTTCTTTGGCAAGATTAGCAATCTATCACTTACCATTAGATAAAGCCCAAATTAAACACAATCACCACACACACACACACACACACAATTGCATTTATGTACACACACACAGTCTCAGTACACAGCGATTGACGTATTACTCACTTCGAATGCGAGCTGACCTCTGAGCCAATCAACCAGATTGGATTCATCCATCTACCCCCAGCCTCTCTTATTCCTAATTCAATCATACTGAACCTGAATTCCTAAATTTGACATTGAATCATTCAATCAAAATCAGCTTCGACTGTAGTTTCAGCTGCAAGGTGAATCTTAAGGTTTATATTATTTTGCTGATTATTATACATGATTTCACAGCATGAATGAACTCCTGAAACTGATTCGTTATTTCATAAAAGCATAAAAATAGTGATACATTCAGTAAAATAATACTCCAGTCAAACTTTCACTTGAGTAAAGCTACAAAAGTATTTGCCCTCAAATGTTAAGAATCTACAGTACTATGATTTATTATGGGTATAATTTTCTCTATTGACATTTTTGTCACAAGTCTTGTTTAAATAAACTCAGTTTATGGAAAAAGACTCTCATATTACTCTTAACACACCAATCTATTAATAAAATGATATTAATTTGTCATCTATTAAAATTATCATGAACCAAAACCAAGGCCTCTGGTGTTCGCACGTTCGGGTCAGCATTGTGTTCTATTACTATTGAATTGTTATACCATTTGTGTTCACTAGGTGGTATATACACATGTTAATGGATTTAAAGACGTGTCATAGAAAAAGACTCTTTTCCATGTACGTGCAGTAAAAAGAATAGAAAATGCTAAGCTACAGCTCGTGTCCTGCCTGTTAAATATTTTAATCCTTCTTCAACATAACGATCAGGAGTTTCTAACATCATTTATTCCTCATAAAACCTTCTGTTGCTGATGAACTGACGCTAAACTGTATGTTCCTGCTAAGTAGATAGCAATCAAAATTGTTTGACTCTGATTGGTGGCATGCTGCGTGCTTGACCAGTTACGTTTTCTTTTACTTACTGTATAAAGTAAAAGTTAAAGTTAAAAGTAAAGTAAAAGTTTCCACAAATGGAAAGTCAATCTATTTAAATCTGCTGCTCTGGCTGCTAACACATAATACATTACTGCTAAAATGAAACCCCAAGCTAGCAAAATGAACAAAAAAGTTACACAAAAATGGATTCACGTTTATTATATTTAGAAAATACTAGTTTTATGCCGTCGTATCAGTTTATTTTCTTGTATTTGCCCGCCACACCTTAAAGGCTGCTCCGTGAAAATATTGTCTGACATTAATCCGGTCTGTGGCGCAAAAAAATTGGGAACCGCTGCTTTAAATGAATACTTATCATTTAAAGCCTTTATATTTAGTTATTTAGTCATTTATTTATAATCAAAGTGGTCAAACAGAAATGAGCGCTGCAATAATCGTGCGTTAAAAAGATTTGCGTTATAAACGCGTTAATTTGACAACCCTTATGGAAATACTGCATTATTGTGTTAGTTTTTGTTGCACTCTTTATTTTTTATACATACTGTATTGTTTTATTGTTACACAATTCCCTTTTTAATGCTGTCCTTGCTAATGTGTATTTTTAATAAACACAAAGGAAACACATTCCTTGTTGTAGTACTGTACTTCTCACTCAGATCCTGGCTCAGTGATCCACAGCTCATTATGTAATCGACAGCTCATTATGCGACCCATTGTCTACAAAGCTGTCAGTCACAGCATGTCGACGCCTCTTCGCATACGGCCTTTCAAAGTAGAAAGTGTTTTTTTAAATTTTAAATCAAAGTATTGTTTAAGGTGAATGAGCAGGCAGGATGATTTTCACATGATTAAAAATAAAAAAACCTACATTAGAAGCTCTGTTCTCAAAAAGTCTTGGGGAAACATGTTTACTGTAGGTTTAGTGGCCTTATTTCAGTGAGTTTTTTTTTTTGCTTTTTCAAAAACCACGCATAAACCTTATAAGTTGTTTACATATTACGGTAGCCCAGTTTGTGCTGAATACAGTGTAATAAGCCTTTTGTCAATAATATATTTTAAAAGCAACTAAAAAGAACCAAATGTAAGAGCACGTCAAAATCTCTCAAGGGGTCAAAAACACCCTCAGACTCCAGAGGGTTAAAGGACAGATACACAAAAAGCTTGTCAAGTACAGTTTTTACATTCAATTACATTTACTTTGTTACTGTCCACACAGCTCAGACACTAGCTCTGATTATAAGCTAAGTTCATGCTAATGAGCTCGATACAATGTGCATTGTTTCCATAGAGACATGCATACATATTCATATAAACAATTTTAAATAAAACAATCAGTCAGGATTACAGACAAATACCACAATTTCCAATTAGCCACTCATCATCACACGTCATGTCGCATGATCCCTGCAGTTAAATCACATACTTTTACCACTTGCACATGTATTTGAAAGTCACATACATGAAAAAACTCACCTTTCACACAAGTCTCATGCTTTGTTGTTACTGTTCACAGTTTCATTGCTACGTTTCTTCAAAAATGACATGACACACGGATAAAAATGCTGAATGAATAACGTCAGAAAAACGGATGCGTGTGATAAAAAGAGCCTGAGGTGAGAAGAACGCTTATTGAAATAAACAAACAGTAAAAATACCTTTAGGATATAATTAGGTAATTAGAGTGTAGGTGACATTTCTTCTCACACACTGCATTCTGCAGTATGAAAATCGCAGGTTTTAGATTTTTACATGTATATTTTATAATATTCCAGCATCATGCATGGGTAAAAAATCTAATCATCAAACCATAGAGGATTTGTTTAGTTGATTACACATGTCTACGAAATGAAATAAAAAAAAAAGAAGAAAAGAAGAACGATTGAGACACTACCCCAGGCTTATCTGTTTTCACCAAAAAAAAACAGTGAAGAGTAATAAAACCAAATAATGCCCCTCTTTCTTTCCTTCCTCATACTGCTGGAAAAAAATATTTAGACATGATAACATGAAAAAAGAAAGGCATGGATTCATACATCACTTTCTCATTTCTTTTGGAGATATCGAAAGTGCATTTGTGATATTTTTGCAGTTTTAGTATAAAAAAAAAAAATACAGTGAATGCAGTGGCTTAGAGAGACAATGTTAAAATACAAACTATGTCCGTGTCCCTTTTTAGTGGACGTGCTGACAGGATGCTGGGTTTGTAAGTAAGTGAAAGACAGTCAGTGGCTAAAAACAGCCTGAAATGCCAGCTGAGCTGACAGCTTCAAACTTACTGGGTGAGTGAGAGTTGAATGGAAAGAAGCTTGCCACACTTTCAGAAATTTTAAATTGTGAATATTTAAATTTTCTAGGAGGCCAGACTGAGTCCTAGTCCTAGCTTTTAAATAAAGGTCCAATGTATTCGACCTACAGTTCCAGCCCAAATAATGGAACAACCAGGTAATAGATAGGTAATAACATTGTAATATGTATGTGCTACTGTATATAAAGCCTGAATACATTTTAAAACACTATTACTAGACTAAAATCAATGCGGGTTAGTAAATAAAATGAAATCAAAATAAAGGTAATGTATAGCAAGGTTTCATGAAACAATCATTTCTTTAACCCCTAACATTTTCTAAATGCACTATATGACCAATGTTAATAAGACATTATATATGTGCTTCTTCCCCAAATTGTTACCACACAGTAACAGGCACACAATTGCAAAGAATGTTTTTGGATGTGGGAGCATTACATTTTCTTCAACTAGGAGACCCAAACCTGGTCCAGCATGACAATGCGTGCAGGGTTTACATGGCTCGGAGTAAAAAATCTTGAGTGGCCTGCTATACACTCTGACCTCCACCTTACTGAAGACCTCTGGCATGAACTGGAATGCAGACTGGACCCCAGGCGTCCTCACCATAAATCAGCACCTGACTTTACTAAAGTTCTTGAGGCTGAATGAGCACAAATCTTAGCAAGCACACTTCAAAATCTAGTGGAACAACTTTCCAGAAGAGTGGAGGTTATTATAACAAAAAATGGGGACTTCGTGTGGAACGAGATGTTCGAAAAGCACAAATGAATCTTATGGTCAGGTGTCCACACAGTTTTGTGTATATATAGTGTAAATATTTTATTGTGCATCTGTTAAAATGCTCTACCGAATGCAGTAAATGCATTGGGGGAAATCCATCTGTAGCAGCAAGTTAGAATTAAAAACATGGGGTGGTTAAGTAAGTGGATATTAGTGGTCTATGTTGTTCCTGCATTTCATGGATGCTTTAAGGATAAAAAATTGCTTAATCATCAAGTTTAGAATTGACCTGTGAATTCAAAAAGTGCACCAATATACAGTAGCCTGTACTGCATTGTCCTGCCCTCTGCCATAAAGACTTGTATCAGTAATCAGGGCTGTACTGTGCAGCAATATTGCTTCGAATAGAGAAATGCGTTTCTGTAAAGTCTCACTCTTCTACACAAGTATAATCCCAAAGACTAAAATGCTAATCTAACATTGCCAGAAGGAAGCCCTGAGCAAAAAGAACAGACATGCGTCATGTCCACACCAATAAGCTTGTTAATCAGGAAGGGTCAACACCATTTATTTCAGACCGAGAACAAGGTTTTGGGACTCGCTAATAAAGATACTGATACTGAGACCTAGTGCCAGCTAGTGGTCATTAGATGGGAGGGTAAAAAGTTATCGATAGCTCAGCAAATTAAATGTGTAGGTGAGCCAATATACCATATTTCAAACTCTTAATGATTATAGTTAATAATAATTATTTATAGAAGAAATAGAACTAATAAAAGACAAAGGTACAGAGAAAAAAGATTGTAGACGAAGACAGAGGAAAAGAAAAAAAAGAGGAAGAGAACAAATAGAAAGGAAAAAAGGATGTTTATAAGTGTATACAGGTGTAGTCAACCAACACAACTAATATCGTCTAGATAACTGGCTACAAAAGTGAGTACACCCTAAGTGACCATGTCGAAACTGTGTCTAAAGTGTCAATAATTTGTGTGAGCACCATTGTTATCTAGCATGGAATTCACCAGAGACATCACGGAACTACTGAATGTTAGACACATGGACATTCTGCACCTTCCGCTTGAGGAGCGAAACAGGTGCTGAATAAGGTTCGGGTCTGGCAGTTGACATCTTGGTGGTGTGTTTGGGGTCTTTATTATGTTGGAAAACTACCTTTCGGGCCAGTTTCTGAATGGAGGGCATCATGTTGGGCTTCAGAATGTCACAGCACTCATGCAGCCCAAGACCACTATGCTACCACCACCATGCTTGACTGGAGGCAAGACACAATTTTGTTAGTACTCCTCTCCAGAGCTTCACCACACATGCTGGACACATTTTAAGCCAAACAAGTTTATCTTAGTCTCATCAGACCACAGGACATGGTTCCCGTAATTCATGCTCTTGGTCAGGTTGTCTTCAGCAAACTGTTTGTGGGCTTTCTTGTGAGCCAGCTTCAAAAGATACTTCATTCTGGGACCACGGCCATGCAAACTGACTTATTACAGTGTGGACATATTTTCTGAGCACTGACAAGCAGACCTTCCACTTCTGCAACCTCTAAAGCAATATGGGAAGCACTCATGCATCTGGTATTTTGAAGCAGCTTCTGCACCTGACGCACAGCAAAAGGACTGAACTTCTTTAATCGACCTTTGCGAGGCCTGTTCCGAGTGGAACCAGTCATGGAAAACCTCTGTATGACCCTGGCCACTGTACTGTAACTCAGTCTCAGGGTGTTATTGATCTTCTATAGCTTTGGCATCTTTGTGGAGAGCTTCTTCTTCTTCTTTCGGCTGCTCCCATTAGGGGTCGCCACAGCGGATCATCCGTCTCCATACCACCCTGTCCTCTACATCTGCCTCTTTTACACCAACTACCTGCATGTCTTCCCTCACCACATCCATGAACCTCCTTCTTGGCCTTCCTCTTTTCCTCCTACCTGGTGGCTCCATCCTCAGCATTCTTCTACCAATATAATTCATGTCCCTCCTCTGCACATGTCCAAACCATCTCAATCTCGCCTCCCTCACCTTGTCACCAAAACGTCCTACATGCGCTGTCCCTCTAATAAACTCATTTCTAATCTTATCCATCCTCGTCACTCCCAACGAAAACCTCAACATCTTCAGCTCTGCTACCTCCAGCTCCACCTCCTGTCTTTTACTCAATGCCACTGTCTCTAATCCATACAACATCGCAGGTCTCACCACAGTCCTATAAACTTTCCCTTTCAATTTTGCAGATACCCTACTATCACAAATCACTCCTGTCACTCTTCTCCACCCACTCCACCCTGCCTGCACTCTTTTCTTCACTTCTCTAACACACTCTCCATTACTTTGCACTGTTGACCCCAGGTACCTGAATTCCTCCACCTTCTGAAGCTCTTCTCCCTGCAACCGCACCACTCCACTGCCCTCCCTCTCATTCACACACATGTATTCTGTCTTACTCCTACTGAGTTTCATTCCCCTTCTCTCCAGCGCATATCTCCACCTCTCCAGGCTCTTCTCAACCTGCTCCCTACTCTCACAACAAATCACAATATCATCCGCAAACATCATAGTCCAGGGAGACTCCTGTCTGACCTCGTCCGTCAACCTGTCCATCACCACTGCAAACAGGAAAGGACTCAGGGCCGATCCTTGATGCAGTCCAACCTTCACTCTAAACCAGTCTGTCGTACCTACTGCACACTTTACTGCCGTCACACTGTCCTCATACATGTCCTGCACCACCCTCACATACTTCTCTGACACACCTGACTTCCTCATACAATACCACAACTCCTCTCTTGGCACCCTGTCGTACGCCTTCTCTAAATCCAGCATCTTTGTGGAGAGCAACAATCCTAATTCTCAAATTCTCAGAAAGTCTTTACCATGAGGTGCCATATTGAACATCCAGTGTTCAGTATAAGAGAATTATACAGAAAGCACCAAATCTTAACTGCTCTAATAAAAGATACACAATTTTCTATGGTCCTGTCATGCAGACAAAAACATGAACATGATGAATAGGACACATGGTTTTGCATGGTTACATGATATACAGCACTAAGGGTGTACTCACTTTTGTTGTCCGTTATTTTGACAATAATGGCGTATGTTGAGTTATTTTTTAGAGGACAGTAAATCTGTACTCCTATACAAAATGCACCCTGACTACTCCAAAATATATTCAAGTTCCATTTCTATAGTATTCTCCCTTGAGAAGATACACTAAAATGGTTGCTAAAACCAGTAGTCCATATAGCTGCCTGCCCCCTGCTGACACCGGAATTAGTGTTAATCAATCAGGGATGTCAAATAACCTTTTATTTAGCTCTGTTATCTCTGCTTTAAACAGTGGAAATACGATTAGGTATACTCTTTATAACATTAGCTAGTAAAAGGCTAGTTTAATTGAATGGCATTAGCTAGCTATTAGTTGCCTTGGATAAAAAGGAGTTGACTGTGGAGAAGCGTGAGCTTTGCTTCAGCTCAGGATTAGCAGATGCATGAACCGTCGGGCCCTGCGTGTCACATGACTGTCATAATTCATGGAGGATAATCCTGAGAAAAGATAAAAAGAGATATGGCAAGTAAGACCTGCATCAGAATTTCTTACTGCCAATAAACAATAGTGGATAATTGTCGAGGACAACATAGACTATACGGACAGATGTTTGTGCACATCTGACCATATATGCTTCTTAAACATTATATTCCATATTTAGCCCCTCGTTTGCTGTAATAATAATCTCCACTCTTCTGGGAAGGTGTTTCACTAGATTTAATCAGGTACTGATGTAGAGAGAGGAAGCCTGGGGTGCAGTCAGGATTTCAATTCCTTCAAAAAAGTGGTCAATTGGGCTGAGGTCAGAACTTTATAGCAGGCTTTCAGCATGACAATAAGCCTGGCTTTGAGATATTACTGTATCATGCTGGAACAGGTTTGGGCCTAATTGAAATGAAGGAAACACTTAATAGAGAGTCCGACATCCCATACAAGTATGTACCTCTTACTTTGTGGTAACAGTTTATTTTGTGGTAACAGGTGAGCAGTTGGTTCATTTTACTTATTTCGAGAGCAATTGAAGTGCTCTCATGTGCTGACTGTAAAAGACTGTAGAAAGATCATTACTCATCATCTTACATTTCAGTGCTCATGTTGGTTCTCACTCTCTAGTGTTCTGTATTGTTTAAAGACTATAATCACACTTTTGATGTCACCCAAATGAGGATGTGTTTCCCTTTTGAGTCTGGTTCTTCTCAAGGTTTCTTCCTCATAATATCTAAGGGAGTTTTTCCTTGCTACAGTCACCATGGCTGCTCATCAGGGATAAATACACATCATTCACCTTAACTGTTAAATTCTGTAAAGCTGCTTCGAGACAATGTCTGTTGTGAAAGGCGCTATAGAAATAAACTTGTAATTCATGCCACCTTCATTTAAGGCCTTACAGATCATTGAAATAAAAAAGATAAAAAAATAAGATGAGGTAATATGTGAACTGAGCAAATGTGTATGAGTATAACATGTATGTATGTACAAAGATGTACACGATTGTGTATAATAATGTGTATGACTGTGTGTATTAAAAGGGAAGTGGTTGCTCAGTGGTTAAGGCTCTGGGTTAATGAATGGAAGCCCCACTATCACTACGATGACGCTCATGGTCCCATTAACAAGGCCTTTAACCCTCTGTGCTCCAGGGGTGCTGTATCATGGCTAACCCTGCTCTCTGACTCCAGCTTCCCAACATCGCTGGCACATGCAACTGGAGAATTTCACTGTGCTGTAAAGTACCTGTGACATATACAATATAAAGCACCTTTATTCTTATGCTGGAGATAATTTTTTATTCTTTTTATTTTTTCAGAACACAGTTTGTGGTTTTCTTGGACTCTTTAGAGTGACAGCGACACTACTCTTATATGACATACTATGTAGGATATGTTTGAACCGGATTATTTTGAGTAGCTGCGCATACAAGTAGCTGCACATTCAAGACCAGCTCGAAAACAAGTGAGAACCTGGCCAGCAGGATCCATGTCTGCTCTCCAAGACTGTTTTGAATGCACTGACTGGGACATGTTCAGGGAAGCTGCAACCAACGGTGATTTCATCAACTTGGAGGAGTACACGTCAACAGTGACCAGCTACATCGGCAAGTGCATTGATGCCTTGACTATCTCCAAGACCATCACTACACGCTCCAACCAGAAGCCATGGATGACTGCCAAGGTGCGTGCGCTGCTAAAAACAAGAGACTCCGGCTTCAATACAGGGGACAAGACGGCTTTAAAAACAGCAAGGGCTAAACTGTCCTGTGCCATCAGAGAGGCGAAGTGCGCACACGCCAAGAGAATCCATGGCCACTTCCGGGACAGCAGAGACACCTGGCGCATGTGGCAGGGCATCCAGGCGATCACGAATTACAAGACCACATCACCTGCTTGTGACCGTGACGCCTCCCTCCCAGATGCGCTGAACGACTTCTACGCCTGGTTCGAGGTGCAGAACAACGTGGTGGCGAGGAAGACCATCCCTCCTCCCAGTGACCAGGTGCTCTGTCTAACCACAGCTGAAGTGAGGAAAACTCTATGCAGAGTTAACCCACGGAAGTCTGCTGGACCAGACAACATTCCTGGCAGAGTGCTCAGGGAATGTGCAGAACAACTAGCGGATGTCTTTACCGACATCTTCAACATCACCCTAAGCAGCGCCACTGTTCCTACGTGCCTCAAGACGACGACCATCATTCCTGTGCCGAAGAAGTCTTCTGTCTCCTGCCTCAATGACTATCGTCCCATTGCACTCACACCCATCATGATGAAGTGCTTCGAGAGACTCGTCATGAGGCACATAAGGACCCAGCTCCCACCCGCACTAGACCCCATGCAGTTCGCGTATCGTCCAAACCGCTCCACGGACGATGCCATCTCCACAACCCTCCATCTGGCCCTCACCCATCTGGATAACAAGGACTCTTATGTAAGGATGCTGTTCATAGACTTCAGTTCAGCATTCAACACGATTATTCCTCAGCACCTGATCGAGAAGCTGAGCCTACTGGGCCTGAACACCTCCCTCTGCAACTGGATCCTGAACTATCCGACTGAGAGACCTCAGTCAGTACGGATCGGGAACAGCATCTCCAGCACCACCACAGTGAGCACTGGAGCCCCTCAGGGCTGTGTGCTCAGTCCACTGCTGTTCACTCTGCTGACTCACGACTCTGCACCAACGCACAGCTCGAATCATATCATCAAGTTTGCCGATGACACGACCGTGGTGGGTCTCATCAGCAAGAACGACGAGTCAGCATACAGAGAGGAGGTGCAACGGTTAACAGACTGGTGTGGAGCCAACAACCTGTCTCTGAATGTCGACAAAACTAAAGAGATGGTTGACTTCAGGAGAACACAGAGTGACCATTCTCCACTGATCATCGATGGATCCTCAGTGGAGATCATCAAGAGCACCAAATTCCTTGTCACTTAACACCCTCACCTGGTCACTTAACACCAGCTCCATCACCAAGAAAGCCCAGCAGCGTCTCTACTTCCTGAGAAGGCTGAGGAAAGCTTATCTCCCTCCCCCCATCCTGACCATGTTCTACAGAGGGACCATCGAGAGCATCTTGAGCCGCTGCATCACTGCCTGGTTTGGGAACTGCACCGTCTCGGATCGCAAGACCCTACAGAGGACAGTGAGGACAGCTGAGAAGATCATCGGAGTCTCTCTACACTCTATCATGGACATGCCACGCTGCATCCGCAAAGCACACAGCATTGTGGATGACCACACACACCCGTCTCACACACACACTTCACCCTCCTATCATTAGGGAAACGGTTCCGAAGCATTCGGGCCGTCACATCAAGACTGTGCAACAGTTTTTTCCCGCAAGCCATCAGGCTCCTCAACAAACATCTAAACTGAACTCTCTCTCACACACACACACACACACACACACACACACACACACACACACACACACACACACACACACAAACAACTGTGTGACTGACAAACATCTTAACAAACATCTGAACTGAACTCTCTCTCACACACACACACACACACTTACACACAACTGTGTGACTGATCTGTACAACCGGACTCAACACACATCATATACTTCGCACACCCAGGTTTTAGCCCCATTCACACTTTTCATTATCGCAAAATGTTTACATGCTGTTTGTTGCTGATCTTCCGGGACTTGCTCTCTTTGCACAATATTCTGTCCAAATCCTTTGGTCACTGTTCGGTTTATTTTGATTGCTGCTATTGTTGAATTGCACAATTCTGTTTACATTTTCTGTTTACATTTTTCTGCTATTGTAGAATTGCACAATTCTGTTTACATTTTCTGTTTACATTTTTCTGCTATTGTAGAATTGCACAATTCTGTTTACATTTTCTGTTTACATTTTTCTGCTACTGTGCACCTTATTCTGTCACGACAGGTTTTACTGGCGGAGCTACTGCTATTCCTATTTTTATATTTTGTGTATTGTCCTGCACTGTCCTTGTCTTGTGTTGTCTTTTGCACTGTTTGCACCAGTTGCACACATGCACTTTATTTGGCGAGGATCTTAGGCCCTGTGTTCTTCTGTTCTGTGACTGTTGTTTTATGTTGTTTTATGTAGCACCTGGGTTCAGGAGAAACGTTGTTTCATTTCACTGTGTACTGCATCAGCTATATATGGTTAAAATGACAATAAAAGCTTCTTGACTTGACTTGACTTGATACATAAGAGTCATATCTATTACCTGTGATGTGAGAAGACTGGAGAGTTGTATGTTAAATGCAGATTTAATGGCATGCACAATGGCAGAGGTTCCCAATCGATAAGCAGGCTAAGAGTCAAAAAAGAGAGGAAAAAAATCAGCCAATTAACTAGAGGATGTCAGGGGTCAGGCAAGAATCGAGGCCGTGAGACACAAACAGGTGAGGATGAAAGTAAATAATATAGAATGGCTTGGTAACAGAGACAAAAGCAATTAAGTGTATACTTCATGAGGTGTTCAATGAATAAAAAAAATAATAATAATTTTTAACAATGGCTTTGTCTGTGTGTGTGTGTGTGTGTGTGTGTGTGTGTGTGTGTGTGTGTGTGTGTGTGTGTGTGTGTGTGGTGTGTGTGAGTGTGTGTGTGAGTGAGTGAGTGTGTGTGTGGGCAGTAAGATCACTGCAGAAGACGAGGAAGATCAGAAGGGCGTGAGGTCAAATCCCACTAACACTAACCTGCTCAGTTACAGTCAATAAATGAGAAAATTATAAAAAGAAAAAAATGTGCTTTACAGCACAGTAAGATTCTTTCTTCGTACTTCCCAGTGATGTTAGGAAGCTGGGGTCAGAGCGCAGAGTCAGCCATGGTACAGCACTCCTGAAGCACAGAGGGTTAAGGGCCTTGCTCGAGGGCCCCACGAATGGCAGCTTTGCACTACCGGTGTTTGAACCTCCGACCTTAGGATAAGTGACCCAGAGCCTTAACCACTAAAGTAAATCTCTCTGTATTAGGGTGTCTGGCAAATGCTGTAAATGTAAATGCAGTGTGTGTGTGTGTGTGTGTGTGTGTGCGTGCATGTGTGTGTGTGTATATGTATGTTATGTTGGAGTTTATTTTAAAGCCATAGTGTTTGTTGAGAAATTGAGTCTGAATGAACCAGTGGCAAGACACCAACACTATGGGGTTTAATGCATGCCTTTTCATGTTTGAATTACAAAAATGTCTGTGCATTTGCAATAATATTAGCACCGCACCCTAAATGCATGAGCCCGAGGGGATTTTTTTTCTGCTTGGCATTTTGGGAACGGCTTCAGCAGAAAGCTGAGTGATGACTGTATCTGTTTCTGTATGTCAAAGGGACAACTTAATCAATGTGTCACCAGCTTCATAGCGAGAGACAAGAGATTCCGTTTCTGTCTTCTTTCACAAGTAAAATGGCACATTGTCCCGATGATGTGAAACACGACATTTAGAAGTTGGAAAAAATGTATTATTGCTTTCCCTCTCAATATTTTACTTTGCGACTTTTTAATATTACCTGCTCGAAACCATGATATACTCTGCGTACTTCTGAAACATTTCCAAGTGCAGTATAACGTGCACAAGACATTGTAGATTTCGTATCGCTATAACAAATAAAATACAATACACGAAACATATACTGTAAATACCTGGAATAAGCCAAAAACTGAAGCACGAGTGTGTTGACTTGCAGTTGATCTGCTTCTTCTCTGTGGGGGTCAAAGTTCACAGGCTCATCAGGGTCGAGAAGCTCAGCCACTTGGTTGAGGTCGTCACGGATTTCAGGGAAGCGGGAGGAGAAGAGATGAGCGAGGAATCCTCGCGAACTCGTCCTGCTAGAGCTAAAGTAGAGAAAGGTACAATTATATACAAGTTTGTTCAGTTATTTTTCAGCTATTGTCACAACAATTCCAGTCAGGTTTTTGATGCAGTTCTATATCACATCAAAAATACAGAAATAACTGAAATGTTAGCCTAGTGTCCACCACTATTGAATACAGATCTGACAATAAACACAATGAAAAACAGTTTTACTTTGTATAGTTATGGAGAGCATGAACATTTTAACAGCTGGGTGACAGCTGTATTGGACAAGCCACACGAAAAAAAAAACATACAAATGCAAGCAAACCTTCAAATCAGCTGTTACATGTTAACAAGCTTTTCTGTTTTCATGCATTATTGCAAATAATAGAAAAATAGAATAAATAAATATTGATATTAATTCTCAGGAATTTCTCTCATTACTGCATGTGATGTCTCACACTCTCACTTTGTTGCTTTTTGCCCTATCAATCTTAATTATTTTGTATAATTTAATATTTTGGATTAGATAAAAAAAAAAAAGGCAGATTTATAAACACAAACACCTGACATCATTGATTATTACTTACTTATAAAGAAAAGGCTTCCGTTGCTTTTCGTTGTACTTTATTCTTCATTTCATTGAAATGAAAATTAAACGATTCTCCAACGCATGTTATACGGTGATTGCAAATGGACAAAATATTGGAACAGCAAGGCCAATTATTTTGTTTCTGCTAATACACCAAGACATTTGGGTTGGTGATAAAAAGAGAACTCGTTGTTCCAAAACTTATGGAGGAATCTTGGAAATCCCAGCTTCAAAACTGCACTCAATAAGCATCTATAGGTCTTGTTTGATACGGTAAAACACTGCTGAAAATGTGAGACGCATGTTCTCCAACTCACAGGCTAAGACTAAACCGTTTTACAGTAGATTCAACACTTCTGCACTGCAATCCGAGTACAAGTCCAAAGTA
Source organism: Silurus lanzhouensis (assembly GCA_039877035.1). Lineage (NCBI taxonomy): Eukaryota > Metazoa > Chordata > Actinopteri > Siluriformes > Siluridae > Silurus > Silurus lanzhouensis. The sequence goes on from JBCEWE010000488.1 coordinate 1,129,952, forward strand.
ACAGCTCCTCAAAAACTCAAGCACAGCACTTAAGTGAGCATGAAGAAGCCCAAGAGAGGCATCTGAGAGTAAAGAAAACAGCCTGAGGGCCAGAACTTCTATCTGTTTCCAATCCATCTTCATTCAAATAAACGCTTACACTCCTCCTGCATGCCTGGGCTTTGATTTGTAGGATGTAGATGAATATGTCAGATATGATGGGAAACCCACCACCACCACCACCATTGTTGTAGAAAAGAAAATAGTTCAGGTAAGAGCTTATATTCTCAATTATCCCACAAGACTCAAAGTAATAGTGATCATAAAATAAAAATGTGTTTCTTCAAAAAAAGTAATTGACGACCAGAAACATCACACCACCCACAAGCCTGCAAAAAAAATGCTGCTGGCCAGTACACCATGCTACTGAGCTACAGCTACACGATGCATCGTAAACAAGTCGCGCACGATATACTGCGAAAGATCCTAAGGACCAGAACAGAATAGAATAGATCTTTTACCATCAATAGTGGAGATGAAGCAACGGCACACCAAGAACAGGGTTATAAAAAACTAAAAATGTGGTGTACATGAAAGAAAGTGTAACATTAAGAAAATCTGATTCAATTCAAGGTTAAATAACAACTAATAACCATCTTCTTCTATGGATACTGTAGCTGTTACATTTCACATAAGCTCTAAAACCGTAAGGTGTATCAGAAAATCACTCAGGTAGATCTTCCAGTTTTCTTGAAGGTGTAGTTTGTGATATGCACCAACCAGGCATAACATTATACCATTATGACCAGTAAGTAAATAACACTGATTAGCTCTTCATCATAGCACCAGTCAGTGGGAGGAATATATTAGGCAGGAAGTGAACATTTTGTACTTAAAGGGCCAAATCAATGTCTGACAAAGGCCAAATTGTGATGTCTAGACAACTGGGTCAGAGCATCTCCAAAACTGCAGCTCTTGTAAGGTCCCGGACTGCAGTGCTCAGTATCTATCAAAAGTGTTCCAAAGAAGGAACAGTGGTGAACCGGTGTCATGGGCGGCCGAGGCTCATTGATGCACGTGGGAAGTGAATGAAGGCTGTAGCTCAAACTGCTGAAGAAATTAATGTTGTTAATGCTCAATGGGTCAGAACTGTTTTGGCAGCAAAAGGGGGACCAACGTAAAATTAGGCAGGTGGTCATAAATTTTTGCCTGGTCGGTATTTAGAGTGGTTAAAGACCTGTAATAGTGCAAGAAATTATATATATATACTGTATATACTGTGTATATATATAATTTCACACGATTCCCCACCACTTACCTTCGATTATTTAGTATTTTCTATTTGAAGTACATGATTTTATCCACAAACTTTTTAGATGGTTTGTTTCACACCAGCTTTGCTAAAAGAGTGTACACCAGTGTTTTTAGTGATGATACAGCACGTCACTATGTGGGAATATAGGTAGCCTCTGCAATAGGAGTCGATTTTCCTCCGGAGCTTTTTTTTCGATACGCGTTTAGAAATAAGTCTTTCTTGCTCAGTTACAATCAAATCTTCCACGAAAGCAACTCATAACTGCCTTTATTCAAAAAAAAAAAAAAAAAAAAAAAAAAAAAAAAAAAAAATGAAGATCCGAAGAGCTGGAGAAAGAGTAAAACACTGCCTTTGGCTGCAGTGATAGTGTGCAATAAACTCTATATGAGATTTATGACGGTGAATTTTTATAGAAGTGAGCTTCGTTTGCCGGCACAGTCGCTGAATACAGATGAATGCGGCTATGCTTGCATACAGTGCCGATGTGAATAGCATGCACAGCCTCCAGCGGTAATCTAAGTACCGATACAGCGCGAAACACGCTAACACACACTCGCACGCAGAACACGCACTATGGCTTTCGGCTCGATAGCAGTGCATTAGTGTAAGAGCATGAGTGAGTTCATGTCAACAGTATAATAAGCATGCCGTGATCAATGGCATCGTTTCCTGGACTCGCTGTATATAATTATTGGGTTGAAGCCATTATGCCAACTCTTCCATCAGTGATTTTTAATTTGCGATATACAACGCAGGAAATAATGCAACACAGAGATCACTGCAATTTTCTGCAAAGTTAAGCATTAACAACCCGAGACTACTTATTAGCGTCAGATTTCCTCCACGCCTTGTTTTGAAGACAGTACATATTTCTAGTAATAAGTGTCCTTTAAGAAACTGCAGGAAAAGCTAAAGAAAAGAGGTTAGATATATGTATCTGCTCAGAGAGAAGGACATACACATTCAATATTTACAGTGGCCAGGCATAACATTAAGACCTGCTTCTTTATATTGTGTAGGTCCTCCTTGAGACTTCAAATCAGGCCTGTCCTGTTCAGCCATGGACTCTCAGTGAGATCAGTGAGACTTGGGAGTTTTTGTTCTGGTTCTACTAAAGAAATAACACCCTGTTAAACATAGGTGTAGCACAATTATTGGCACCCTTTAAGTCAGCACTTGCAGACTTGTATGATCTCCTTTCTCCAAAAGAATGGCTCTATATCTCCTCCAAAAGGACACTTATAGTTGTCAAGGGTGCAAGTCAAGTCAAGTCAAGTCAAGTCAAGTTTATTTCTTTAGTGCTTTTCACAACAGACATTGTCTCAAAGCAGCTTTACAGAATTTAACAGTTAAGGTGAACGATGTGTCATCCCTGATGAGCAGCCATGGCAACTGTGGCAAGGAAAAACTTCCTTAGATGTTATGCGATAGAAACCTTGAGAGAAACCAGACTCAAAAGGGGAACCCATCCTCATTTGGGTGATGGGTTGACCCCTGCAATACAGCTGGAATAAAATTCTGAATGAATTTGTCTAAAAAAGAAAAAGAAAAACAATACATTTACAAAGTAGTGTCAGGTCTCTCACTGCTCCTAACACTGATTTATTTTTGAAGCTCTTAAAATTAAAACACAATCGTTTATGTGAAATAATTTCTCTATAAAATCTTGGCCTCCCAAATAAAAGGTACTGTTTTGCAGAAACTACAGCTTTCAGAGACATTTTGGACTCGATGAAAAAAATGCAGTACTTCATCCTAAACAAATCAAAAATGACTTTGCTTTTTTTGTTTTTTCCCTACAAACAATATAAGATATATAAAGCATCCCAATGCTGTCATTGTATTTAAACTTTTTGTATAGAACTTAAGAAAAAGGAATATGCTTTGATTCCAAAGTTTAGAAGTATGAACAGATAGAATTATAGAGTAAATGTCAGGAAAAGGATATTTGATGTGTGTGCTGTACTTACCTGGTTGTGTGTGTTCCTAGTGTAATGACTGGAGCATGAACAGGGGTGAAGGTCAGTTCACGCAGATCACACTCTTCCTCTGGGGCATCCCTCATTCTCTCTCTCTCCATCGCACTGACTTCTAGGTGTGCTATGCCTACAGCAGGATTTACCTGACACACACACACACACACAGGCAAAGTTCAAAACATATATGTTAAATCCAAGGTCAGTGGAAATGTTCCAGGAGTGTGAAAGCAAACAGAGGAGCTCCAGTGCCCCGGGAATACAAGTCTAAAACCTTTTGCTCTATTTCTACTCAAACCACAACAGCAGCACCATGCAGGAGGCTCACAATTGTATAGGATGTAGTAGCATTACATTTTTCCCTCACTTGAACTAGGAAACCCAAACCTGTATAAGCATGGCAATACCCCTGTGTTCAAAAAGCCAGCTCCATGAAGATACGATCTACATGGAGCTACTCAGACCAAGCATAACATCATGACATTATAACAATATGGCCAGTAAGTGAATAACACTGATGATCTCTTCATCATGACACCTGTTAATGTGTGGATACACAAGTGAACATTTTGTCCTCAAAGTTGATGAGCAAGCGTAAGCATTTGAGTGAGTCTGACAAGGGCCAAATTGTGACTGGGTCAGAGCATCTCCAAAACTGCAGCTCTTGTGGGGTCAGTATCTATCAAAAGTGGTCCAAGAAAGGAACACTGGTGAACCAGCGACAGGGTAGTGGGAGGCCAAGTGTGGTCTGATCCAACAGATGAGCTTCTGTAGCTCAAATTGCTGAAGAAGTTAATGCTGTAATGCTTAACATTTAGGACTCTTTTGGCAGCAAAAGGGGGACCAACACAATATTATTCAGGTGGTCATAATGCTATGCCTGACCTGTGTAAGTCATAAGGATCTAATGATCAGAAGTTTGATCCGAGGCATAAATCACAAATTGAATATTATTGAAAACAAAAAGACAGACGTCCAGTTTGTAGAAATAATCCATATCATCCGTCTCCATACTACTCTGTCCTCTACATGTGCTTATTTCATACCAACTACCTGCATGTCTTCATCACCACATCCATAAACCTCCTCCTTGGCCTTCCTCTTTTCCTCCATCCTAGTGGCTCCATCCTCAGCATTCTCCTACCGATATACCCTATGTCCCTCCTCTGCACCAAGATGTCCAAACCATCTTCATCTCACCTTGTATCCAAAATGTCCTACTTGTGTGATCCCTCTAATATACTCATTTCTAATCCTGTCCATCGCCGTCACTCCTAACAAAAACCTCAACATCTTCAGCTCTGCTACCTCCAGCTCCGCCTTCTGTCTTTTACTCAATGTCACTGTCTCTAAACCACACAACATCACAGGTCTCACCACAGTCCTATAAACTTTCCCTTTCACTCTTGAAGATACTCTTCAATCACAAATCACTCCTGCACAGTTGATCCTTTAGTATTTAAACTCATATAATATATACATAAACTCAGAAAATAAATGGTGTCATTCTCTTATTTTGTCATCATGACTCATATAAAAGTGACCAAACAAGGCGTATTGATTGGAGGCTACTAATGAATTGTACTGTACGTTCAAATTCAGTAACATCGTCAAAATATGAAGCTTCGTAATAGTATTGCACCATGTGGAAGTCTTTGCCTAATAGCTATCTCGGATACATCCTACTGCTAAGACCTAACACGCTGCAGGAGGCAGAACTGAGAAGTGTTTTTTCCTGTATACCGTCTTTGATCCGGACAGCTCAACATAATTAATCTCACAGGCTCACAGAGCCCTGAGGACAGCTTGTAAACTTCCTCCGTGGGCCTGCACAAGCGGCACTCTGTCCGCTCGAACAGAAAGCAGAACCAATTCCTTTTTCCCTTTAAATCACCAACGCCGTTAACGGTAATTGAGGGAGTTACAGTATGTAACGTTAAATCTGTGCAAATTAAGCTCCTTAAAGCAATGGGAGCACAATGGTGTGTGAAAAGAGGGGAAGAGAGGACTAGACATGCACAAAAAGAAAGAAAGAGAGAGAGAGAGAGAGAGAGAGAGAGAGAGAGAGAGAGAGAGAGAGAAAGAGAGAGAGAGAGAGAAAGAGAGATCAGAAATGCAGGAGTAAAGAAAAAATAAACAGAAACATGATTTGGCAGAAGTTAAGAGAAGTTCATAAAGGGTTATAGATCTGTAGCATGTACAGCACTCAGTGTGTGACTGCAATTTGCTAAAGTAAGCTAAAGTATAAGGAGTCAACCGAGTTAAAACTTCACACACTATATAATGCTCAGAAATATAAACTGAGTCTCTTTGGAGGTTGAAGCTCGGTTTTTAAACACTCCATTATTGATGTGGGTCAAACAGAACTCTTAGACCACGTCCTCAGAATATATTTATAACACACTCTGTCTCGAATCTACTGTATATGGACAAAAGTGTATTGAGAAACCTTTTTTTTTCTTCAGCCATATACATTATGATTTTTGCCCAAACAGCAGAGGTGGAAAGAGTAATCAAATATTCTACTTGAGTAAAAATACTATTAGTTCAGTGAAACTAATTAAGTGCAAGCAAAGTAAACTGTCTAAAAATCGACTCAAGAAAAAAAAAAAAAAAAAAAAAAGATTATTTAATTTAAAATTTAGAGTAAAATTGACCAAGTTACTTACTTAACAGTGGGGGGATCTACTGTAGTTCAAAAGAGACAAGGAGATTTCAAACTACTTGTTTTTAATTAAAGGAACACCTTTACATATTAAAGATGAATAACAAAAACATTAATTAAAAAAAAAAAAATGACTGAAGTCTAATGTGTGTTATGCACTTTCACAGCAGGAAAAAAAATATTCTGTTATAATGTCATTTATGATATTGACAGAAATCGCAAATGCAGATTCAAAATTCAGACAGTAAGCGCACTCACTGAACAATGTTCGATTCGACGGCATTTCAGCTGCGTCTGCATCGCTGGAGTCTGTCTCGTCCATCTCTATCTTTCTTTCTTGTGAATTTAACACGTTTGTTTTCCACCAACCAATAAATCAGTGCAGTAGTTTATTTTATGGAGTAAAATATATGATTTAAAATTTAGTTAAGTACAATACTTCCAACAAAACATACCGTATTTTCCGGACTATAAGCCGCTACTTTTTTCCCACGCTTTGAACCCCGCGGCTTAAACAATGAAGCGGCTTATTTATGGATTTTTCCTGGGCACTCTGCTCTTAAAGGAGCCACAACATATTTCACCCGTTACACCGTGTAACGTGTCTTTCGTTAAAGCCTGTGTAAAGTTCATTCGTTTCAATGTAGACAGCTTATAGACAGGTGCGGCTTATTTATGTTCAAAATAAAAATATTTGTAAAATTCAGTGGGTGCGGCTTATATATGTGCGCTTTATAGTCCGGAAATTACAGTACTCAAGTAAAAGAAACATGAAACATTTTGAAAACTACTTAGTAGAAGTACACAAAAAACATACTCAATTACAGTAACGCAAGTTTATTGAACATACATTGAATTTGGTTACTGTCTTAGTTTCTAACTAGTTTTGAGCTTTCATGAGGTGAGATGAGAAGCTGCATTTTTTTGTGTTGCATTAACTTCAAGAGAGCAACACATTTTTTTATATTTTATATAACCCTTCTGGTTCATGCGTCAAAAATTTGCTGTAACTAGATCGGACAGTGTAAACTGGAAATCTTGGGCTATTTTTTAATCATTTTATCATTATCTAATATATTTTCTCATTTTTTCATATTTCCTTTCATTTTTCTCATAGTTTTTATTATTTTATATTTATAGCCCATTTTATCTAATGAACAATTTTACTGATTTACATTTTGTATTCTGTATATAACTATATTTGTGATAAGTAAAAAAATTTGGAAATTTAAAAAAATATTGAAGTCACAGAGCAACTTTGTTTCTTCATCTGTTACTTTCGAAAGAAAACAAGACGTGACATACTGTTTCGATCTCTGATGAGTACTCGTCCTCACGTGGCGCGATTTCATGGGACAAATTTCACCAAACTCAAACTTTTGGGGTGAGCGTATCCTGTCTCCACTGTTCCTATGTCTTGAATGGGAGTCAATGGATATAAAAGTGTAATGTGACCACCGCTTTGAAACTTCTACAAATGCTTGATGGCCTAAACATCATTATGATCCTGTTTTACATGCATTTTATCATCCGAAGGTATGCAGCACGCTTAGGGCATGAATTACACACTGTAGGAGTAAATGTAACACTTTTTCAGAGACTTTGCTGTCCAGGTTTTAACAATTATTTCTAAGTGAAAACATGGTATATAATATGATATGGTGATAATAAATGCAGGCTTAAGCTGCTGGCATTGCATTTGTTTCCAAAACCGCCTCAGATTTCTTTCTTTCTTTTAACCAAATTTGACTAATTTATACTCAAGTCTCCCCAAATCACACAACTGTTTCTGTTTCTGTCAGCAGTCAGACTTCTCCTAATCAATCAGGGCTTCTTACACATTCTCTGTAAAGCCTTTCTCACGCGTTTTTAATCCTCATAATAAAAGTTCGAGGTTTTTGGATGAATAAAAAAACCCCAGAAAGTTCTCCTCGTGGCATCTCAGGGACTTTCGCCTTGTCTTCGGCACCTTTGGATTGCTCATTAGGGGTCTCATTAGCCCGAGATTTCTGTGAAGCTTCTGTCTGACAGTCCTGCGATCCACATTAAAACCGTGGGGGAAGACAGGCTCATCTCTCCATGAAAGCAGAGCGAGAGAGTGAAGAAAAGAACGAGTGTATGCAAAATTATAATGAAGAAGATCTTCTTCGGTATTGAGCTGCCTATAGATCTGAGTATGTCTTTGTGTGTGCATGTGACAGTATGTGTGTTTTATACCAGGATATGTCTTTTCATATATTAATATGGACCACTTTTTCATTTTATAGTGTAACAAAGTGTGTGTTTGTGCATAAGCATTAGTTTATACTTTGTCCTTTTTTTTATTATGTAGGTTTTGTGTGTCCGTGCACGAGTGTGTGGGAGGAAATCTTACGACGTGTGACAGCTGGTGGGCCGGCGCCAACGGGGAGAGAGCAAGCGGAGCGGGAAGCTGCTGTTGCCATGGCGACCCTGCCGTGCGGTTCTGAGTCGGGTAGTGCGAATCCACAGCCAGCTGAGAGAGCGTGAGCTGTGAGGATGAAAGACAGAGAGAGCGAATTAACGTATGCAACTGACGTGCGCTCGTTCCGTGAACAACAGTGACCGGCATGTAGAGCGCACCGAGCATCTGCAGTGGGCATTATGGCACAATACATGCCACTCAAAACCGGAAACCGTCTGTCATTATTATTATTATCATCATTATTAATAGGAAATTTCCCATGCCTTGTTTTCAGCCTTTCTTTTTTTTCCTGTTCCCTATCCTCCTCTTGCATATTGTGCCTATTAACAAAAGAGATTCGCTTTACAAAAACATAAACCTCCTCCACACACCCACACGCCTGTGCACTGATACAGTCATCAGCCTCAGCATCATAATGGGGTCATTAATTTAATGAATAATGCAGATCAAAAGGAATCCATGGAGAAGCCTGCGAGTTGGACTCGCATCCTTTCAGTAGTGATGCTTTTCCTTCCCAGAGCCGGAAAATACGGTGGCGGATTTCACATCAGAATCAGCAAAGTGCATCTCAAATCTGCACTGTTTTCCAGAGCAGGCCAATAATGCAAAGGTTACTGAGATGGTCAAATAGATATACATTTAGATCCCCAGTGTACTTTTATCTTCTCTCTCTCTCTCTCTCTCTCTCTCTCTCTCTCTCTCTCTCTCTCTCGTTTTTCCCCTCTGTTAAAAATAAATACAAGGACTAGGTGAATGTGGCAGTGTAATAATGAAACTGGCCTGTACCCATGGAGCCGGGCCAGTTTCATTATTGCATGGCCGAAGTTTGCTGGAGCAGAGGACTGTGTATTAAGCAATGACTCTCTGGGGGATTTAAAATACCACTCTGGCGATTTCAGCTGTTTTTTTTTTTTTTTTTTTTGCTGATATGTGATGTCTCAGACAGGATTTCTGCCCTTTGGTTTAGTCACAGTGGAGTCTCAGGATCTGAAACAATGTCTATGTCTATATATAAGAATGATGAAGAGGGAAAAAGAACATAGCAATTGGAAAGCTCATATTGGGTAATGGAAAATGCAGGATTCAAAAACATGAGGATAACTAGCTAACAATTTTTTTTCTCTGATGTAAAGGGGTTCCTTTCCTTAATGTCCACCCTGTTTAGGAATTCCTTATGTTCTGGTGTCATGGTGCCTTGCCAAGATGTTTGTTTGAGTCCTATGAACATAGTAAAAAGAGAGATATGCTGGTGAGAGAACAACTTTTCAGAGCGGCATATGAAAACGTCATGATCAGGCTACATTATCTTGGACATCCGGTGCCACCCAGATAAGGATGGGTTTCTTTCTGAGTCTGGTTTCTCTCAAGGTTTTTTTCCTCATACCACCTTAGGGAGTTTTTCCATGCCACTGTCGCCACTGGCTCACTCATCAGGGATAAACAATTATAAGGAACAAACTATGCAATGAACTTACACAATCTTTTATACAACCTTATAACCAGTTTATTTGTGTAAAGCTGCTTTAAATCAATGTCTATTGTAAAAAAACGATATACAAATAAAAAATTATTTATTTTATTTAATCATTTTAATGCAGTTATGAATATACACTATGATCTACAGATGATCCACTAGATTTTGGAGTGTAGTTATGGAGATTTGTGTTTATTCAGCCACAAGTCAGTTACAGGAAATGATGTGGGGTGAGAAGGACTGCGGTGAAGTCAGTGTCCCAAATCATCCTGAATGGGTTCAGTAGGGTTGAGGGGTTACATTTACAGGCAGATGCCCTCAACCTGAGTGACTTACATTTATCTTATTTATACAATTAAGCAGATATTGGGTTAAGGGCCTTGCGCAGGAGAGGCAGCGTGGTGTAGAGAGATTTAAACTCAATGTTAGGATACAAAGTCCAATGCCTTACCTACTAAGCTACCACCTTCCATTATAAGGTCAGATCTCTATAGCAGGCCACTCATGATCTCCCTCTGCAGCTCATGAAAACCATATCTTCATGAAGCTCGCTTTGTCCTCAGCAGCATTGTCATGCTGGAACAGGTTTGGCTCTCTTAGAGTGAAGGGTAAAATCCAAAGACGTCCTTTACAATTGTGTGCCTCCAACAGTTTGGGGAAGAACCACATATGGCAGGAAAGAACAGGTATTCCAATATAGTTGTCCATATAGTAGTGTATGATATGAATAAATTAAAAGTGCTGTTTGGAAAAATTATAAATTTTGGACTGACATGATGGTTTTTATGCCTTTTATACCTATATTAGTTGGTCTAATCTAATATATCTATCACAGTTCTAAAACATATTGGTAAAAAACTATATATTGAGGTCATATTAATGGTATATGGAGCATAGAAAACTCTAGAGACCATATAAGTGCTCGATATCCTACATATTTAATAGCAATTAAACAGGGTCAGAAATCTGAATAATAACAATGGATAACTATAATGCATTCATATAGGATTTTTCTAGTGAATCATATTATATGAAATTTCTTTTCTATGTTTTTCATTTAGAATTCAATCCACTTTCTATTATAGTTGTTTCTCTCCATTATTTTAAGGATAAACATCCAATTCCAATATTAGCACTAAAACAGGTCACGACAGCTAATAAGAAAAGAGATACTGTTATAACGTCGTTCACATTTTAGCAATCCTTTTGCAACTTCTTCTAAACTCCGCAAGTCTCTTTCAATTTCTCCGTGCACTCCGATTAATCACCACACAGCAAGGCTCCGGCACATCTCACAATGACTGATCGAAAAGCGGCTAATCCTTAATCGTGAACTGTCCGACGTTATCGGTGTGTCGCGGAGCCATTCGTACCCACGCATCCGAAAGAGCGCAGCATCCGTCTGGATCAAGCGACGAAAAACAAAAAAAGGGAAGACAAGATTGTAGGACACTTAATCGAGGCTGAAGACAAATAATTTCAGCTCTGCTCAAAAGCAAGTGCTCTTTTATATATATATATATATATATATATATATATATATACCTAAAAAAAATATATATATATAATTATATATATATATATTAAAAAAAAAAGAAATTGTGTGTGTTGACATGTGAACTGCTGAGAGGCTGCCAACTTATAAGTACAAGGTTAGAATAAAAAGTATGGCTGTCAATATTCACAGTCTGCCTCAGTTTGCTGTGCTCTTTCTATCCGGAACCTTCGAAAAATATTCAAATCGATATCGCAGGAATTTGCATGGAAAGCTGCCAAGATAAAAGAGAACATCTTTTTTTTTTTTTTTTTTTTTAGAGAACAGATGATCCTTCAACAGCTATTAATAGGGAAAAGAATTCACACTTCTCCGACACCAAGTCTGAAACCAGATTTGCTTTGTGAACACGCAACATGAAGGACTGCCGTTAAAAATGCCTGAGCCGGTGATGTCTGATTGCTCAAAAATGAAAATGAGGAAGGGTGGGAGCTCGTTATCAGACAGCTTGCTTTCGCACTGATGAGAGGAGAGGTGGATCCTCTGCTCCTCGGGTTTGGGATGAACAGATTAGAATGAGGATGGAGTGAATCATTTAGACGGATTGAAAGAGAGAGAGGGTTGAGAGCGAGAAAGAAAGGTGGGATCGGCCCATCGATCACAGTGTTCTGATGCAGCCTAGACAGCCAACGTCAGACTGAGACACAGGCGAGTTTTAGCCTGTGCACACACACACACACACACACACACACACACACACACACACACACACACACACAGAGTGGAGGATTTGTGAAACAGCATTTAACTCAGCCACATGGCGAAGTATTACGTTTTTTGTTTTTTTTTCTCTTCACAAAAATGAGCTCAATGCCAGAATCGATGCAGCCTGAATCAGTCGTGCAAGTCTACACTGTGTGTGCTGAGAAAAGCAGAAGTGTGGCTCTTTTTACTAGTTTGAGGACATCTGTTCTGTTTCTATTTTTTTTTTCTGGTTATGCCAGGGATAGCTGGAAAAGAGAGAACAGGCTGAACACATTTTCTCCTTCCAGCCAAATAAATGTACTGTTTGTGCTTTTTCTGATGCACGTAGATTGGCACAGGCACAGAGAAATGATCCTTTAAATCACATAGGAAATGGAAGGCGATAGATCGAAGCAGGTAAATACTTATATATACAAAAGAATGTGGACACCTGACCAAAAGATTGAATGTGCTTTTTCAGAGAATTTAGTCCTCATATGCTGTTATAATAACCTCCAATCTTCTGGAACGATGATCAACTAGCTTCTGGTGAGTTAAACATGCCTGGGGCAGTCAGAGTTCCAATTCATCCAAACAGTTTTAGGGTTGAGATCAAGGCTCTATAGCAGGCCACTCAAGATCTAGATTGAGAAAGGCGCAATCACACTCAAGGTAGTCAGAGAAAATGTATGAGTTTAGAAAAGCACTAGCACAATCACATGAGATACCGACAAATACACAGAGAAATAAACTGGCACTTGCACAGAGCACACATTCAGCATGCGATTACACACGGATTCGACATACTGTAACATTGTGACAATATAACATTATGACCAGTGAGTGAATAACACTGATTATATCTTCATCATGGCACATGTTAGTGGGTGGGATATATCAGGCAGCAAGTGAGCATTTTGTCCTCAAAGTTGACGTGTTAGAAGCGGGAAAGGATTTAAGAAAGAGACAAATGTGTGATGGCTAGACGACTGGGTCAGAGCATCTCGAAAAAAGGGGGTGGTCTCTGCAGTGGTCAGTGTCTATCAAAAGTAGTAAACCGGCGACAGGGTCGTGGGCGACCAAGGCTCATCGATGCACGTGGGGTCCGACCCAACAGACGAGCTCCTGTAGCTCAAACTGCTGAAAACGTTAATGTAGGTAATGTTTGACACGTCAGGACTGTTTTGGTAGCAAAAGGGGGACCAACCCAATTTTAGGCAGGTGGTCATAATGTTATGCCTGATCAGTGTAGAAGGTGAAGAAGAAGAAGCTGCCATGTGACGTGCAAAACAACATAGTGAAATTCTTGCTTCACATATCCTAGATATGTTAGGAGGCTGGGGTCAGAGCTAAGGGTCAGCCATATTACAGCACCCTGGAGCACAGAGGGCTAAGGGCCTTGCTCAAGGGCCCCAAAAGTGTCAGCTTGGCGATAGCAGGGCTTGAAACTCTAACCTTCTGATCAGTACCCAAGAGCTTTAACCACTGAGGTGCCACTTCCCTATAAAGCCCCATAAAAAGATGTAAATATAAAAAAAAAGCACAAAGAAAACCAGACTTTAGCTTGAAGCAAGCACAACTATAGCACAACTACACAACAAAACACATGAATTGGACATGAGACAGCAACAACCGCATGGGGAAATAATGCGTCCAGACTGACACTGGCTCAATTACACATAGAAAAACACCAGCATTGTGCTAACCAGCAAATTATTCCCCCTGATGTTTCCATGTTAAAAGTCCTGACTAAAAAGTCAATAACGCAGCATATCATGAGCACAGAGTGAGGAAACGCAAGTGTACCTATCCCATGTTTAGAAGAAGAAAAAAAAACATCGCTTAAAAGAAAATTCTATGGTATTAATAATGTGATATTTGCATTCAGGCCAATATGTATTTGGATCCTGGCAATGCCATTTAATCTGTGTACAACACTACACTGAAGATGAAATGAAATGAAATAATGACTGGAGCTCAAAGTGCAGGCTTTCGGCTATAATATGTGACTATTTACATCCAAAGAGGGTTAATGCTGTCGGAATTGCAAATCATTTGTCGTTAATGACTGCCTGAAGCCTGGAACCCACAAACATCAGCAGAGACTCGGTTTCTTCCCTGGTGATCCACTGCCAGGCCTTTCCTGCAGCTGTCTTCAGTTCCTGCTTATTCTTGGGGCATGTCGCTTTCAGTGTTCCCTTCAGCAAGTGAAACGCATGCTCACTTTCATCCAGGTCAGGTGGTTGACTTGGGCCTTTGAAGAACATTACAGTTGTTTTGCCATTTTAAAAGTTGTATCCAAAGTTGTTGAATCTGAGCAGATAATATAACTCTATTAACGTCTTTATCCTGCCTTTTTTGTTAGTACCGTAATTTCCGGACTATTAAGCGCACCCATATATAAGCCAATTTGACAAAGATTTTTATTTTGAACATAAATAAGCCGCACCTGTCTATTAGTTTTAGTGTCTACACTAAAACTAATGAACTTTACACAGGCTTTAACAAAAGACAGTGTCTGTTACACGGTGTAACGGGTGAAATATGTTGTGGCTCCTTTAAGAGCAGAGCGGTATTTTGGGAATAGCATGCTGCCGCATTTTTCCGCTATTACTGCATGTGTGCAAGACCGAGGAATATGTCCTTATTATTTTCTGATGCTCATTTCTAAGTTTCTTTGACTAACCCGTAATGCTGTTGCCAAGAAAAATAAAAAAGCACGAGTTTTGGAAACCTGTCTGTGCTTATATGATTTCTGTTGCAACTGGAGTTAGCGAGCTCTCCCTTCACCCAGACTCAACGCGTTACAACGGCTTGTATCTAAACAGTAGCCTACCAAGAAAGTCATTGTTCACTGTCTTCCTCCTTCCTTTCACAACTATTTCTCTCGAGAGTTTATCTTTTGGCATCGTCGTGCGTAAAAAAAAAGACGTTTTTTTCTCCCGATGCCGTGCAGCTCAGAACACAGGTGAGGTGCGTTTTTTCGTTTCCGTTCTGAAATTTCATTGGTCTAATGTTATGGGGCTCCGTTTTTTGGCTTGAAGTTTGTGAAACCGAGAAAAACTCAGGAAAATTCATAAATAAGCCGCTTCGTCGTTTAAGCCGCGGGGTTCAAAACGTGGGAAAAAAGTAGCGGCTTATAGTCCGAATAATACGGTATTCACATCATCCATAAATAAGAAGGAACTAATTCTATGGGCAGCCTCATGAAAATGAAGTAAGAATCCAAAGATAATGAGGCAGTTCTTTCCATATTTTTATAACCTGATCTTTGGAGCATTTTGATGCTAGCTGATCTTTGTCTCATCTATCCATAGAAAGTTCCAGAAAGTTCCAGAACGAGGTCCCCCCCCCGGCTTTTGGGGGTTGCCAGTTCATTTGTTCAGGTGAAGTCTCCACTTGGTTGATGACTTTGTAACCTCTTGAAAGGTGTTCTTGATCTTGTCTAATGCTGTGAGGACATTTTTCTCTTACCAGGAAAATAAACACCACAGTTTTTTTTACTAGTCTTCACTAGTCTTCAAATAGCTGTTTAGTCCACATCTTATATTCTTCCCTATGGGTTTGTTTGGATTTTTTTAACCGAACAATAGCTTGATTTGCTGTCAGCTACTGTACACACTTTAAACTTTATATTATAAGTAAATGGAACCAGATTCAAATGCATAATTTGAGAAAAACTTTAGATCTTTAGTATTTGTTTACATGCAAGTAAAATATTGTGGGAATAACATACATCAGGGCATGGAGCGTATGGAGCTCAGCAGCCAATTGGTCAATTATTTCTGTCTTAAAAAAACAACAACAACAAAAAAAAACATTAATTAAAGAGCTGCAGTGACGTATTCAGTATTGAGATCTGTAGTTGTATGAATTGTTGTATAAATGAGAATTCTAAACTCACTCTGTATAAGGGTGGCCGCCAAATGCTGTGAATGTAAGGTGAAACAGTCATGTAATGGGAATCATAGCCGTGTGCTGTATTCGCCACAATTATGTGATTTGAGGAAAATTCTAGCTCAGTAGTTGAACTTCTGACTGAAAGGTTGTGAGTTTAAATCCCAGCCGCCATTGCTGGGCCCTTGAGCGAGTCCATTAACCCTCAACTGATCGTATAAATTAAATGAGATATCTGTCAAATGCCATACATGTAAAATGTAACTCCAATATAAATGCAGGTAAATGCCAATATAGTATGCTGTAAGTAATAACAATTTTCTCAATGTACAAATATGCAACTAAACTGCATATAGATTGAAGAACAATAAGATTGTGCAAAAAAAAAAAAAAAAAAAAAAAAAAAAAAAAATATATATATATATATATATATATATATATATATATATATATATATATATATATATATATATATATATAATATTTTGTAAAATGTAGCGCTCACCCACCAAAATGCAATCATTTTAGTTACTGTTTTTTTGGGTTGTTTTAGATTTTTGTTGGGTTTTTTTTTGGTAAAGATGTTTGCAATTTCCTACGCTTATGAATCAGGATTCCACTAAAGTTTGTCTTTCAAAAACACCAAGCAACAATTAAATTAGGTTGAAGATAACTGACTTTTTATAACATAAAACTCTTGGATATGTATGAACTCTAAAAACCTGTATTAAGCTCAGTGGCTATCTTAGACTGTCTAAAATCGAAGAAATATTCATTATTTGTTTATTATTATATTATAAAACAAAATGATAAGAAGAAATTCCCTCATAAGCCGAAGCAGATACTTGCATGTTGGTAGTGATGTGTGGAATAGATTGAGAATGAAATAACTAAATCAATCCTCATTCTCTACAACATAGAGTATGTGATTAGCACCCAAATGAAATTGATCAAGAATCTCCATAAATACAACAGATGGTTCTATTCATTAACTTGCATGTGTGTGAGTGTGTGAGTGTGTATGAACATGTTGTTTCCAGAATTCTCATTCAACAGGTGCAGTATAAACGTTAATTTTAGTTTTTAAATCTTTTCTAGCGGAGTGTAATGATGGAATGTAGAGTAAACTGCAAACAATGTGTACATTAAAATATATAATCCAATATATATAAAAAATACATTGTATAGAGTATATAGGGAAAATAGTGTCTAGAGGAGAGTACGGTATGAAAAAGTGATAGAATTTATATAATTTCAGACAAAAAACAAGTGATAGTGAAATGGGTATTGGTGAAAATGTTCAGTATTGTACAGAATAGTAAGAAAAGTAAAAATAGTGGAAATTGATGAAAACTACAAAAGTATTGCAAGAATGTTTATGATTGAAACAGTGCCATTAGTGAAGAATAAGGGAAGGTGAAAAGTGGAGAATTATAATCAATTTATGAACAATCAATCAAAGTACTAATGACAAAATAGTGAGTATAGTGGATGATTTTAGAATGCACATGTGTAGATGATTATAGTTAATTAGAAAAGTGATTAGAGAGGAAAACCATACTCATACTGAGTATTGATGAGACCCATAATGAAGAAAATGAGTATAGATGAAAATCATAGAAATAGTAAGTGTTCATGAGGTTTAAAAAGGGGAAAGTGAGTATAGAGTCATGACTGGTATAATGACTATTCATACTAGTGGGAAGAGTGAGTGTAACAAACACAATAACAAGTATAGTAAGTATAGTGAAGAATAATAATAGTGATCATGAGTACCAGAGATCATAGTGAGCATAGAAATATTATCCATAAGCATAATGGTGTACAAGGAGACACAATAAGTAAAATGCAGAAAAAAAGATGGAGTATAGATTAAAAAGTACTGTACTATAATAGTTACTATAATGAGAAGGAGTAAACTGTTTATATTCTTTTAGAAAAGTCGAAAGTTCCTTGACTTGAAGCGTTTCAAACCCTTTTTCACATGGTGCAACTCTACTATAACCAACGACAAACATGTTGCATCCACACACAGACCTGAAATTGGTAATTTCCTAGACCCCAGCTGAAATAAAGGTTATGGCAAGGTGCTGTAGTGATCACTGTATGAGGTGCTGTTACCGCATACGCCTATAGCAAAATGTATATTTGACGAGAAGTAGAAAAGAGCAGAGAGCTAACGGATCGAGAGTTTCTTACTGCGGGACCACGTGCGGCGTGCGGCGGCGAAGCTTCAAGTCCAAGCCTGCTTTCATCTGTAAGAGAAGAGAAACGAGTCGTCAGTACAAGCTCACTTCCTTTTTAAAATTGCATGCTTGCATTTGGTTTTAATCGATATTTCAGCAGCAGGGTTTTGTTTTTTGTTATGTTTTCATTTCTTTTGTTCATTTTTTTGACATTGACGTTGCTTTAACACAAATAAGAACAAAGTCATTAGATTACTCGATATAAAACTGGTCTTCTTGTATTTTTTATTAATAGCTACACATTTTTTAGGAGGCAGGCTTTCTACGTATTTTTTCTGTCATGTCATGTGGAGGAAAAAAAAACACTTCTACCCTACTATTTAATTCCCTCTCAAATCACTGACACAAATTTTCAGAAAGTAATTAAGCATAAAAGTACTTAAAAGAACCTTTGAGTCACAAATGCTTATGAAAAGTGTGTGTTTCAAATTCTAAGAAATGCTTTCAAGTATTCAAAAAAACAAAAAAACCCTTCACCAGTTTTCACAATCATCGTTCCATCTAATGCTCCATCTGTTTTCCTCACGCACGCGTAAACTTTTCGATCTGTCTTTCACACACTCCCTTTCCTAGTTCTCACTACACCATCCTTCTTATTTACACCTTCACCCCTTTTCGCTCGGCAGACAGAGTGGGACTTCTTTTTTGCGTCTCGCATGATTTAATCAGGAGTTTGCAGGCGAGACGCGCTGACGTCTCGTTAAACTCGACGTGACAGACTTTGTTTTTTTTCGCAACAGCGGTAACGTGGAATGCTTCACCATCAGATGGATCATAAGCGTGTGACAAACTTCAGATCCTCGCGAAATGCAACTGCAAAAAAAAGAAAAAAAAAGTGACGCTGCTTCGACTTTTAATTTGTGTGTAATTAAACAAACCTGACTGCTTGTAGCTTCGATGCACAGCACACGTGTTTAACCGGAATGACTGATTTCCTGGAGAAGCGCCGATAAAATGATAATCATCCCAGGGTTATTAATTCTAATCATGGGTTTTGTTCAATTGGTAAGCATATCGCGCGGTAAGCTAAGGGGACTTTCTGAGCATTGATCAGAGCTAATGGGACGTTACACATCCTAAGCACTAACATCAAAGTCGTACATGACTAGCCACTGCTTTTCCTCTCCGTTATTCTGTTCCATCCGGTGGAAAAATAAAGAAGAACACCGTCGGGCCAGGAATAATAATAATAAAAAAAAGGTTGCAGTTGATTCAGCAACTCTTTAATGAAATGTCTCTGGCATGCACAACTGCTGAGTTGCCTGTTCTTTTTAAACATTTAGTCATTAGTCCAGCAAACAATAACGCTTTCTAGAAAATACGAAAAAAAAAAGAGATCAATTACCTTGAGTTTGTTATATATAACTATAGTGTAACTATTTTTTTTTCTACGGTTTTACTGAAAGTGGTAGCTTAGTGGTTAAAACATTGGACAATGGATGCAAAAGTTCAAATCCCAGCCACACCAAGCTACCTCTTCTGGTCCCCTGAGAAAGGCCCTTAACACCAAAGCAGCTCATTCATATTGTGTTCTCAGAGGTTTGCTATTAGGCCCATTTATTCACTTATTCTCACTATTGTATAATAAAGACACTAGAGCTCTAACTGCCACATATGTTGTACATAATACCACAGAACATATTGTGGTTCTGGATAACACACAGAGCAAAACATAGATGGACCCACAGACCAGGACAAATGGGCAGATAAAGACATACTCAGAAAGACAATCGAAGTGAAAAATGGACCAACATTCTGATTGACAAGTGGGTTCTCAAGTAGGCAGACAATTAAATGAAGCACAGACCAAATCACAGAAAAAAAAACCAACAGACCCCTATTGGGATAGACACATGGAACGTAACAGACTAAAACTCTGGTACCAAAATTTGGTCATGCTGGAACAGGTTTGGGTCTCCTAGTTTAAGTGAAGGGAAGGTTTGGAAAAGAACTGCATATAGCCAGGAGGGTCAGGTGTCCAAATACTTTTGTCCATATAGTGTATATTAAATTATAAAAGTAGTTGAGTAAAGAGTAAAAGTTGCATATATGTTTGATACTCTGTAAAATACGTATGTAAGTACAATAACAAAGTACATTTACTCAAATACTTTACACCACTGTATGTGAGCCAACACTTAGTCCAAGCTACAGACCAAAACAGACCAACAGAAAGACCAACACAGAGGCCAGCATACAAATGATCAGTTAAACCCACACATGGATTAAAATGTGTTTAAAGATGGACAAACACTCAACTATATATACATGAAATCTAATTTCAAATAACATGGGGACAGCAGTTGACCACAGACCAACACATGGACAGATCAATGGCCAGGAACATGGACACACACTCCGACAGACAGAAAGACCAAAATACAGACCAGTAACTCAGACCAAAACAATGACGATGTTAAGGTTTTCGTTAGGAGTGACAAGAATGGACAAGACTAGAAATAAGTTTATTAGAGGGAGAGCGCATGTTGGACGTTTTGGAGACAAGGTGAGGAAAGCGAGATTGAGATGGTTTGGACATGTGCAGAGGAAGGACATGGGGTATATTGGTAGGAGAATGCTTAGGATGGAGCCACCAGGAAGGAGAAAAAGAGGAAGGCCAAGAAGGAGGTTCATGGATGTGGTGAGGGAAGACATGCAGGTAGTTGGTTTGAAAGAGGCAGATGTAGAGGACAGGGGGGTATGGAGACGGATGATCCGCTGTGGCGACCCATAATGGGAGCAATAGAAAGAAGAAGAAAAAGAAGAACTTAGACCATAACAAGTACTATTTACTGTAGATGTTCCATTTTCGAGACAGCTGTCCCACAAATTTCCAGATTTCAGGCAGCATCATAGGTACAGTATCTCAATGTAGACAATTTCAGATAAAACCCATATTTTAAAAAGGATCTCGAAGGATTTTTTTTGTATTTTTAAAAACAATGCTTTCAGGTAGTGTGATTGGAAGTATTCAGTGTGGAAGCTGCTTACAAAATGGAACTCACTCTAACCCCCATATAGGTGGGATTAGTTTTATAAAAGAGAATTGGTTAAATTAGGTCAGTGATCTGATTGCTTTCAGAATTTGTATGTTATTTGCCTAAATTACCGTAGATACCCCATAATGGTGCATCATAATATCTATAATGCATTTCTGCTTGACACGTCAGGTGGGACGCCCAAACATTAATACCCGGGTGCACGGTTGTTAGTACTGGGTTTAATTATGAAAATACCATGAAATTGATTGAAACAAAATACTCTCACTGTGGGAGCTTTGCGTTCGGGTGAAAAAACTAAAGGCAATTTGCTCCAGAATTATTACCAATTTGGAGCCGATTAAAATCACACATCTTGTTGGTAATCACTTAAATGACCTCCCCTGCTAAAGCTAATCCAACTCTGAAACAGCTTTAGGTGAGCAGGATTGGCAGTGTTGAATTTCTTTGTTTAATGGTCCACACATTGTGCCGCCACAGCAGAACACACTCTGTATCAGATACACAGATCTATAGGAACTGCAGGGCCAGGCTGGCGTTCGGCGCAGTCAAACCTGAGGAAACACTTTAATGGGAATCATTCAGTTTTTATATTGAGGGAGGTTTAATCAAGACTGCATAGAGCTCCTTCTGCACACTGAAATCCACAGTGAAGATTGAAGCATGAAAACCACAGTGACCAGCAATCCGGACTTTATATACGGGTTATGTTATGATGAGAGATCATTCAAGCTACAAATATGAATATTGCTTTTAACAACCAAACAATCCACATTTAAATAAAAAGAGAGCTCTGTATGTGCTGTTTTTTTTGGGGGGGTGGAACTTTCAAGCCATATGTGGTTCCTCCCCAAAACTGTTACCACAAAGTTAGAAGCAAACAAGTGTATAGGATGTGTTTGGAAGTGGTATCATTAATTTTCCCCTCACTTGATCTAAAAGACTAAAACCAGCTCTATGAAGATATAGTTTACATGGGTTGAAGTGGAAGATCTTGAGTGGTCCACTATAGAGCTCTGACCTCAACTCTATTGAACAACTTTGGGATGAATTGGAACCCTGAATGAAGACCAGGACTTTTCACACCACAATAGCACCTGATAAAGTCAATACCTGACTGACTCTTTGGGTGAATACACACAAATAGTGGAACATCTTTTCAGAAGAGGGTAGGTTATTGCAACAGCAAATAGAGACCAAATGTCAAATAGGATGTTCCAAGACCATACAAATCTTATAGTCTGGTGTCCACATATTTTTGTCCATTTTATCTCCGATCATTATCCCTGACAAATTGCTTTTTTTAATCAAAGGTCTAGAAATGCTTTTTGTTCAAACTATTTTCTTAGAGGGATCATTGTCATTATGGCTTGCTTCTGCATGTCACTGATCTGAACCCTGATATTTATATTATTTATATTAAAATACAGTTGAAAGACTGAAAAGTGTACACCGACCAGGCACAACAGTATGAGTTGTGAAGTAAATAACACTGATTATCTCTTCATCATGGCACCTGTTAGTGGGTGCGATTTTTTAAGCAGCAAGTGAACATTTTGACCTCAATTTTGATGTGTTAGAAGCAGGAAAAATGGGCAAGTGTAAGGATTTGAGTTTGACAAGAGACAAATTGAGGTGAGAGCATCTCCAAAACTGGTCAGAATCTATCAAAAGTAGTCCAAGGAAGGAACAGTGGTGAACCGGCAACAGGGACATGGGAGGCCGAGGCTCGTTGATGCACGTGGAGAGCGAAGGCTGGTCCGTGTGGTCTGATCCAGCAGATAATCTCCTGTTAATGCTGTTAATGCTCGATGGGTCTGAACTGTTTTGGCAGCAAAAGAAGGACCAACACAATATTAGGCAGGTGGTCATAATGTTATGCCTGATCAGTGGCCATAATGTTATGCCTGATCAGTGGTCATAATGTTATGCCTGATCAGTGGTCATAATGTTATGCCTGATCAGTGGTCATAATGTTATGCCTGATCAGTGGCCATAATGTTATGCCTGATCAGTGGCCATAATGTTATGCCTGATCAGTGGCCATAATGTTATGCCTGATCAGTGGTCATAATGTTATGCCTGATCAGTGGCCATAATGTTATGCCTGATCAGTGGCCATAATGTTATGCCTGGTCGGTGTATTGCCTCACACTTTAAAGCACTCAATGTCTGATGTTTGTTCTTCCATGGTTATCATTGGTTTTGCTCATATTCAGGTCATGATCTTGATTTTATTTCATATCACTAAATGTTTTTCTGTCATTGTTTCATAAATGTGCACTTCCAATATGCAATTAAAACGATCTGCACCTAATCTGCACTGAATTATCCACGTCATTGTTTAAACTTTTTCAACTCTTTTTTGTTTTTTTTTCTTTGAAAGTAAAAGTTTAATTAGATGTAAATTTCACTTAAACTGATGTACTGGATACAAGATATATTAGCTGTAAATATGTGACAAATAAATTCTGCAAAAGAAAGTCACCTTGGGATGTCATGTTCCACTTCTTAGGATGAAGCTTTTCCTGGGAGACCGATTTTGACATGGTGCTTTCAGTGTTGTTTGTAAACTTGAATTTGATAACACTTTTTTCTGGATCCACCTGGAAGAAAGTGAAAAAGTGCACATTGGGAACAAGCGTACATCACAAGTGACGTGCTTTATGTATTGTGTATTAATTAAACCTGAAGAACCATAACCCCAAACCGTCCCAGACACTCAAATGGCAATATTCAAGTGAGCAAAACTCAGTCCTGTGAGCGCCATATGCGGCAGAAATGGTGTGTGGAAGCAAAGGCTTATCGTTGTGTACCTTGTCAGCAGATATGAGCTGCCTGGGATACGGTGATGTTACTGCAGGGCTTCGTCTAATGATGCTAATTGACTTTAATATGACAGCAGCACAACAGGATGGAGCTAATACACTAATGAGGGTGTAATGGCTGTAATGGCGGTTAGAGTCGGCCCATAAGACCCACAGGGATCCTCTGCAGTTCTTCTGGACCGATCTGTACCGGCAGAGGCGCTTTTTTCTAAAGATGTTGGCGATAAATACGGTAATTACAATGGAACCGTTATCAGAATTGTGGGATTGTACAATTTACAGGATGTTCATGTGTGTGTTAAACAAATTGCAAACAAAATGAGTGGCAGGTTTGTTTGTTTGTTTGTTTGTGGAATCAGATTCGTATGTGTTTTGTGAACATCTGATTTCACATTAAATTCCCATTTATTGTTACAATAACCTCCACTTTTCCACTAGATTCTGGTGTGTATTTCGGTGTGTATCCAATCAATATCACCTTATTTGTGACTGTTAAACCTGATCTAGTAAATTCAGCCCCATTTATCAAGCTACATGATATGGATCAACGTTTGTGGACACCATAACATTCGTATCTGCTTTTGGAACATCATTTCATTCCACATTTAGTCGCAATTTGTTGTTACAATAACCTCCACTCTCCTGGGTAGATGTTCTATGTTTAGGAGTGCGCCTGTGGAGATTTTTGCTCATTCAGCAATAAAGGTGTTAGTAAACTCAGCTACTGATTTAGGTGAGGTGAGGAGGCCTGGGGTGCAGTCACTGTTCCAAATCATCCCAAATGCGTCCAAAAAATTTGAGTTCAGAGCTTTAGAGCAGAACACTCAGATCTCGCTTTGAGCACAGGGACATTGTCATACCGCAATACAGGTTTGGGTCTTCAAGTTTACATTAGAGAAAATTGAAGACTACGTCCAAAGACATCCTATACAATTGTGTACTTCCAACTTTGTGGTAACAGTTTGGGGAAGAACCACATTTGGCTGGTGTCAAGTCTGATGTCCCAATACTATTGTCCATATAGTGTATCTTTTAGTATTTACCCCGAATAAGCTTTTTAATCAGGTTCCGAAAGCAAGCAAGATGTTTCAAGATCTATCTAAGATTGTATATCAATTTTGTGAATCAATTATTCGGAGCATTAAAATAAATAATTCAGTTTGGCAGTGGAGGAAAAAAGAGCCATCCATTTTTTTTTTTTGTTTCGGGTTTCTGTTTTCGATCCCAGGTTTAGCACTAAAAGGTTTAAATCAAATTATATCGTTCTTGTATCGAGTGTTCTAATATTTGTCGATGTGTTTAAATCTTACCTGCTGTGTGTGTGCTGTGTAAACCAGAACTCCATAGGGGTTGGGTAAAGCACCACCCTGCAGGTTAACACATACGCTTTCATATGGGCCGGCAGGATCAGAGAAAGGACTCCAGACACCCCAGCGCACACACTGCATAAAAACCACCCTCTGCACGGCTGCCGAGGGCATCTACAGAGAAAAGAAATAAAGCATTAAATTGAATGATTGGGTATGCTGCTGCAACGACCAATGGCATCCGCACTTCTCATTTCCTTTTCACAACGGATCATGCAGCAATATTAACTGCCCCCTCGTTTAGATTCGAACAATATATTTAGTGAGGTATTTAATTAGTTTCGCGCACATTCTATTGATTCTGTCGATGATATAAGATTCGGTGAGGGAAGATGTTCTGAATTACATTTAGTAGTCGCTTCTTGTTTTGCTCTGGTAAGAATGAGACAAAGTTACAAAAACATATGCAAGAAAACGAACAAACCAACATACATGCAGAAAAATTAAAGGTAAATTAAAGGTAATTTTTGAAATACTATTTAAAATATTAAATAAATAATACATGCATTAATAATAATACTAATAATAACAATATTACCACAAATAAACAAAAAAACAATTAAATAAATAAATAAATAAATAAATAAATAAATAAATAAATAAATAAAGGGATGCACACCTTCAAACACCAAAACTGGCATGTCCCTATTCATGTTTTTTTTTTTTTTTTCCCCCAGTGCATGTATCTGCTTTAAATGTTAACACATACTGTCTTTTTTTTTTTATATGGACGGACATGTATAGATTCAAGCTTAAAAATAATATCCGTAAGGATCACATCAATACACATCAATACACAAAATTACTACTACTACTACTCCGAGAAAAAAAAACAAACAAAAAAAAAAAAAAAAAAAAAAAAAAAAATTATATATATATATATATATATATATATAGAGAGAGAGAGAGAGAGAGAGAGAGAGAGAGAGAGAGAGAGAGAGAGAGAGAGAGAGAGAGAGAGAATGAGAATGGCTCCACATGAAGAGCCTAAACAGCTATGAGGTTACTGTGGAGGGTTAAACTGAAGAACCATGAGGATGGATTCGGACTGTAATTATTATATACAGTCTGCTACAATTCCTCAGGGCTGCAATTACCATGAACGGTTTTGAAGTGTCTATGTGTTGACTAATCTCAACAATGATAAATCTGAATAAATGGACAGTTGATGTCACTCATAAGATTCATATGTGCTTTTTTAACATTCCATTTCACATTTAGTCCCATTTTCTATTAAAATAAACTCCAGTGTACTAGTGGAGATTTGAGCTAAATCAGCCACCAGGGTGGTAGGAAGGTCAGGTAGTGATGAGGAGGCCTGGGGTGCAGTGAGAGTTCCAAATCATCCCACAGGTGTTTAATAGGTTTGAGATCAGACCTTTATAGAAGGCCACTCAACATCTTCTCGAACTCATGTAGATAGATATCTTCATAGAGCTGGTTTTGTGCACAGAGACTTTACTAGTTCAAGCGAAGGGAAAATTTTATGATGCCATATCCAAAGACATGCTATAAAACTGTGGGCCTCCAACTTTGTGGTAATAGTTTGGAGAAAAGCCAACTGTAGTGTATCATACACTGTATGTTTGCAGGGTATGGTGTGAAGAGTGAGGCAGAAAGACTACAGGGGGAGCAAGTAGAATAGAAATCTCAATTTTCACTGTATGAAAAAATAAGTCTGGGCTAAAAGTGTTGCTATGTTTATTTAATTAGCAGTCGCTGAAGTACCATACAGATTTTGGAATTGGGGTGACCTTATGCCTTCACTAAACCAGGCTACAAGAAATGGGACATGGCTTTAACAGGCTTGGTTTAAGTAAGAAAATTGGTGTTTTGTCCTTGTGTCTGTGGAAAAAGGGAGTCTCGAGAGGTAAGGATGTTATCACAGTTTTGGACAAAAGTAGAGCAAGTGAACATGAGAGAAGACAGATTTCTTTTTTTTTTACTCAGGTTTATCTATGTTCCTCTATCATAAACTCTTCAGACAAAACACATCACTGTTGTCTGCTTAATCAAAGCTTCCAAGAGAAAAAAAAATAATAAGAAGAATAAAATAAAGTGGGAGGCACTTGTAAGAGCAACAGATTAACATGCCTCTCTTGATTTAGTGTTTTATATATATATATATATATATATATAATATATATATATATATATATATATATATATATATATATAAATCAGATTAGTATTTACAGTATATAATCATCATCAGACAGATGAGAGTTTTGCTATTTAATCTCAGCTCTCAGCTACACAAGAGACAATAACATTAGACATAAAATCTAAATAAATATAAGCATATTTATATTGGGGCTGTCAATGAAATTTAATATTAAATCGCAAATAATCGCATGATTGTCATGAGTTAACTGGTGATTAATCACAACTTAATCGCACATTTCTATCTGTTCTAAATGTTCTTTAAATTAATACTTTCCAAGTTTTTAATACTCTAATCAACACGGGCATGGACAAATATTAATGCTTTATGGAAATGTGTATTTATTATTAGTAAAACCAGACTTAACATCGGGCATGAATACAAAATATTCTTGTAAATGTTTTAAAGTAATTACTGTGTTTTAAATTACATAAATCATCAGGACACCGAACGGAAACTTTGCTATTTTCCACATGGATGGTTTTAATAACCGGATGTGAGCATCATGGGGGATTTTGGTGTTCGATTTGAGACTTGGCGCATCAATAAAGCAAATGTTTAGTGATAAAAAATTCTTTTTCGGTGTTTATTTTAATCTTTTTATAGCCGAGTAAAGAACGGACGTTGTGAATAAATGTGTGTCAAACAGAAATGAGCGGCGCATTAATCTCGTGCGTTAATAACATTTCTGGTGTTTTAATAATTTTTGCGTTAATTGCGATAATATATATTTAAATAATATTTTATGGAAATTTTAACTCATTTTACTAATCGCATAAAAAAGGAATAAAATTAGCTAACTAAATTGAATTAAAAAATACAAATAAGTTGTATAAAAATGTAATCAAAACTTAATTAATTAAAAAAAATATTCATTAATTAATAACAAAATATAAATAAATAAATGAAAGGAAAAAATATTACGGGCCACTTTAATGTCAGACTTACTCTGGCCAGTAGGATTAGTCTTAGCACTGAGAACTTCACTTACACAAGCCGGCATTTTCCTTTCCTTTCTTGGAAAAAAAAAGGAAAGAAAATAGATGGTAGCTATCTCATGATCAAACAGCCCTCCTATAGGATAAAACATCATGGCCGATCATTTATAAGTTGGACGAGCTCGATACAAGAAAATTAATCAGGAAAAAGAAATGAGAGAGAAAAGAAGAGCAACAAGTTGCCGTGGTTCTCCTTTCTCCTGCTTGTTTTTCCTCACGCCCTCCATTTACCTTGGTCTTAATCTCAATCTATTGTTCAATCTCTCTTTCACACACAAACACACACACACACACACACACACACACACACACACACACACACACACACACACACACACACACACACACACACACACAGAGAGAGAGAGAGAGACACTTTGCCATATTATATACGGATGGCGATGTGATGTATCTGGTCTGAGATATATCTGCTGTGTGATAAATACTCTGCACTTCAGCAAAGAGCACTAATGTAAGAGATTCATCTTGGGCACACAGATCCATCACTCGGCCGAAGAGAGCGGCCGGCAATAAACCATCCCGCGCCGGCGTAACGGGAGCCAAGCCCATTACGCATTTCACAGAACATGTGCTCTCTATCTAAACTAACATACAACCGCTAATGCTATCCGCAGCATGTTCTACGCGTCTCTAAAAAATGTACAAGGAGCCGCTAAGATTCGGTATAGCACCGCAAAAAGACTGTCATAAATCTTCTCATGGAATACTGCCCACTGATACTAAGGAGTTTAATGTCCGATACTGTAATAATGACTAAAACTATATAACATCAAAATTGTTTTACAAGAACTGTACTCAAAGTCCATCTGGATCCTTCCTCATGCTGTCCATCTCCTCTATTAAACATTAGCCAACTATAAAAGCAACAGCACGCATCCTGTTAGTTTAACTTCTCGACCTTGAAAACGAACTCTTTTCTCTTTGTGATCCAAACTGGCGCCTTTTTTCAATGTAGGCGACACACATTTCGTTTTTGGAGCTTTCCCCACAGGAGCGTGAGCTAATGAAGACGATCGAGCTCGCATCCCTCTCTGGAGGGGCTTGCGGAACAGGAGGACACACTTTACAACACACGAACACAAAACGATTTCCGCCTTTCTTTTATGGGTTAGGGCTCAGATGGCGCGAGGCAGGGACACAGGTGATAAGCGCTCGGAGGGCTTGGAAAGGTTCAGGCGCATAATCTGTCGCAAATGAGATAGCGTGAGCACGCTGCGTTTCAGCTGAGAGCGTCGGCATGGACACAAATAAGTCCAAATACTCGGGGCAGGCGCAGGCGGGTCACGGTTTAAAGGCCTTCGGAATGATGCAGCTCAGTTTTACTACAAAATATTTAGTAGTTTGTGTTTAACCCGGATAGCACTTGGTGAGATCAAATCCCCTTTGTAAGAAAGACCTGGTCAAAAAGGCAGCAAAAGACCCAACAAACTCAAATACCCCAAAATCCCTTTGAGAACAAACACAAAGGAACAGAAACAGAAAAAAATTATAATTAATTATATATTATATATATAAAATGTAATACATTTACAGCATTTGGTAAATGTTTTTATCCAGAGCTTATCCCATTTAAACAACTGAGCAGGTGATGTGCGATTGAGAAGGTATATGGGGTATATCAGTAGAAGAATGCTGAAGATAAAGCCACCAGGCATGATAAAAAGAAGAAGACCAAAAAAGAAGGTTTATGGATGTAGCAAGGAAAGACATGCAGGAGGTTGGTTTGAAAGAGGCAGATCTAGATGACAAAGTGATATCTAGACGGATGATCCGCTGTGGATAGACGAAAGAAAAATATACAACTGAGCAGTTGAGGGTTAAGGGCCTTGCTCAGGGGCCCAACAGTGGCATCTTGGTAGTGCTGGGATTTGAACACACACCCTAAGCTCAGACTTAGCACATGTACCAATAGGTTGTAGTTTTTGAAGATCATAATGTCCATTGATTTACACAAATAATGGAAGACAAATAAGTATATAGCAAGCCACATATTCATTTCTAATTAAAATAAATAGATGTTTTATGTTTTTATTAATTATTGCACTGTATTTCTAATTATGAATGATGCCAGACGTTTTAATCTAGTCGACACTCCATCAATGTTCATCACGACAGGTCAATACAGCCTACAGAAACATTTTTTTAGGAAACAGTCTATACAGCAGATACATGTTCCTGTCAAACAGAAGCTTTTCAGTAGTCTTGGAGAAGACCACATAGTTAGAGGCACACAATAATATAAGATGTCTCATTAAATTTTCCATTCACTTTAACTAGGAGACCCAAACCTGTTCCAGCTTGACAATGCCACTGTGCACAAAGTGAGCTCCAAGGAGATGTAGTTTACATGGGTTGGTGTGGAAGATCTTGAGTGGCCTGCTATAGAGCTCTGACCTCAACCCTTGTGGGATGATCCAACCAGACGAAACAAATTGTATATTCTTTTTGTTTGAGGAGGCCTGAGGCCCTGAGTGTTCCAATTGATCCCAAATATGTTCAATAGGGTTGAAATGAGAGATCTATAGCAGGCCACTCAAGATCTTCCACTCCAATCCATGTAAAGGTTGACAATCTGTCAGTGTTTATCACGACTGGCAAATGGACAACAGAGAGCCATTCAGATTAATTTTTTTACTTTTTCTAAAGATTAATTGCCACATTTAAATGCATTTGGGTGTGCTTGTAGCAATGAAGTGTATTTTCAGTAAAGGCCAAGCGATTGAGTTCAGCCTGAATGCTGCCATTTAAACAAATGTATTCTTCAAAGAAAATTCTTAATTCTGATTTGGGTCAGAGGGTGCTTTTTGTTAAGCACTATTTATTTATTATTTATTAAGAAATGTCCCCACTGTGGGACGAATAAAGGTATATCTTAATGCAAAATCATTTGCAAAGAAATGCATGGATAAAGTACCTTGTATAGTCACCTTGCTTCACGTAAACCTAAAAAGAGATGTAATTCTGGATATACTGAAGTTTTCAGTGAGACTGTATTAATTTAGCTTATACAAAAAATGTCTCCAGGGTTAGTGCTCTGTAACAATGGGATGCAAAGCTGTTTCCTCATAAATACATGTTCCTGTCGAACAAAAGCTTTTCAGTAGTCTTGTAAATGGTGACGGACAACAAAACCTTATATCATTTAATAAATCTACACAATTCGGCAGTTTCTATAGTGTGCTATTGGAATTTAAAAAGTTGCCTTATCTAGTTTGCGAGCTCAAAAATTTTAATGACGCCAAAGCTACCCTTGTCCAGTAGAGTAAAACTGTGTGAGGATTATATTGCATATGGTTTTCAAAACCATGAAATTGAATATAAAATACAGATAATACAGAATTCTGTACCAAACTACTAAGTAAACCAAGCTAGTACATGAGGGAGGAGCTAAAATCCGTCATATTTGATTATCACAGAAACATAATTGTTAATGTATCTGCTTGACTATCTGCCTCATTTCTCTCTCTCTCTCTCTCTCTCTCTCTCTCTCTCTCTCTCTCTCTCTTTCTTTCTTTCTTTCTTTCTTTCTTTCTTTCTTTCTTTCTTTCTTTCTTTTTAGTTTTAGTCCACGTACATTTTTGTAAGATTTGGAGATACATCATCAACAACTGATTGTTTCAGAATAGCTTTTAAATTTATTTATCCCAAGTGATGTCTTTTTATGGCTTGATTTACAGTTCTTAGCTCATCTTGAATTTTGGCCAAACCGCAAATGGATTCTAATCCACTTTATTTTGCACTCAAACTGTTCGGGATTTTCAATAAAGATTAATTGGCACATTTGACTGCATTTGGGTGTGCTTGTAGCAATGAAGTATTTTCAGTAAAGGCCAAGCGATTGAGTTTAGCCTGAATGCTGCCATTTAAACAAATTTACTCTTTTTTTGTACAATTCTTAATGATTATTTGGATCAGAAAGTGTTTTAAGCTTAGTTTTTTGCAATATTTATTAATACAAACTCATTTGCTAAGTCAATGCACAGATACCTTGTGCTTCACGTAAGCCTCTAAAAATGGATGGCATTCTGGATATGGCGCAGTTTTCTGTGGGAATGCATTAATTTAGCTTAGAAAAAAATAAATAAATAAACGTCACCAGCGTTAATGCTCTGTAACAATCGGATGCACAGCTGTTTCTTTCAAATTCTTTAAGATGGCTTTGTATTTACTATAGTGAGTTTTTTCCTATTGAAATCCAAAAAGCATAAAAACATAATTTTTTGAACATTGCTGCTTAATAAAAATAAAAATATATATGAAAATATAAAATAATGATTCAGCAAGATAGACAACACAGCGGCATCAAGATAATGAAAAACCCATGTTCAATATAAACAGGAGGCTCGACTTCAACTGTGCAATGCCGATGCATGGCGATGTACTGTATACTCAATGAAGTGCTGTCATCAGCTTGAAAGATTTACGCTATGCAGTGCTACACTACATGCCACGCTACATGGATCTGCCAGCATGACGGATGGGTTAAAAAAAAAAAAAAAAAAAAAGAGAGAGAGAGAGAGAGACTAGAATATGAATGAACCACAGCAGAATATAAACAAGTTCTGATAATGCTGTAAACTTTCACAATATACTGAATGTAAAAGAGAATGTGAGGATCGTTGGCTGAGTCCGATGTTGAGCCCAGTGCTAAGCTACATGCTGGCTAATTACACGTTCACATAAACTAGCTGACTCGAGGTTACAGCATGATTCTAAAAAGAAATAAGCTTAGAACATAAGTATTATGCTAAAACAAACAAACTAACTAACAGAAATATGAATAAAAAGTGTACAAATATTACTAAAAGGTATTACAGCACATGAGAGTTCTGGGTTCAAAAGAAAAAGAAAAGAAAAAAAAATACTGTTGATCTAAGCACAGGCTGAGTAATATCAACAAGACTGTAATTTCACAAGAGTGGTGGCTTATTACAGAGGGGAAAAAATCTATCATCTGTATTGCTGATTGCAACGCCCACACAAACAAAGGCTAAAACCATTTGATTGCATCCCGCACAACAAACTCAATGCAGACCGACGTAACCATCTACAACAACACGAAAAGAAAATGCACAGATCTGCTTATTTTCGTCTTTTTACCATTTGTAAAAAGAAATATTTTTTTTTTTCTTTGAGCATGACAGCAGAAAATGTCACGACGCATAAAGACGCTCAAGAGACATTTTAGCATAAAATCGAACGAATCTTATGTTCGGTGATCTGAAGCAGAACCGAGCACAAACACGACCAAAGTTGTGTTGCGAAGAAAGAAACGTGTTACGCAAGTCCCAAGTGCAGTTTTTTCAAGGTAACGACAATAAATATAGGGTAAATTCCTAACATATATGATTCAGCTCACTAAAATAGGGAATCTTACTTCAGTATCTTCTCAGCATATGCCCAAAAGCAGACCCCTGATTTTTCCAATCATATGCGGTGTTTCTCCAAACTGTTACCACAAAGTTGGAGGCACACAATTGTATAAAATGTCTTTGGATGTGGTAGAATGAAATATTCCCTTCACTTTAACTAGGAGACCCAAACCTGTTCCAGCATGACAATGCCCTTGTGTACAATGTGAGGGTATGGGCAGCACTCTCACACATCGGCACGTTCACACACACTTGCCCATCTGTCCATCTGCCCATTAATCAAACTGATTTCCTTGCAGGATATATAGATTTCTATGTAACATAATATTCTATTTGGGATCAGTAATCTGTCCACCTGCTCTCCCATGTTGGGAGATGAGTTGTAAAATTGTATTGATAGAAAAGAAGTCATGTAACTACCCAGGGTTTCCGCAGGATCTTATAAAGATTTGTGTTTGGTCCCTAACCACAAGGTTAGAGGCACACAATTGTATAGAATGTCTTTGGATGTGGTAGCATGAAATCATCCCTTCATCTTAACTAGCAGACCCAAACCTGTTCCAGCATGACAATGCCCTTGTGTACAAAGTGAACTCCATCAAGATACAGTCTACATGGGCTGGAATGTAACCCTACTCAACACCTTTGGGATAAATTGACCTGATCATTAAATTCGTACTTCATGCTGTTTGGTTGAGGAGGCCTGGGGTGCAGTGAGCATTTCAATTGACCTCAAAGGTATTCATTAGGGTTTATTTCAGAGCTCTACAACAGGCCACACAAGATCTTCCACTCCAACCCATGTAAACCATGTATTGTCATGTTGGAACAGCTTTGGGTCTGAAGAGAAAATGTATGCTGTACAATCGTGTGCTTTTGTGGTAATAGTTTGGGTTATAGTCAGGTGTCTCCATACTTGTCGACTAAATAAAGGAAGTACTCAAAAAGGTGCTTTTATTTAGAATTCGGGAAATTCAAAAATTCCCCGTAATTTTCACAATGTTTTGTTTTCAGTCTCCACGTATCTCTTTATTACACGGTCACGTGTCTTTTGAGTGGTGTTGATCCCTATTGTAGCCACCTGCTACCTGTCTAATTACCGATTCATTTCTCAGTTTAAGCATTTGAGCTGCATTGTTTCAGTGGGTCCATGTTAATGCATGTTTATGAGCCTATTTTTGCTGTATTGCCTGAGTCCCTTGAAGATAACTTCCTGGTTTCTGTGCTCTTGGTTATAATTATAATTACAGATTCTCTCGTGATCATCTTGCCATGCCTGTGATGCGACCCATGCGTAAGATCTGGATTTGCTCGAATACACCCGATGCTGATTTTACACGCTCATGTCCTGCTTCATTGACATGCAAGCTACAGTTGGAGGCAACTTCGGAATTGAGGGCTGAGGAAAAATTCCTCGAGTAAAACTAAAGAAACTATTTGAGGAGATGCCATAAATGGGCAAAGCTTCATCACGCATACTGTTACGAATATTCGAAAAAGCGAATACCATATAATTATATCCTTCTTCAAGTGGGTGTAGGCACATTTTCAACAAATCATCATCGCTGTATCAAATTGGAACCATTATTTGCTTTGTCACGTTAAACCCGTTAATCCGAAATTTTCAAAAACTTTTTTTTCAGCTACCTCGGTCCACCATCTTTATCAGAATCCCATCCTGCACTGCTGCTTAACAGAACCCCTCCATAAAACATGGCTAGCGTGCGCTGGCGCCGACTTCCAAACCTGATCAGCCATAAGCCAGGCATCATGGGAAGCCAAGGCTTTGGCCGTGATCCAGCACAGCAGATTGCTTCACATCCTCTTCATGTTGTCCCTCCTGGTCAAAAATTCACAAAGGCATAAAAGCATGCAGCAGCAGGAGCGTAGTTGTGGGACTCCACAAGCACTCGAGCAGCATGAAAGATGGCAGAGGTGTTTGAGAAGCATGCGACTCAGCCACAGAGGGTTTTAGATGTGTCAGTGATGATCGTGTGAAGAGTAAAGCCAAGCAAAACGCATGATTCCATTGCATTAGCCTTCAAAAAAGAAAGACGAACCATCTAGTTGGTAACATTTAGAAAAGCTCAGGTGTAATCTGTATATATATTTTTTTTGCTTTAAAATTATAATTTCTCTTTAAAAAGAAGGATGTGGAAAACATGATTACTTCTATGTAAAAACCCAGTAAACTGTAAAACAAAACATTCAATGTGAAGCCAGAGGTTCAGGGAGTTCGAGCAGCAAAAGCAACATCAGTGAGCGTCACTGTTTTACTGCAGAAAAAGTAGGATATCTTTGAAAGCTTCATTTTACTTTTTGTAAACATAAGAATTTTTCCTCTAAACCAAAAACTCTCATCTTTCCAAAGGACATTTTGCTAGAAGGCTGGTTTTAAACTCCTGTCTGCTTTTTTCTTTTTCTCATGTGTGCGTTTCTCTGTAAGAAGTTCTCTAGGTCTTCTAATATCCAGCTTATTTTCATTCCGACAGCAACACCTGGATCGACTTGAAACCACTGCACCTAAAGACTTGAAGGTCACCATCGGCTCTGTCTTGAAATTTTTCTGGGCTCTTTCCTCAACCATTCAAACAATCCTTCTGGTCAAACTTGAGTTGTATTTCCTATTGAGGCCACGTCCAGTCTATGGTCCCATGAGCCTAAATAACGTTGCCAGCAGTGCGGTCACAGGAATAACAATCATGTAAAAGATGGCTTTTCAGCCTTTAGGTTGACCATGCTTGCCTACTACTTTCCTGGCAGCCTCCTCAAACAACTCCCATCCTTTACTTTTTTCATGCTCGGTGAAATCCACAAAACAGCTCCAGGAAGAATTTGACATCCAAACTGGCTGATTGGTAGGAACGGGATCATAAAGTATTGACCCTGTTAATTCTGGTTTTGTATAAAGTGGACAAATTCTCATATCCAAATAACAATCTTGAGATGTATTTAGTTTTAACAAAGATAACTTTTTCTTCTCCTGTTTTGCCTCCATTCATTGTACAGCCAATGCTGTCATCTAGTCATGTATCTTGGGATACACGACACAAGGTCTTCCTCTGAATGCTATTCATCCACTGCAAATGATCCAAAACGCAGCTGCACGACTTGTGTCCAATCTGTCCAAGTTCTCCCACACCACCCCACTGCTGCGCTCCCTTTACTGGCTTCCAGTAGCTGCACGTATCAGATTCAAAACAATGATGCTTGCCTACAAGGCCAAAAATGGATCAGCACCATCGTACCTCAGAGACCTCAACACATCTCGCACTGCTCCATGCTGTCTGAGATCCTCCACCACTGCTCGACTGGTACCTCCTTCTCTCAGAATGATAGGTAAGTATACTTTAAGGCTCTTCTCTGTTCTAGCACTGAGGTGTTGGAATGAACTTCCCCTAGATATCGATACAGCAGAGTCCCTGACTATCTTCAAGCGACGATTGAAGACCTGCTTCTTCCTGAAACACTTCAATTAGCACTTTCCAAGTTTGCTCTGTAGAATTCTAGAGTTATATTTATATTAAGTTTGTAATCTAGCGTACCAGTGTAGATTTATGTGAGGCAAGAGTGGCAGTTTGGCAATACCAGGGCTTGAACCTCTAACCTTCCAATCAGTAACCCAGAGCCACTAAGCTACTAGACCCAGTAATAAAACTACTTAAGAAGGATTGTATGCGAATTGGAACGTGGCATGAAGGTTCACAACAGCTGAGCAATTGGCAAACCTTTTAGACTCCCATGAAAAAGGTCTGTGTATTACACAAAACATTGATAAATTAACTTTAAATCTCGTTTTTGTGTCGGAAGCAATGCATGATGAGAGGGGGGAAAAAATCCATATGAATCTCTCAATCAGGTGCCTAACAGGCTGCCAGCAAAAGAGACAGAAGGCTACATTTGTTGGCCAACATGAACTTTTTTGAGCTTGGCAGAGCCACCAAAACAGCCTGGACATGTGGCACTCAAACACATACACACAGAGACATATAAAAGGTATTTCCAGGCCCTGCGGTGTCGTCTCTGCAGGAGAGCATCAGACAGGGCAAACTCGCAGCAGGCCCATGTGGGAGATTGATGCACTTCTCAGTGGGAAGGAGTGACATTCTCTTTAATTAGGGCGCCACTGCTGCATACCTGCTGAATGTGCACCCCCTGTGGATGGAGCGCAGGAGCCCGGGGAGGAGTGACCTCTCAGCACAATGCAGAAGACATGCGTTTCCTTACTTTATGATGTTTAATTAACATTTCATTAACATTTCTGTGACATTTCCATCAGGAACAAAACAAGAGAGAAAGAAATAAATAAACAAGTTTATTTATTAAAATATTGGTTTATGCCACACGTTAATGGAATCGAGGCAAAAAAAAATAAAGCCTGACGTGAAAGTAGAGAGAGAGAGAGAGAGAGAGAGAGAGAGAGATTCGCAAAAAGCATTTCTAATACATACAACGAAATACATATTTGTGAATTGGTGTCAAAACATAGTAAGAGACAAACGTGCAAAATCTAAAACAGAGCAGAACATGAGAATTAGGAACTTGGGGCCTAATAATTAGGTTGTGTGCTTTTTTATTTAAAGGAGAGAACAAGGTATTATTCAGACCTGTTTTCCAGGAGACATGAATTGTTATGTGGTATTATAAGCAGGACATGTGATTTAACACATTTTCAGATAACACAAACTAATAAAAAACTTTAACCTTGATTGAAAAATAAAATCTCTTAAAAAAATAAGAGAATTGGTTTCGAGTGTGTACCAAAGGATTTTATTTCCCACATGAAAAAGTCAAAATTCCAGTGTCTTTGCATTCAAGATCATAAACAATAAAAGTTATATTGGTTCCTTCTCATATATTACACTCCAACACAACCAGGCAGAAGAATGCAACTCAATATCTACTGTATGCCCTAAAAGCAAGATGCATCAGAGAAATAAAAAATGACTTGATCCAATAGAGATCAAAACCTTCCCTCTCATCAACACAATGAAAACCTGAACTCAAAATTGTCTTTCAAGCCCCGGTTTTTAATTACGACTTGAAGGCGAATGTTTACGAGCAATTATCTACAACAACTCCGATAATGCATGAGCACAGCAATTATCTGGACTGTTCAATTACTCTTTTATTAATATAAATTACAGGTCCCCGGGTGGAGGTCTTTATCACAGGGAATGTAAGGGGTTGTGATTGGAAATGATAAAGAGGAGAAGTGGCTCAGAGGTGGTTTATAATCTCAAAATGGTGAGGGGTGGAGAGGAAGAAAACGAAGAAACACAAAAAGAAGAAAAAAAGAGGAAGAAGAAGAAAAAAGGCTCTACTGTGTGCTGCACTGTGAGTCAGTCATTCCAGGAGATCATTAACATTGTGATGACGAATTGTGAATTCTGAATATGAGGGAGATCACCAACACTGTGAAGTTATCAGTACTGTGAATTCAGAGATTCTTGGAGATCAGCAATCTTGTGAATTCAGATATTTTTGAAGATCATTATAATTATGAATGTAGAGCTTCTTGGAGATGACCAACATTGAGATGAAATAGGGCTTTGAAGATAATCATTATTGTGGATTCAGAGATTCTTGGGAACAGTTATGTTATTTGAGCATTTCATATTGTTAAGATGCTTAAATAATATGATAATTGTATCCAAGAATCTCTGAATATAATTATATATATATATATATATATATATATATATATATATATATATATATATATATATATATATAAAACATAACAACGAAACAACAGCACACCCTATAAACAAGAATGTGCCTCCACTCCTCAATAAATCACGATGAAAGCACTGTCCAGGAAATTACCAGCACTAAAACATTTTATTTGGCACATATTTTACACAAATTGAATTTACATGCTTTTATCTAAAAGAAATCTGAACAGTCAGTTCAGGACAGAAAATTGTCTTTTTTTTTTTTACACCCCTCTTCAGAATCCATTAGAAAAGAACTTTGTCAGATGGGTCATTTCATGCAGCCTTTAATAATTCCTTTACTTATTAAAGCAATCTGAGTTTCTGGAACATTTCCAACAATGGAACTTTAAAGTACATTTAGACTACATTTGGTTATGGCTTTTTGAAGCTTGGCCATGACAGAACGTTTTGCCAAAATGGGTCAAATCTCCAATATGGCCAATGTATGCATGAGCATTAATGTATTACTGATTAACATAATGGTTAAAAAAATATTTGCACACAATCACAGTAAATCCATTACACCATGACCTAGAACATGATGGAAATAATGTAAGTAGGAGCAATAGGATCAGCTACATCATGTGTTTGTTTTCTAGTATAAACAAAATGAATAAATGAAAGCTTTTAAAACAATGAGAGAGAGAGAGAGAGAGAGAGAGAGAGAGAGAGAGAGAGAGAGAGAGAGAGAGAGAGAGAGAGGGAGAGAGGAAGAGTGGGATGGAGATGGAGGGAAAGAGACAGACAGACAGCCAATATAAAAAAAACAGAGATAGAGCAAAAATGGGAAGCAGACAGACAATAGTGAGAGAGAGAGAGAGAGAGAGAGAGAGAGAGAGAGAGAGAGAGAGATTGATAAAGAGAGAGAGGGAGATGGTTCCCTCTACCGCTATTACTTCCACAACAGCTTTGTAATCATTCCGAGCCATCAGTTAAAACCCACAGAAGTCAGAGGTCGTCTGTTGAGATGGCACACCATTATCATACACGCTTTCATCATTCCTGTCACATGCTCCCACACCATGCTTATTCAGCCTGGAGAAACACTGCCACCGCTTGTAGACAGTGTAACCACTGCCTTAACACTCGGCTAATTACCACACCGTTACAGGATCTGCATGCGCAAGTGTGTCTTCTAGACCTGTTTCACCCCATTAACCGCAACAGATCAAACCAATTAAGCTGGCATCACCCGGCATTGCCCTGCCACCCAGAAGTCTCACAGGGCCAGATGTACGTAGTTCAGGAGGCAAAACTTGATGCAGATGTAAAAATGTGCTTGTAACGCATCTGAAATGAACGGAGCATTACGACTGGAACAAATAGTGAATAAGAGGAATAAGAGGTAAATAGAAGTCCAGTGCAAAAAAAAAAAAAAAAAGCTCATGTCGTCAACAAGGAAATGGTGTGGAGGCCATTAATTCATTCTTTCAGCTGATATTTCATGTGAATAGGAAATGTTTTTAATGAAAAGCCAGATGCACAGAATGAGGTGGCTACTACCTTCAAGTCAAGTTAAAATGCTTTTCATTATTTTGCTCAAATTACAGCCCCTGAAATAGTTACAAGATAGCAAATAAGTCCTGTTTTTGGCTTTTAATTTCATCTGATATATCTGATTGTAAGCAGAAATGTAACACAAATGTAACACATCTTGACTTCATGTATAATCTGGACCCCCTTCCGACCGGACCTGCGGAGTCCATCCTGATGCCCTGATAGAGGTCTCATCCACTGGCAAACATTTGCTGCTGCTGGACAGCCTATAATATTTTAGAGATTACCATGGATGGCTTTGGACTGTAAGTAGACAAACGTTTTGGCTACAACGCCTTAGAAAGCCTTGGAACAATTCTGCTCTCAAGTCTCCATCAGAGAAAAGTTGATAACCACGACCATGATGTATAATGCATGGAGAGTCGGTATCACCCAGACAAGCCTGGTATTTCATTAGAGATAAACTTACAGGTAAAAAAAATATATATTTCTCTTTCAGTATCTCGAGCTGCGGCAACA
Organism: Silurus lanzhouensis; assembly: GCA_039877035.1. Lineage (NCBI taxonomy): Eukaryota > Metazoa > Chordata > Actinopteri > Siluriformes > Siluridae > Silurus > Silurus lanzhouensis. Next base: position 1,171,671 of record JBCEWE010000488.1, read on the forward strand.
ACGCTTTGGAAACGCTTCCGTGTTTGTGCACGCTCTAAATAACGTGTGTAATCAGTCCAATGGAAAGCATCACCGCTGGGATGACGTCAAGACCAGGAATCTATAAAACGCACAAGGAGTAAAACCGGAACAAACTTCTGTTTGTTCATGAAATGCTCTATGTATATATGTGTTTATAGTTTATAAAAAAATATAACAATTAAGCAACCATGGAACACATCATTCCCTTCATTTATACGTTATACGCACAATCTCCGTGTCGCTTGTCTGGGAGCAGAGTACTCTTTGATAAGAGCGGTATTTGAGGACCTGGGACTCGCAGCCGGTCCAGCATTCTGTCACAAGTATCAGGAACACGCCTTTTGGGCGGTTTCTATCCCTTGCTATGAAGGCTTAGCTCCGCCTCTCTTCCTCTGAGGTGGAGGGGATGGCGCCTGCAAAGACAACCCCTCACCCAGTCCCCTTTAAGAAGCTATTAGAGATAGTGACCCATGCCGAGCCATGCTTAAGATAGATAACAAAGAGGAAAAAAATCCAGTAAGTTTGATGAGCGCTTTCTGCAACCCACTGTTACTTCATCCACGGCAGGGTCTGCCCCTTCTTTTTTTTTTTTTTTTGACCTTCACCGAGGTGTTCAGGTTTTGGACAAAGCCTTATTCAGCCCAACAAGATTCAAGATGCTGACCCTGAATCAGGTCTTGTTTCAAATCAGGTCTGTGTGATGAGCACGATGTCAGTGTGGATGAGCAAATTTGCAGGCTCTCAAGCACATGACTGCTGCCACATACAAACCCATTGTAACATTATGACCGGTGAGTGAATAACACTGATTATCTCTTCATCATGGCACCGGTTACTGGATGGGTTATTAGGTGGCAAGGGAACATTTTGTCCTCAAAGTTGGTGTGTTAGAAGCAGGAAAAATGGGCAAGCATAAGGGTTTGACAAGGGCCACATTGTGATGGCTAGATGACTGGGTCAGAGCTTCTCCATAACTGCAGCTATTGTGGGCTGTTCCTGATCTGTATTTATTAAAAATGGTTCAAAGAAGGAACAGTGTTGAAGCAGCAACAGGTTCATGGGCGATACAACACAATATTACGCAGGAGGTTATAATTTTATGAATGATCGGTGTATACTGTAAAGTTTATACATTATGGAAGTGTCAAGGCATTAGACTTTGCATTCGAAGGTAAAGTTCAAACCCCAGCCACATCAAGCTGCCACTCCATCGCTCCCGAGCAAAGCCCTTAACCCCATAGCTGCATAGTTGTATGTATAAGATAAACGTAAGCTGTTCTGGAGCGTCTGCCTGTTAATGTAACTGTAACTACTCATCCCTCTTTGGGACGAACTGGAATACTGACTGCACCTCCTCACCCTGCATCAGTACCTGACTTTACTAATGCTCTTGTGGCCGAATGAGTACAGATCTCCACAAACACACCCCAAAATCTAGTGGAACATCGTCCCAGAAAAGTAAAGGGTATTATAACATCTAACGGGAAAAAAATGTAGAATAGGATACTCGCTTTTGGCCATACAGTGTATATTACAGGCGTGCCCCTGATTAATCTAATCCGAACAGATGCTAAAGTGGTCTTGTATTATAACATAAGGCAATTTATCATAAAAATAGAACATGAATAAAACATACACACTGGTAGTACAAATATAGATTGACTTGGCGGTAAAACAATACATCTGAGCGAGTTGAGAGAAATGCACAAAACCACAAGGTTGAATAAACAAAAGGGATATTTAATCAATCACATTTGGCATTTGTCCAACCATTTTTTGTGCTTCCCGTAAAAAACAACAACCTTATGTTTTATGCACAAGCCATGTACGCAGTGAATAACCATGTTGTTGGAAAAATATTCTTTGAAAGTGGCTGTTTCAGAAACTCTGGTTTACACTCCATTACACATAAACCCAAGCCGTTCTATTAAACCTGCAGTACATCAGAGACTGCCAAGCACCTAGTTATTATATCATTGCTTTCAATTGACAGATGCTGATCCAGAGTGCGTTTTGAAAAAGCAGCCATTTTGGATTGGACACAGCTCACACTTCATCTGACGCTTGGCAAAATTGGTGTTGACAGACTAGTATTAGGGGCTATCTTCGCAAAGGATCGACTGTCAGTCTCATGAAGCCTTGGGGAGCGAGTGATAGGGAATAGGGAGGTGGGGTGAGGATGAACGAGTAGTTGGGAGTGGGGTGTGGTAAAGCCGAAGCAAAAAACACACTACGGAAAAAACAATGTCTCCTGTAGAGTTTTTTTTTTTTTGAGAGTATGCGTTTAAATGATTTATTTAGGCTAACCTTGCCTTGGGAGTCTGTCTGAAAAGGATGGAAATCTTTAGTAGCTAGGTGTCCTTTCACTCACAGTGTATGTCTTATTTGTTGGATAGTTGTGTGCTGTAACAGAATGGACATTAGCTTAATCAATTCAGCCTGTAATCATGTATCGGTTGTCAAAATGAACACCGTGATGGACATCATCAAAACAGAGAAGAGCATTTGCATGGATGACAAACAAGTTTTTACAGGGTTAAATAAATTCAACAGACACCGAGACATTATCCAAGAGAAAAGTACGAAGTGAATGAATCTGCAACTATCTCTACACTGATACCAGCAGGAGCAAAGGTGATTTGAGGCTTCGAAGGCTGTGAGTGATGTAGATGATACTGATAATAAAACGGTTTCAGTTATACACTGTTAATAAACTGTTTTTATGATTACATGTTTTTGCATAAGTTAATTGGGTTATAGATATCATGCATATATTCTAAATATACTGTATACTATATGGACAAAGGTATTGGGACACTGTCAGTTTTTGTGAAATTATCATGAGCACAAAACCTTCTTTTCAATTACTTAAAAAAAAAAGAAAATCCTGTAAATAAGGCCACAGGTGCTATGGCAAGTTAGAGTCTGGAGTTTCTTCCATCATTTATTCCTCTTAAAATGTTGTGCCTGCTGTTGAACTGTATGTTCGTGCTAAGTAGATACCACTAAGTGGCAATCAAAACAAGTTCAAAACAGTGCTTGCTGCGCATTTGACCAGTTACGTTTTTATCCACTCATAAATAAAAAAGGAACGACTGAATTTGCAAAAGTACGATATTTGATTTTGAAATGTTGTGAAGTAAAAGTAAAAGTCTCCTCAAATGTAAATACTTCAGGAAAGTACAGATACTGAAAAAAGCTACTTAATGAATTACATTCACTTTGTTACTGTCCACCACTACCAGCATTACATTGTCCAAGCTCCTCAAATATATTGTTTAAATAGTTTGGAGATCTTGAGTGGCCTGCTATTGAGCTCTAACTCCAACACTATTGGACAGTTTTGTAACAAATTGGAAGACTGAATGTACCCCAGGCCCTCTTACCTTACATCAGTACCTTACTTTTACTAACACCCTTGTGGTTAAAAGAGCAAAATCTCCACAAGTACATTCCAAAATCTAGTGCTACATCTTCCCAGAACAGTGGAGGTTAATATAACAGCAAATGGGGACTAAATGTGGGACTTTCAGAAAGCTCTCTCATACACAGCTGCATGCATTAGACTAAATCATGTAGAACATTAAAAGTATATAGCAAAGTAATAGACGTAAAGACATTTTGTTATAAGAAGCCGAGGCAACTGATTTTGTAATATTTTAAGCATACAGGATTTATGCACTCATGACTATGATATATACACAGTGACCTCTATAAAAAGCTTGGCACACTGAAACACAGCAGTTTTGCAATAGTGTTCCACAATTATTCATGGAAATAACTCCAGGTTATTATCCTCTACTATTGACTTTCTATTAAACCACTGACCGGTGATCACTGAGGGCTCATCATTAAAATGTGAGGAGTCAGCTAAAGTTCAAAGTAAGTGGCACTTAAAAGAAAACGATTCATGCTGATCGATTTGCATATTGAGCTTTTTAGCATGAGGTTTTTACTGGTGTCCATGAATTACATAATATGAACAAAAGTTTGTGGACACCGGACCATAAGATTCCTATGTTCTCTCTTATTTCTCTTAATTCATATTCTCTCTGTTAGTTTTGCTAGATCTTAGTGCTTTATTTAACACTATAGACACTACAACACTCCTAGATCGCTTACAAAATTACATCGGCATTCAGGGACAGGCATTAAGCTGGTTTAAATCTTACCTGTTGTCAGGGATTCCCCTGCCACGCCCCCCTCAGTTGCTGTCCGAGATTCCCCTGCCATGCCCCCTTTGGCCGCCGTCAGAGATGCACCCTGCCACGCCCCCCTCGGTAGCGTTCATGGTGCCTCATTATCCCGTGCCTGCCTAATCACCGACAGCCGTGACTCGTTATGGTTCTGACTATATAAACACACGTTTTCGAGTCACAGGCTGTCGGTCCTTGTATTGTCATGCTGGTGATACCCGTGGCTGCTCGACCGCCAGCATTCCCCGCTGGTTCCGTATCCTGGTTCTGTTTCTTATGGATTACTGTTAGCCGTTGCCGTTTACTTTCGTTTCGGACTCTAGGTTTCCTTTTGGAGTACTCGTCTCGAGAGGATCTTCTTTGTTTGTTTTCTTGCCTCGGCAGCAGTGAGTGTTTCTTTGTGGATCTGAATTAATAAACTATGATTGACTTGCTTCCGCTTCCGCGTCCTGTCCGTCAGCCTGACAGAAGGACCGACCTAAACCGAAAGCGGAATCGCCCTCCCGCGATTTCGGCCGCGATGAAGTGGCAGCCGAACCCAGCCTCGGATTTTCGCCGGGGATTCCAAGCTGCTTCTCGCGGCTCAAAGCCACAGAAGCCGGAGCATGAAAGCGCGGCTGCGCCACGCCCCTCCGCGAGCGCGAGGGAATTTCCGGCTCGCTTCTCCGGGAAAGGAGAAGAATTGGACGGGTTTCTGAAGAACATCGGCGAGTACGTGGAGGAAAACTCTTCCCAGTTTTCCTCCGAAAGAGCCAAGATCGCCTTCTGCGTTTCTCTCCTGTCTGGTGATGCTCTCTCTAAAACCAGCAGGTTATGGAGCGCCAATGGGGGCAATTTCGGCTCACTCGCCAAATTCTGCGAGCTTCTTCTGGGATGTGTGGGATGGAGGTGGTGGATCTCCACGGCAGTCCCCTTGCGGATGAAGAAGCTGCGTTCCGTGGTTCTTCAGAGCGCGTGGCACCGTTTCAGGATTCTCAAGGGTGCTCGGCTCCATCCCTGGGCATCAAAGAACGCGAGGCTCAGTTCCCGGGTTTCCACGGACACATGGCCCTGCCCCTGGGTCTCCACGAGCGCGCCTCGACGCCACAGTGTCTCCACGAGAGCGCCGGGCCGCCACAGAGTCGTCACGAGAGCGCCGGGCCGCCACAGAGTCGTCACGAGAGCGCCGGGCCGCCACAGAGTCGTCACGAGAGCGCCGGGCCGCCACAGAGTCGTCACGAGAGCGCCGGGCCGCCACAGAGTCGTCACGAGAGCGCCGGGCCGCCACAGAGTCGTCACGAGAGCGCCGGGCCGCCACAGAGTCGTCACGAGAGCGCCGGGCCGCCACTGAGTCGTCACGAGAGCGCCGGGCCGCCACTGAGTCGTCACGAGAGCGCCGGGCCGCCACTGAGTCGTCACGAGAGCCGGGCCGGAGCGTCCGGAGCGCCGCCACTGAGTCGTCACGAGAGCGCCGGGCCGCCACTGAGTCGTCACGAGAGCGCCGGGCCGCCACTGAGTCGTCACGAGAGCGCCGGGCCGCCACTGAGTCGTCACGAGAGCGCCGGCCGCCACTGAGTCGTCACGAGAGCGCCGGGCCGCCACTGAGTCGTCACGAGAGCGCCGGGCCGCCACTGAGTCGTCACGAGAGCGCCGGGCCGCCACTGAGTCGTCACGAGAGCGCCGGGCCGCCACTGAGTCGTCACGAGAGCGCCGGGCCGCCACTGAGTCGTCACGAGAGCGCCGGGCCGCCACTGAGTCGTCACGAGAGCGCCGGGCCGCCACTGAGTCGTCACGAGAGCGCCGGGCCGCCACTGAGTCGTCACGAGAGCGCCGGGCCGCCACTGAGTCGTCACGAGAGCGCCGGGCCGCCACTGAGTCGTCACGAGAGCGCCGGGCCGCCACAGAGTCGTCACGAGAGCGCCGGGCCGCCACAGAGTCGTCACGAGAGCGCCGGGCCGCCACAGAGTCGTCACGAGAGCGCCGGGCCGCCACAGAGTCGTCACGAGAGCGCCGGGCCGCCACAGAGTCGTCACGAGAGCGCCGGGCCGCCACAGAGTCGTCACGAGAGCGCCGGGCCGCCACAGAGTCGTCACGAGAGCGCCGGGCCGCCTCAGAGTCGTCACGAGAGCGCCGGGCCGCCTCAGAGTCCCGCAGAGGGTGCCGCTCAGCCTCAGAGTCCCGCAGAGAGCTCGCTCCCGGTCCGGAGTCCCGCAGAGAGCTCAGGCCGCGAAGGGGTCGTCGTACCGCCGCCTGGCCGCGAAGGGGTCGTCGTACCGCCGCCTGGCCGCGAAGGGGTCGTCGTACCGCCGCCTGGCCGCGAAGGGGTCGTCGTACCGCCGCCTGGCCGCGAAGGGATCGTCGTACCGCCGCCTGGCCGCGAAGAGGACGACGTCTCGCCCCCAGGTTCCCCTCATGGCGACGTCGGGCCCCCAGGTTCCCCTCATGGCGACGTCGGGCCCCCAGGTTCCCCTCATGGCGACGTCGGGCCCCTCCAGAGGCCCTACGAGGGTGTCGTTACGGGTCAACGTCCTGCCGAGGGTGCCTCTATGTTCCTGGTCTCCGTGGAGGACGTCTCTCCGCCGCCTGTCTCCAGGAAAGTCGTCTCTCCGCCGCCTGTCTCCGTGGAGGACGTCGCTCCGCCGCCTGTCTCCGTGGAGGACGTCGCTCCGCCGCCTGTCTCCAGGAAGGTCGTCGCTCCGCCGCCTGTCTCCGTGGAGGAAGTCTCCCCGCTCCAGGTCTCCGCCAAGGTCGTCGCTCTGCCTCCTGTCTCCGCCGTGGACGTCGCTCGGCCCCTGGTATCCGCCGAGGGCGTCGCTCGGCCCCTAGTCTCCGCCGAGGGCGTCGCTCGGCCCCTGGTCTCCGCCGAGGGCGTCGCTCGGCCCCTGGTCTCCGCCGTGGACGTCGCTCGGCCCCTGGTCTCCGCCGTGGACGTCGCTCGGCCTCAGGTCTCCGCCGTGGACGTCGCTCGGCCTCAGGTCTCCGCCGTGGACGTCGCCCGGCCTCAGCTTCCGGCCCTCACGAGGACCGCTGGTCCGTTCCGGATCCCAGCCGAGGTCGCTGCTTTGCCTTGGGCCCCTTCCGATCCTCCCCGGCTCCGCTGCGATGCTCACGGGGCCTCTTTTGTCCCGGGTCAATTGGAGAGGCCTTCCTCGGAGTGCCCCGGCCCGCCTGGCCTGGGTGGGTTTTGGGGCGTCAGGTGCCGCCCCTGGAGGGGGGGTACTGTCAGGGATTCCCCTGCCACGCCCCCCTCAGTTGCTGTCCGAGATTCCCCTGCCATGCCCCCTTTGGCCGCCGTCAGAGATGCACCCTGCCACGCCCCCTCGGTAGCGTTCATGGTGCCTCATTATCCCGTGCCTGCCTAATCACCGACAGCCGTGACTCGTTATGGTTCTGACTATATAAACACACGTTTTCGAGTCACAGGCTGTCGGTCCTTGTATTGTCATGCTGGTGATACCCGTGGCTGCTCGACCGCCAGCATTCCCCGCTGGTTCCGTATCCTGGTTCTGTTTCTTATGGATTACTGTTAGCCGTTGCCGTTTACTTTCGTTTCGGACTCTAGGTTTCCTTTTGGAGTACTCGTCTCGAGAGGATCTTCTTTGTTTGTTTTCTTGCCTCGGCAGCAGTGAGTGTTTCTTTGTGGATCTGAATTAATAAACTATGATTGACTTGCTTCCGCTTCCGCGTCCTGTCCGTCAGCCTGACACCTGTCTGATCGTTAACATTTTGTAAATTTAAATGGAGAGCTATCCAGGTTCATGCAGATAAATTATGGGGTGCCACAAGGTTCAGTTCTAGGACCCCTGCTTTATACAATATACATGCTTTTCTTTGGAAATATTATTAAAAGGTTTGGGATTAGCTTCCACTGTTGATGCTGATACCCAGCTATATATATCATCGCAACCAGGCGATACAGCTCAACTGGCTCGTTTAACTGAGTGTGTTAAAAAATTTAAAGATTGTATGACTCATAACTTTCTATTATTAAATTCGTATAAGACAGAGATTGCTCATCGGCCCAAAAACCAGTACACAGAAGCTCCAGCATTTCAAACTTTAAGTGCAGATTAAAGACATACCCTTTTAGCAAGTGCTACTCATATCATAACCTTGTGCTCCAGTACATCTGATCACATCACATTATCAACTCGTGCTTGTTAATTAGCTATGCTAATTCCTCTCCACTGCTTCTCTTCCTCTACCCATCCTGAAGCATCCCGAGGTTGCGCCAGCTCCACTCACGTCCCACCTTGGACCTTTAAAGAAGTAGATGCCAACCAGGCAAACATCCCGAACAATCTAGAGACGCACCAAAGCCATTTGGATCCCACTTCATGTGTAGTTTGGACATTGGACCTTTTTGAGTGTTTAAAGGCTCTGGCATGGAGAAACTGGTGGATCTGTGATTATCGCAAATGTTGAGCTATTTTATGAGTTGCTCAGTAGCTCCTGGTTTCATCAAATGACTGTATAAAACTCTAGAAAGAACATAACTCATGATTTTACATTATAGTGCTCATGGTAGTTCTCACTGTCCAGTGTTCTGTATTGTTTAAAGACTATAATCACACTCTTGATGTCACCCAAATAAGAATGGGTTCTCCCTTTGAGTCTGGTTCCTCTCATGGTTTCTTCCTCATAACATCTACGAGAGTTTTTTCTTGCCACACTCGCCATGGCTGCTCATCAAAGATAAATACACATCGTTCAACTTAACTCTCAAATTCTGTAACAATGTCTGTTGTAAAAAGCGATATAGAAATAAACTTGATTTGACATTTGTGATTTAAAAACATCCTAATAAACATTTAGAACCTATTTGCTGTTATAATAATTTTCACTGTTCTAGGAGGATGTTTTACTAGATTTTAGAGTGTGGTTGTAGAAATTTATGTTCATTCAGCCAAAAGGGTGTAAGTAAAGTCAGGTACTGACGTAGGGTGAGGAGGCCTGGGGTCCAGTCATGGTTTCAATCCATCCCAAAGGTGCTCAATAGGGCTGAGGTCAAAGATCTATTAACAGGACATGTTTAATGCTGGAACATGTTTGGGTCTCCTAATTCAAGTAAAGGGAAAATTTAATGCTACAGCATCTAAAGACGTCCTATAAAAGGTTGTTCCTACCAACTTTGTGGTCACTGTTTGCATCAAATCAAATCAAATTTTATTCATAGAGCGCCTTACAGCAACCAAAAGGAGCACAAGGCACTTTCCAGTAAAACAACAATAGACAATAAAATATAAGAACACAATGTACATAAAATAGCAGTTGAATCAGGGGCTACGTGTTAAAAGCTTGTATGAATAAATGAGTTTCCAACTGCGATTTAAAAACACTCAGCACAGTGGCTGGAAGTGCGTTCCACAGCTTTGGTCCCTAGACAGCAAATGACTGTTTGGCTGTACTTTTGTCCACAAAATGTATTTAGTAGTAAAGTTTTAAGCTGATTTTTTTTTTCTTTCAGTGACATTTAAAAGCTATGCTGTATGCAAAATTCATATTAACACCACCATCAACATTGAGCTTGTCATCTTGTAGATTGCTAACTAGCTGAGCCAAGTCTCTGGCATAATTAAGCATAAGCATGGTGTATGGATAAATTGCGATCTCAAGCTTCTATTCTTCTTCTAATTAATATGACATGAACTATTATTGGAAAATGCAGACTTAGATAAGAAACTCTGTTGGTGGTAACCCTAAATAAAGTTATGAAAAAGCTAAAATTTCTGATCAGATCCTATTACAGAAACTGAGAAATTAGTAAAAAAAAAATTATGAATCCTTAAATAATATTTGTCCCTCAGGTGTCCCCTCACAGTATACAAGCGGACATACTTCATACATACCTTTAAAATTCTTAATCAGAGTCACCACCATTGATAATTCTTAGTTTTTTTCTATCTGATTTGGCTGCTTAGATCATCCTAAGATTAGTTTTCAATTAGATCACAAATAAGAAATAAGACATTTTTTAACAGGGTTTATTAAGTGTTTCACTGGGTTTATTATTTCATAAATAGCAAGTCTGGAAATACTGCAATTAATATTAACATTAGGCTTTGTGAATCCCTTGACTCAGACTTTAATGTTGATAAAGCAGTGTTTGCTCAACTTGGAATCATTACCAGTTAGACATTACCTTGCACTGCAAGACGCTAAGATGTAGACTCGTGCTTTTGTTTTATCTAATCTGAACCATTTAAGAAATAAAACTTAATGGAATGTGCTGTTATAAAGGAATATTCCATTACAATGTGGAGCGATGCATACCCCTGAAGTGTTTTATTCCTTTATAACAAGGCAATTTGTTATCAATAGCAATTCATTCATGAATGGCACGTCATGCTTTTTTTTTAACGATTCAAAGCGAAGCTTAATGTGTGGAACATCTGAAATGAGTTCCCGTTTCCGAAACAGTAATTTCCTCAATAGATTCAAAAATTATTATTATTATTTTTTTTTTAAAGGCATCCTAGTTATCCACCATTCAAGTTCCCCTGAATTAGTGATACTACAGTGATAATAGCATATTAGAACAAAACCATTAAATTAAACACATTATGTTTATTTCAGCTTGAACTCCTCTCCAAAATGATCCTTCTGACCAATAAGATTTGAGAATATATGTAACAGGGCTTTGTTATAAGGTTACAGCTGTTTACTGGCTTACCCTGAAAAAATACAACAGAATAAAGTTCTCAGAGAAACAAAAAAAAAAAGGAAAAATGTACATGCAGTGAGGCTTCCATGCATTTCAAAACCATCTGTCAAGCATCTGTAGTTAGAAAAAAAGAAAATTAATTTTCAAACAGAGCTTTGTGGGTAGATTTTCCTTTCATTTTGTGCAAAATGGTGAAGAAAACGAAGGTGCTAATACTCCTGATTAGTGTAATTCTGACTGGTTTAGGGGGCCGGCTGTGTTTTATACAGAGGCCAGTAATTCACTTGGTTGGAGCAGCTGGGAATGTGCTCAGAAAGGTATAACTTCATAATTTGCTAATTAGTAACAAGTCTGCAGTAGTCCATGTAAAAAATCTTTCAAAACATATTTGAGAAATGAACAAATAATGGTGAAACACAGTAAACTGTGTCTTAGGCATTATTGAGAAAGGGCGGAAAGGGAGAGAGAGAGAGAGAGAGAGAGAGAGAGAGAGAGAGAGAGAGAGAGAGAGAGAGAGAAAAAGAGAGAGAGAGAGAGAGAGAGAGAGAGAGAAGGAAAAATAAAACACTATACAGCTTGTCTCATTTCTGGGCTACACAGCTCTATCCAGTGGCAGTCAGAAAGATTGTTCTAAAACTGGTTTCTGTGATCCTATCAGATTAATGAAATACGATTATCCCGGGTCAATGCAAAGTCGTTACAATGAGCAGGAGAAAAATTACAAGGTGAGATATACACGTTATAGTCCAAACGTTTGTGGACACCTGGTCATAAGTATATGTGCTTTTGTGCATCACATTCCATATTTAGTCCCAATTAGCTCTTATAATTACTATCACTTTTCTGCTTAGTCAGAAACAAAGGTGTTAGTAAAGTCAGGTGAAGGTAAGGGGGCCTGGGGTGCAGTCAGTGTTCCAATTCTTCCCAATGTGTTCACTAGGGTTGAGGTCAGCGCTCTATAGCAAAAGATCTTCCACTACAACCCATGTAAAGCATATCTTCATGGAGTTTGCTTTGTGCACAAGGGCATGCTTGAACAGGTTGTAAAAGGATGTGAGTTGGGTACTGTTCAGCAGGCTGACTGAAGTGGGGTAGAAACTGTTCTTGTGGCATGCGGTCCTGGTGCTAATGGCCCAGAAGGGAAGGGACTGAAAGAAATGTTATCTTGATTGACCATGATAATGGCATGATTGTTATTACAGTTTGAGCTGGTTTGAGAATTGTTGAAACTGTTGCTCTCTTGGATTTTTCACATACAACAATCCCTAGAAATAATGTGGATTTGAACTGTAGAAACCATTTTAATCAACAAGAAAAATGGCTACTATGGTTCATGCTAATACACTTACTCTGAACTTGGAACACATCAACCAGGTGGATGAGATACAACAGATCACATCAGGTTCTTCACTAATCAGTCAGGAACAGGAATCTGAGGCTTTAGGCACAAGTTCCCCCAAACTGGTCAGTTAAATATTGGAAAAAGTTGAATCTTAATTTCATTCATTATTTGACGTAAAGGGCATAACTCCATAGACACAACCTGCTTTGTGTCAACAGTTCAGGTAGGTTGAGATGGTATAATGGTGTGGGAGATGTTGACACACATTGGGCCAATTAGTACTAATCAATCATTGTTTCAGTATCTGAATAGTTTTGCTTACCACGTGCATCTCTATGTAGCCACAATCTGCCCATCTTGCAATTGCTCATGTCAAAAAGCAAGTAATTTCAGACCAGTTCCAGAAAATGGTTCCATAACTTCCAAGTCATAGAAGGATGTGGAGATTCCTAGCACCAATGTGCAATGTTTGGAGTGCATTCATGTCACACTGTGTATCAGGAAGTCATGTGGAACTCCTGCCACAACGATCTGAGTCTGTTGAGCAAAATTGGAGTTCACAAACCCAGAATCGACTGCTTCTATTACCAAGGTTTTTTTGTTTTTACCAATTTACTGTCCAAGCCTAATGACTAGAGCCGTCCTTGTGTTCAGAAGCTGTGCCTTTAACTTTGCTCACAGTTCAGCGACAGCAGCTGGAACAGAAAATGATTTATATCTATTTTGGTCAGAACAACTAACATCCACCGCATAAAAGCTCTTAGATGATCCACTTCACTGTGAACTAGCCACTCAGTGGAAGATTTATTACAGGGCTGAAACTAACGGACGTACTGCAACCTGTTAAACAAGGTTTCTTACTCAGAGAAGGCCACATGTGGAGCATGAAAGGCTCTTGATGGATAAAAAATGGTACCACCTTCATCAAATCCTCTCGGACATTTCAGCATGAAGTCTGGTTGTAACTTGAATATTGTACTTAAAATGTAGTTTACTTTGAAATTTGGGACCAGGGACACCAAACAGACCAGCACTAGGTTTGTGTGCTAAAACACATTCATATTCCAGACTTAATCAGGGTGTAATACTGTATCAGCATGGCTTCCATTCCATTTTCAATGGCATGCAATTCAATCAGAAGTGTGACAATTGGAACCAACTTTTCCACCCAACCAGACATTGACTTGAAGAAAACCTCCAAGTTCTGTGAGCATTATTTAAAGAGCAAACGGTCACGTGGAATGTTATCTATAATGGAATGGCCTGCCCAGACTCTACACCTATTGAACTGCTCAGGGATGAACTGGATCACAAGGTCAGAAAGAAACCTTCAACGAACAAAGAACGCATTGGCAAGACTTACAAGAAGCACGACAAAGTATTTATAAACTCTCCGGAGTGTGCAAAACCGTTATTTGTGCTAAGGGAGGATTTTTCAATGAAATAAAAGTTTAACATCTGTGCATTTATATATTTCTTTGGTAAATGTTAAAAGTACATTGTAAAAAGTAAATGTTCATACCATTAAATTAACTAGTTTGTTCCATACAAACAGAGGGAACATGAATGTGTGTCTCAAAAACTATAAGTTTAGGTGATTTCTTTGATAAACTTCTGACAAGCACTGTAGCAATATGTTTTTTCCATCCAACCATAACCTTTCCATATACTGTATTTTCAAATGAATACACTAATATTAATCAAACACCACATTTTCAAGGTGCTTTTAACACAGGAAATCGCCACCCCCATGTTTTTTTGTCTGAAGCTGTTACTAGGAAAGGCATTAAAAGCTGAGAAATATGAGCACTGCTCAGAAATCCCAACTCGGTGACGTGTTGACAGCTGACGCAATTAAAAAGTCCGGCACTTTCAAGCTTGTGAAAGCGGTTTTCACAGAGACTACACCTCAGTCGAACACATTTTTTTGATTTGAGCCAATCAGACAGCAGGGTTCTAAACTCAGAGCGATGAGAAGCCTGGTGTCTCTGAGCTGCAGTTCTTCCTGCTATATTCATCAGTGCAGTGACGTCCACCACATCATCCTTTAACACAAGCTAAAAATACACAGACCCACGCAATTTGTCTCTCTCTCCCACATCCTCACTTTCTCACTCTCTTCATAAAACATTTACGCCTTCTTTTTTTTTTTAAGAGAAAGTCTAATTTGAGAGCAGGTTAGTGAAAGAAAAATGTGCGATTGTAAGTATTTCATATTTACAATAGGGGGAAAAAAATGATGTAGTATGAAGGATGGGGATAAATGTAAAGATGTAGGAAGAATTGTGTAAAGGTTTTCCCTTCTCATCACTGCTGGAGCGAATTGCTAGATGGCGCATGAGGTTAGCTATTAGCTGAACGCCAGCTTTGTTTTCTGCCTTTAATTGGAGACTCCTGTGACCTGAGCCAGTGGAAAACGGAAGCGCCGATGTGCTAACGGCGTCTATCCTGCCCGGCGCACTGCAGTGCAATTTCACCCACACGTGTAACCGACAGAAGCTCTCCCGTGACTTAACCGAGGTGACGCTCGTTCATTAAACACTCTGCGGCACGGACCGAAAGAAACCAAGCGCATCTCGTTTCAGACAATGTATTCTTTCGTTTGTGTCAAATCGGACTGCAGTAAGTTTGTAATGAGGCTCTAGTGGGGCATGTGTGGGTAGGTGTTTGTGTTTTCTTGGTCAGTATATGTTTAAATACTTGAATTTAGGCAATTTTGCAATGATTATTCATTGTGTAACTTTTTTTTTTTTTTACAGAAGGATGCAAATGATTTGTATGATGTGGGGGTGGGGGTGGAGCCATGGGGGTGGAGCCTGGGGTGTCTGGGAGAGAGCAATTGGAATCTCACCTAGGGTGTCAAAAAGGCTAGAAACGGCCCTGCTCTCAGGTTGTGTATGGGTGCGAGGTCTTTCCACGGACATACAATACAGGCCAAATGACAATAATTTATTTATTTTTATTGATGATTGCCGTAATCTCCGGACTATTAAGCGCACTCAAATATAAGCTGCACCCACTGAATTGTACAAATATTTTTATTTTGAACATAAATAAGCTGCACCTGTCTATAAGCCGCAGGTTCCTACATTGAAACTCATAATTTTTACACAAACTTTAACAAAAGACAGTGCCTGTTACACGGCTTGTATCTAAACAGTAGCCTACCAAGAAAGTCATTGTTCACTGTCGTCCTCCTTGCTTTCACAAAAAGTTTTTCTTTTGGCATTGTCGTGCATTTAAAAATCACCATCGGTGAAGCTTTTCTCCCGATGCCGTGCAGCTCAGAACACAGGTGAAGTGCGTTTTTTCATGCCCGGTTGTTTTCAGCGTGACGAATGATTTGCATTTCCTGTTGACAGTCCGAGTGAGCGGCAGGTCAAACGTCAGAGGAACCTCATCAATATTTATGATGTGGGAGCGCATCTGATTTAATATAAAGAGTTTAATTGGTTCACCTGAACCAGTTCGGCAATGTCATTGGTCTAATGTTATGGGGTTCAGTTTTTTGGCTTGAAGCTTGTGAAACCGGGAAAAACCCAGTAAAAATCCATAAATTAGCCGCTTCATTGTTTAAGCCGCGGGGGTTCAAAGCGTGGGGAAAAAGTAGCGGCTTATAGTCTGAAAAATACGGTACACATGCCAAAATGTTCAAATACATTTCTATTCAAATGTGTTAATTTAAATTTATAATAAAAAAAAAAAAATAAATAAAAAGAATGGCTAATTTAACTATAATTATAAATTATATTTTTAAATACATTTTAAATTAAGTTATTAAGTTATAAATAAATAAAGTAATTTATTTGTTTTTAAGCAACAGTTATCAGGTTTATCTTCCTACATATAAACGCTATTGGATTTGGCTGATTTGCAGTTTGCTTGATTGGTCTCGTGCTTGTTCTTTTTTTTTACCCATTTAAAAAAATAACTATTCGTTCAATTATCAGTTGTTCCGTGGTCGGTTCCAAGAACCGCGGACAACTTGCTATCAGCAAACATGTCACAATATCTCATTTACTCCCCACTTAGTTTTCGCTGTGTCACAGTATTCAAAAGTGCGAATAAAAGATTGCAGCGTTCAAATAGTGAAACTGATATCACACAAGCAGATATCATATGCTTTGTTGCCTGTGGGCTTCAAAGATCATCTCAATCTGTCTGTTCGCACTCATCCTCGTTACATGCATCAAAAACCTTCTGTTATTGATTTGAGTAAAAACAGGACAAAAAGACAACACACACCAACCAAATGTGATGTGTAGATTTTCTATGTTGTGATTTACAAAAGGTTTGGTAGCATTTACTCTGATGACTGTAGGACACGGTTTTTGACAGTATGTCAGTCATTTTGGGCAAATTAAATCTAATCAATTGACAGAGACCTTATATTAGAAGTAGAACACTAAAAGTGGGGGGGAAAAAACATGCCACAAATGAAAGAAATAAGACTGTAATAAAACATGTCAGGTATAATTGCAAAATATGGTTTGAACCCTTTCACAGCTCCAGGATCTCCAGTTTAACCTTGGAACTGTGTTACTGACTGTGTGGAGTTTCTCTCCTTACTCTCCCCATGTCTATATGTATATATTGTATGTAAATGTATATATTGGTTACTTAGACCTCCTTCTACCTACGTTTTGGAGACAAAGTGAGGGAGGCGAGATTGAGATGGTTTGGACATGTGCAGAGGAGGGACATGGGGTATATCGTTAGGAGAATGCTGAGGATGGAGCCACCAGAAGGAAGGAAAAGGGGAAGGCCAAAGAGGAGGTTTATGGATGTGGTGAGGGAAGACATGCAGGGAAGACGAGGCAGATGTAGAGGACAGGGGGGTATGAAGACGGATGATCCGCTGTGGCGACCCCTAATGGGAGAAGCCGAAAGGAGAAGAAGAAGAAAACCTCCAAAATCCATCCCAGCTAATCTAAACTGCCCATAGACATGAATCCATCCAGGGTGAATTTCCATCTCAGGTTCCTAAGATAAGCTCTGGATCCACCATGTCCCAGATCGGGATAGAAATTAATACTTCAAACTCCTTGGCTACAGGCTACACTTTTCTGCCTGAAAACAAATTTGACTACAATACATCTACAATAAACCAGCAAGAAATATCTGGGGTTTTTTTTCCTGTCAAAACGTCCTTGCAAGCAGTCCAACACACTGACTCATGAGACAACATCACCAGTCGAACTGCTTTTTGTTTTGGACACACCTTGCATGCTAGATTTATACTATTAGTGTTAATGCGACCAATTGGATAGAACATATGGCGTGTGGGTCTCCAAAAAAAAAAAAAAATCCAAACAAATTTTTTTCAAAACAATCAAGCAATAGTGTGCGTATGTGACATTTCTGAATTTGTTATTATTTTGTTAATTGTTGATAAAGGCTTTTGTGGCTAAACGGTGCTCTACTTGCTGGGTTGCGCAATGAGTCTGGGATGAAGACTGTCTATAGATTGACCTGCTGAAGCACAGCATTGCGTTTATATGGGTTTTATTATCGAAGCATTAATAAAGAGAAGATCCATGCAGGAGCAAGACTGGGAGCCAAGGAGAGCAATGGGATCGTGATGGGATCAGTATAGACTCGATATGTGAAATCCCATAGTCCTGCACCTCGGTTCATTCTCTTTCTTTCGCCATGTTTCTTTACAATGTGTTTATTTACTGAGAGCTCTCCTGCCAAGGATGGCTGTTTAATTTCCTCTGGGACTGACACACTAATACACCAGAGACAAAAGACAGCCAGGGAGAGACAGACTGACACAAATAAAAACAAAAAAAACAATCAAAGTAAGTGAAACAAGAAGAGACATAAAAATAAAAGAATAAAAAAAGGGGCAGTTGAGACATCTATTAGATCCACTTTCTCGCTTATATGTGTGTGAGCATCTGTGTGTGTGTCCATCCTACATCTCAGCTGCCACTATGTATTTCATACTGAACTCATACTTTCCAGTATAACATAAAGGAAGCTATGCCTGCTTTGAAACGTGTGACGGCATGAAAGATTGCTTTAGCTGCAGATTAACACGAATGCACCCAGAAATTTCTGAACGGCTTGACAACCGAGAGCTTCGTTTTCACTCTGATCACAATATACAGGGCTTTAAACCACTGCTGGATCCTTTACTGATGCTCCATTTCAGCTCGGATCTTTCTGTACTTCTGCTGAACGGTTTCACATCCACGCATTAGATTTGCACCCCCCATAACCAGTCTATAGTCACGACTCAACTTACCATAGCCGCATAATCCAACCTGGATATTGTGCTGGACTGTGCATTTCACACGTACGCCTTCAGTAGACTTCATCTTAATACCATTCTTCTGACGATTTGGGAGCAATCAATATTATACAAAAAACGCAGTATAACAGAGCGCTGCATCAAAGACAGGTTAACCCATTGAACACAATTCAACAAGTCTCTTTTCACTGCAGCCACAACCGCACAGCTCACATACATCATCTTTAGCACAAGCATCAAATTTAACTTCATAAAATGACCCCGGGTTTTTGGAAATGAGATTAACATTATTAACAATTTTTGTGCAGATTCTACAGGAAAGAAAATGCAAATGTAAAAATTGTTTATTAAAAAGCTTAACATGTTTGAAACTGTTTTGGCTGAAATTTCTTTAAGATGTCCAGCTTTTCTTATAATGTCTGGCCTTGTAAGTATATATGCAACCTAATCAATTTCTTCTTCGCTGTCAGTCATTGTTGAATGCACAATGCAGTCTGCAGCAGATGCGATTTTAGAGATAACAATAGAGATTTCATTACGCAATATTTTATTAAGGAAAAGAAATACGAATCTCCAGCCAAGTCACAAGTATTATACTCACAATCAACTTGAATAACTCATCTTTCAAATGGTCACTGACTCATTGCATGATGATGCTTGAGAACTGAAGCAATGCATCATGATATTGGTATATGATATATATATATACACACACACACACACACACACACACACACACACACACACACACACACACACACACACACACACACACACACAGGTAGTATACTGTAATTTCATATTAATTTAATAAATGAAAGTACATCATTGACCAAAACAGAGCAATTTACACTATTGTTCTGTATAAACTTTACACTATATATGTATGTGGCAGCGGGTGCATGGACGAGTGGCGGTTCGTGAGTGGCAGGTGGCGTATACGCTGCTACTGTACATTTACGTGGCAATTAAAAACTTGAAGAAACGAATAAAAAATATATACTTTTTCTTTAAAAAAATCTTTGACTATAAGATTTTTCATAATGAGCAACCAGGTGGAGGTGATGGTGCAAGAAAAACAATTTGAGGAAAAAATCTTTGTAGGAACCCGACTGAAAAGAGAATGCAGCCCGTGCATCTGGCCAATCAGCCAATCAGTCATTATTATTTTATATATATATATATATATATATATATATATATATATTATTTTTTTTTCCATTAAATGTCAGTAAAGCATAGTTAATAGAAAGGCTTTTACTTATAAAGCATGACATTTATGGAATCACAATAAAGAAAACATTGTCAGAAACAAGCTTATAACCAGTTCCAGTAAAATAAATAACTATAAAATTGTACCATCTGTTCTACGTCTTTTTTATTATTTTTCACTCTTTTATTACTCTATATTTATTCTTTTTGTTCTACTCTGCAGGCTTTTATTTTCATCACTTGTTGTGTCTCTTTTATCAGTTTTATTTTGGTTCGACTGGTGTTATGCTGTTATTTATACTTTTTTTTTTTACCCCTTTTTTCTCCTCACTCTTGTAGTGCTGCTTTTGAGACTATTTTGACTGTGAAATGCACTACACAAACACAGCCAACCCAATTTAACACTTGGACAAGCATGCGTTACCTTTCCGTCTCCGGCGAGGGGAACGGAGAAGACGTACTCCAGCTGGAAGAGAAGGCTGAAGGCTGGGTGCTTTATTATTCGCAGCTCCACTTTACCACGGAGCATCATGACGGAGCTGGAGGAGAGAGAGAGAGAGAGAGAGAGAGAGAGAGAGAGAGAGAGAGAGAGAAAGATATGGCCATTAATGCTCAGCACATGCATTATCAGCCAGAAAGACTCAAACTGTGTATGTCTACCACGATTAAAGAGATCTATTTACTGTGGTGACTCACAGCACATGCTCAGGGTCCTGATTCATTCATGTCACAATAAGCAGCTTGCACTGTTCCTGTACCCTCATTTTAAAAACAGGGCTCCTTTTGCTAAAATATTTCTAATAATATTTTACTGCTTTCCTCAAATAATTGTATAGCTCAAGGGCATTGTATTCATGTAAAAATTATTGAATTTCTATTCACCAAATGTGATTGTATGCATGATTACAAGAATTCATGCGTTTACCTGAACTCAGAAATGAACAGAAAAACCAGGGTAGTTGAAACTCTGTGGCCAGTTTGTGCGACACAAGGTACATTTACAGACTCAAGCCTTTATATGGTGGGTCACTGTCTTTCACGGGTTTTCTTCAAGGACATCTAAACACACTGCCACAACGGTGCTTAACTGTAGGGATAAAACTGATCAGGCGATACGCAGAAACTAGATTCATCCTGACACCAAGCTCGGCATAGTGACGGAAATATCCGGGTGTCTGACTATTCCTGTCTTATTATGTCTTCAAAGTAAAGTTAACCGTTCAGACTTAACAGCAGAGATGAATCTGAAACAGGTGATGAGCCATACCTGGAGATTCCTTCATACAGTATAAAGCCTGCCATTTAAGCTTAAAGAGTTCAATTCTGGTTTCATAAAACCATACAATCAGATTTTTCTAAGTTTTCAGAATCCAATTAAGTCTAAGTGTCAGATTTCTTCAGTTCAGTTGGATGGAAAGCACTAGGAATTGTCTCATTGAAAGCCAACATCTATTGCATCTTTAAAGACATTCGAAGCTGCAGAAATGTTGTGGTAGCTTTCATCAAATCTGGGCCTTGTTACAGCCCTGGATCAGAAAGCGTTGATCAATTTATATGGGCAGAAGTGTGACCAAAGAGGCTCAAAATCAAAGACGAAATTGCTGTTCTTTATATCAGATTGTCGATTGCACTTCATTGCCTTCTGTACCTACTGGATAAATCTGCTGCATCGTATTGCATGCGTCATGCTGTTACCTCAATCCAACCCAACCTAATACTAACGTAAATGCCATTTGCACTAATGGTGTGCTGCTTACCTTTTCCTGTACATCTTTCTATTAACTATTGCACAAAACCTAATACTTTTTATTATTATTTAGTTATTTGCACAATTGGTTGGATACTAACTGCATTTCATCGTCTATGTATTTGTATTTACACAACTTGCATAGACTTTATTTATTTATTTATTTAGGTCCTAAAAAATCTCATGCTTCCTAAAAAATATTTTTCTCCCAACTCACTCACTAACTCTCCAGTGACCAGCTTAAAACCAGAAAGGTTAAAGGCCAAGACATGCATTAAACATGTGAAAGAAGCCACCGCCTCTTTCTGAGCTACGACTGCACATACTACATCACAGAGCCACAGATGTGTCATTCTGATTGGAAGGAGATACAATTTTTCCACAAAGAGTGTTGTGAGAAATTTCCCAGGCATCTACAGACAACCTGAAATATATATACTGCTGTACACTCGGAAGCGGAATGGTTTTTAAATGCGCCACGCGTACGGTACGATATATTAGCTTTAAGAAAATGCTGCAGTATGTCTTTAACGCCAGTATAATAAGAACTGCCAAAAAAAAAAAAAAAGCACTGAAGCAATGCAGCAATGCAAATTATTTACCATTTAAAAGGTACTTATTTTTTTTTCTTCTTTTATTCAGCTGCAGTTTATAGCGGCACTATTTTTGCTAATCTGTCCCGTTTAAGCGTGTACACTAAACACGGCTTTAACAAATTAAATAGTGCAAAGAGAAGCAAACTCATTAGTGGCCAATCGAGCCCAGTGTGGGAAAGAGCTGTGAGAGATTACAGTGGTGTACAAGGCTAGGATTCCACTCTTCAACAACCACTTGGCACTAATGAGGGAAATAATTGACTCATGCATAAGCAGGAAGTGTACTGTGTGCTGGTGCAGTCGTAGCACTGTGCATATGATTATTAGGAGATATAAAAAAAAGAGCGACGCTGGCTTAACTGTTAGGGATTTATGGATATGTCGGCTTATCGATCGGAGGGTCATGAGTTCAAATCTCCGCCTCAGTGGTTTCCGACACATAAGAACACATCAACTCTCTTGCAATGTTTATGGGATCCCAATATTGAAGGGAAGCTCTTATAAGTGTGAACTTGTTTTGAGCACAGTCTGGACATGAAGGCACGAAAGCTTGAGTAAACTGTTTCCAGACTGCAGGAGGTTAAATGTGTGTTTGTGGGGTGTGTGTGTAATGCTGGTGGCTTTGCCAATATTTATATGTTAGGGATGTGCATCTCTATAACTGAGGCTAAAGCGATCACATCTCAATGCATTACACACGGACGCTTTTAATTGCCGGATGCGTTCATCATAGCGGATTTCGGTGCTTGATTTGAGACAGCAGTAAAACAAATGTTTAGTGGTTAAAGATTATTTTTCGGTGGAGTTTATTATTTTATATCTGATTAAAGAAAGAAAATCGTCAATAAATGTGTGTTGCATTGAAGGTTTGAATTTTCCTTCTTTATATTTATTTATTATTAAATTTAATAAAATTTGTGCAGTTAAAATGAATTAGCGTTAAGGCGTTTATTTTTTTGCTTTCTGACCTCGTTAAACCAGACATTCATTTTTTTTAAGTTCTGTTTCCAGGAAGATGCAGCTCTACCTCTGCCATGTTATTCTAGCTTTTACGTGACTCTCATGACACACCTCGGTGTCTGTAGTGTTATGATACGTCATATTCATGTAGCAGCAGTGATGCTGAGAAACGAAGAGAAATCAATATGCATATAAAATATTGGTCACAAATTATTGATCACTTTCTAAATAATAAAATTATAGTGCATCTACCAATAAGTATATATAAATAAACCAGGTTTTACTGATGCAAATATGTTAAATGATGCATTGAGAATACAAATAACAACTTGTATGGTGGTCTAGTGGTTAGGATGCGGCCCTCTCATTGCATCGATCATTGTGTGCTTCACCCAGAGTGTCATTCAAGCTAGAACCGCCATTGCCGCTTGGTGCTATCTACTTAGCATAACCATCCGGTTTAGCGGCAGTTCAACAGCAGAACATTTTGAGTGGAATAAATGATGGAAGAAACTCCTGACTCGAACTTGCCACAGCACCTGTGGCCTTCTTTGCACAATTCTTTGTTAAACTGTTCAAAAGATAGTTTTGAGCTCATGATGATTTATTAGATATTATTAAATCATAATTCTTTTATACTTAAGTATATTTAAAGGCAAATAGTTTTGTACTTTAACTCAAGTGAAAGTTTAAAGGGAGCACTTTTACTTTTACTGGAGTCAAACTCACTTTTACCAGTCTTATTCACCTACTTTTAATTACCGTATTTTTTGGACTATAAGCCGTTACTTTTTTCCCACGCTTTGAACCCTGCGGCTTAAACAATGAAGCGGCTAATTTATGAATTTTTCCTGGGTTTTTCCAGGTTTCACAAACTTCAAGCCAACAAACGTAGCATCATAACATTAGACCAATAAAATTGCAGAACGGATTCAGGTGAACCAATGAAACTCTTTATATTAAATCAGATACACTCCCACTGAATCGGGCCGCACCACATCATAAATATTGATGAGGTTCCTCTGACGGTTGACCTGCCGCTCACTCGGACTGTCTACAGGAAATGCGAATCATTCGTTACGCTGAAAACAACCGTGCATAAAAAAACGCACTTCACCTGTGTTCTGAGCTGCACGGCATTGGGAGAAAAGCTTCACCGATGGTGATTTTTAAACGCACGACGATGCCAAAAGATAAACTCCAGAGAGAAATAGTTTTGAAAGGAAGGAGGAAGACGGTGAACAATGACTTTCTTGGTAGGCTACTGTTTAGATACAAGCCTGTGTAACAGGACACTGTCTTTCGTTAAAGCCTGTGTAAAGTTCATTAGTTTCAGTGTAGACACCTGCGGCTTATAGACAGGTGCGGCGTATTTATGTTAAAAAAAATTCTGTGCTTATATTTGGGTGCGCTTAATAGTCTGGAAATTACGGTATAAAGAAAAACTAAATAGCTACCCGATGCAAGTTAGTGAGGTTAAGGTTTGGTTTATGCATAGCATTATTTCTCTGTGATAAGAAAACAAGTCAATATAATAAAATGAGAGAATAATAAATGTAATGTGCGTGTGCTTGTGTGTGTGTGTGTGTGTGTGTGTGTGTGTGTGTGTGTGTGTGTGTGTGTGTGTGTGTGTGAGAGAGAGCACTTCGGTGGAATAAATTTCAAAGGCATGCTGTAGATCTCAGGGGTCTAAAGGAGTCAGAATTTAATATGCATTTAATTAGTGTAAGTAAATATATTAAAGCAGGTCTTGGACCTCCTTGCAAAGTGCAGTGGGATTAAGGGAATTCTTTGCGTTTGTGCAATGCAAAACTGGAAGTTTACACACACAGGGAAATTGATAGAGCTCTTTAAGGGCTAAGGAACAGTCCATAAGGGGATGGAAAAAAAAGCAAAAAAAAAAAAAAGCAAGCAGAAGGATTTGAAATTCTTAAAATGAACGCTGTTCGAATCTGCCAGCGCTCTGCTATAGACCATACAAACAACCTATTGGTTTCTAAATTGGATACATGAACACAGATGTGCAAGACAAAAGATAATGAGGAAAAAAATAACTAGGAGATTGGAGTAATAAAGTTGGGTACAATTAGTGCTACTATACATGCGTGGTGTGGAAATCTATTAATTTCCCCAAAACACCTGTCATGTCTCCGTCATGCATGACAGTCTGGCACGCCTAATTTGCTCTCGACAGTCTGCTTTCACCTTTCCCTCACACACACACACACACACACATTCTCACACATACAAAGTCAGCAAGATGGCGGCAGTGTCGAACTGTAAACGCATTGTTAATTAATCACGTTCTCTGTTCGACACCCCGAGAACCTCGTCGAATTCTTCACCCGTTCCCCTACACCGGTAACTAGATGACTGGAGGCTGCGGTTGGTCTGCGCGTTAGCACGTAGCTGCGACACGTTCTGGTGTGAACTACGAGATCTCGCACGTCACAGGCGGAGAGCTGAAAGTGGAGTCGTGAGAGACAACATAAGGGAGATGTCAGCTCGCTCTCGCTCTACTGTTCGTCTTCTCCCCGTCGCCGTCAGGTTTTAAATATAGCCCTGTTTCTAGGCATACTGGTGCGCACAGCACAAGCTGCGAAATAGGGAGAAGTTCGGCGCTCCGTTCTTGACTTTTTCACCTCGTGGCATTTCCGCCAAACCGACATCCAGCACGAGCTAATGAAGCAGAACTTAACGTGAAGGAGGCCGCAGAGGGGATCCTCATCCGGCCAAAGTGGAAACGCTCTGAAAAATGCGGCTCCGAAATCGAATCGGGTTTGCGTCATAAATTATGAATCGCTCACATGGAAGTTGTGTAAATCATATTAAATTTATAACTGATATGAGTTCTAAGGTACGATGAATAAAAGATTGAGGAGATGGCAGGGGGCAGTGTGGAGAAAAAAATGAAATAATAAGGTGACATACATAGTGGGTTAAAGTTTCTGAAATAAGAAGGCAGCTAGTGGAAATCTAGATTAAAGAGGATTGCCAGAAGATGCAAGGTTAGGAACGGTGATAAGCGCGAAGAACAGGGTGAGTTTAGGGTTTCCATTTAGCATGGAAAGCTTCGGCTGCCTTAGTGCACTGGTGGTTTAAAAACGAGGTAAAGGTCTGCAAAACACTCCATTTTATCATCTGTGCATTTGTGCCTACATTACAATCACGTTCCTAACAATATATTAAAGCCATATTTAAGAAGTCAACTCAACACTTGATGTGTGAAACGCGAAATAGCATTCACATAATGAAAACCTGATTATTTCTACAGTTTATCACATGGGAGGTCTGAATTCTTGAGACTTATTGCCCGGAAGGTGTGCGTTCAAAGATGTGAACGCACTGGATACTTCCAGTCAGTTTAATCACTGTCATAGAAAAGGGGAAGCTTAATGGCTAAAATGTTGAACCTCTGATTAAAAGTTCAAACCCTAAAACCATAAAGATGTCACTGCTGGGTACCTGAGAAAGGCCCTTAACCCGTAACTGCTCGGTTGTATAAAATATAAATATAAGTTGCTCTGTTAATAAGTTGCTCTGTTAATAAGTTGCTCTATCTGCTAATTGCAATAAATGTCATTTAATGCTCTGCTTTATAAACAGCCATAACTATAGTAACAGTTGCAGCTACAGATGGATGCAGAATGAGACAGCTAATTGTAAACATTTCCTAATTACCTTACTAAGCTAAATAGAAGTAAAAATGTAAAAATGTTTTTGCAGATCATTCAACTCATATGAACACAAGATTTGTGTCAGTTGGTTATTCGCCTTCCGGGACATGAATTACAGTAGTGTAATGCACACCTAGCTGTAGATTATCCCTAATATACTGTACATCTAAAATCTACTCACTTTAATCAATAGATATATGGTTCTCTTTTGGTTATATCTCAATCACAATTAAGGTTATGGCATTTTACATTTTGGTTACATAAAAAAAAAATGATAAAAACGAAATTAAATACATGATCCTCCCTATTCACTAGTGTTTTTACCAGAAACCTAATGGTGACATAAAAGCCAAAAGAGCATTTTCTCTTGGAGAGAAATCTGGACTAGGTTTCTCAAATCGATCATACATGCGGAATAGGATAATAAAACGAGTGCTCAACTACTACAATGTTTTATGTGCAGGAATTTGAAGAAGCTTGGGCTGAATGGCTACACAGATTTAGTAATTTATTTTTTCATAAAAAATGCTATTTGCCATATGAAAAGACTAACCTTGGAACTCTTGGAGGCCATTACAGAAAACAATGGGATATGGTAGAGATCAGAAGGAATCAGATCCACCACCACAATAAATGAGAAGCACCACCAAGCTGCTGGGCCTCAGTTACATAAAATCAGTTATATTATCTAGGGTGTTTGCCAAATGCTATAAATGTGAAGAACAAATTAATAGTATTCATCAAATGAAATATTTTCAATATTTTTATAAAAGACCTTCCAGAACCCATACAATTGGAATTATAACAGTCCAATAATTTGAAATTTAAAACATTGCATTACCAGACAAGTGAAAAATAAATTTTAGAAGGTCATATATACCAGGACCCACCTTTGCTTCTCAGTAGAACTCTTTTTGAGGTCACTGCTTGCTGCAGTCATTGGCTCAAGCACCATCACCTGAGGTCCATCCACCCAGCCAAGGCCATTATGGACACCAACGTGCAGCCTTCGCTCCTGCACCACCATCGAGCGCATCGCCGCACCCATTCTCTAAAGTGTGAACGCACATGAAGACATGTATCATCAAACATGTATGATCAAACATGATGACTTTACGGATCAACCTTTTCTCTATAGTTGACTAAACCTTTTTAAATAACCTCATAGATACATTAATAGTTTGAAAAAGTTAGAATAGCATTTTAATGTTTTATTGGTCAAATTTAGAAGATTAAAGTGATGTTTGTAGGCATAATATATATAACAGTTGGTTAGAGATTAAAAAAAAGATAATATTTGATGTATTTATTTTAGGCAAAATTTTAACATATCAAATTTTAACATTTAATTTAATTTAATTTAATTTAATCACAATGTTCAAAAAGTCCATCTTGAAAATGTCCTTGTAAGTTTATTTCATGACCCAATCAATTACTTCCCAGCCATAGTGGAATAAAAAAACAGCCACTGTATCCACACGAATATATTTGAGCTTGTGAAATTCGTGAGTTCTGACTAGTGCGCTCTCTGACCATCGAATAAAAGGACGTAAAAAAAACACAGTTTTTAAAAATATCCTGATTAGTGTCGATGAAGCTTAAAAAAAATAAATAAAAAGAAATAGAACAGCTACAAACTGTTACATTCACCAAAAGTTAAACACAACACAATGTGTTGACAAAATACTGAATTGCGGTCATGAAATCGTAATGTGTGCAAAGGTTGTGACACGTATTACTTTGAAACGGAAAGTTAAGGCTGCTAGATGGTCCCGGAGTCGCCAACTCGCAATCTTATTGGTTAAAACAACATGTGCTTTACGCTACATTCGCCCGCACTGCTGATTTCAAAGGCCTTACGGCAGATTTCTTTGACCCCTAAAATATGATTAGATAGAAATTTCAATAAACACAGACACTCCCAAAAAGCAGCTTAATCAAGAAAAAGCTATTAAATGAAGAGAAAAGACTATTGTGAATAATTGGATACATATTTATGAAATAAATATATTAAAAGTTAGTGATTCTGCTCTTTAGACCAGCAGAAAAGGCCTTGCTGGCCCTGATGGCTTGCCATTGATTCGATATTTAACCACCAATAGGCTACGGTCTGCTATTAAAATTTACACAATTGCATCCTCAAAAAACATCCTACTTTTGCAGCAGACTAAATTGAGATTTTAGGTAATGAACTTCCCAAATATTCAAGTGGGGGGAAATAAAAAGGGGTCAAAATATATGCAAGGAACTGTATGATCTTAGGATGTTTTTTGGCCGGAAAAAATTGTGGTAATTGTGTAGAAATAATAACACGTGTGAGGCACAAATGTGACAAATCACACACACACACACACACACACACACACACACACACACACACACACACACACACACACACACACACACACAATGCATTACACATATGCCCTATATGTGTTTAGTCTGCAGAAGCATCTCAATTGGCAAGCCTTGGTAGTGATTAATCCTCGGAGGAGAATGTGGGCTAATGTGTGTGTGTGTGTGCGTGTGTGTGTGTCATGGTCGCATGGTAATGCTGACATCCAGTCAGTTCTGTCCTCTGGGTTTCTCTGTTCTTTATTGATCACCTCTCTCCTCTGTTTCTAATCAAAGGAGGGCTTCTTCTCTGCGAAAGCAAGTGCATGCTGTTGAAATGACGGAAGAGAAAAAAGTGTGGTGTGGAAAGCAGCCAAAAGAAAACCATTAGCATATTTATGTAAGCCAGATATAAACATAGCAAGCGTGTACTGACTAGCCTGTGTGTAAGTCTGCATTCCCAGACTCACTCACTGACCAAATAATTTTTTATTTAAAACTTTTATTGGTAAATATCTACAAATACCCACAATAATAAGTGCGTGTAATATTTAAAGACTAGCTTTAGATGTTCAGCCTCATTCTGTGATCTTCTTTTGCTTAGCTTACTGTAATGAAGTTAATGCAACTGAGTGTCTTGTTACAAAAAAGGAAAAGAAACAAAATGGGCATAATGATTTCCTTTTTTTATTAGAAGGACCGCATTAATATGAAACCTGTGCTATGTGTACATTACAGTTGGCAACACTGCTCTCAATGCTGTTAGAGCTCTACTCATTCTGACCAATCAGAAATGAGAACTAAACAATACTAATGTACAAGATAGAAACCTAAACAACCTCCATTGGGCCATAAGCTGAATAAAATGCATGTTGAGGAGCTTTAATCGGTTTTAAAGCTGACTATATTCCATTGCAGAGGAGAGAAAGAGAGGGCATTCATTTCAACAGGAAATATGTTATTAAGAAGCAACAAACCTTGAAATCAGAACAGTGCTGAAGATTAGTGCAGTTTCACAAACTGCTGACGTTTAAACTATTCTAGACAATTAAGCCACTGTTATGTTGTTTGCATTCATAATAATAGCTCAAGAGTTAAATTCGGTGGTGAATGAGTCGGAAATAAGACGCTATAACAAAAAAACAAAAAAACAATTAGGTCAAGTATTCCCCTGGTGGTCTAGTGGTTAAGATGCAGCGCTCTCACCGCTGCGACCCGGGTTCGATTCCCGGTCAGGGAACCATCCCCAGCCACGCTCAGTGCCGGTCCCAAGCCCGGATAAATTGGGGAGGGTTGCGTTAGGAAGGGCATCCAGCGTAAAACGTGTGCCAAATCAAAAACGTGCGGAGGATCCGCTGTGGCGACCCCTAACGGGAGAAGCCAAAAGAAAGTAATTTTTTTTTAGGTCAAGTATAGTTTATTGTTAGGGCAAGAAAGTTTAGATACACAACACTGTATGTCACCCAAATGAGGATGGGTTCCCCTTTTGAGTCTGGTTCCTATCAAAGTTCCTTTTTCCTTGCCACAGTCACCATGGCTGCTCATCAGAGATAAATACACATCGTTCACCATAACTCTTAAATTCTGTAAAGCTGAGACAATGTCTGTTGTGAAAAGCGCTATAGAAATAAACTTGACTTGACTGGCCCTAAATTCAAAGTATAGTAGGACAAAAAAACATGCTTCAAATAGACTTAAGTTTTAATACACTAGAGAATGAATTAAATATGAATTAATGATATTATTATATGAATGAATCCACAATCTTGTATAAAATTGAACATTTGAAAGATGCAATGCAGAAAGTAGGACTAAAGCGCTTCCACATATCCATTAATCAATACCCAGCCATGTTTAGTAAACATATTTGTGAAAGAATATATGACACCGCTACCACCACCACAGCATGCTTTTACTGTCAGACACCTGCTGCTAAGATGTATTAACTGCTAAGCTCGGTGGCAGAAGCAGTCGGAAGTTGTTTATCACAGTGGTGGGTTTACGCGAGGCTGAATCAAAGATGAACAGCATTTCTCCACCATTTTTTACCCTCTTCCTGCTTTCTACCCAGACCACCCACACTCTCGCTTCTCCAATTAGTATATCAGGTGTGCTGAGGGTTTCAATGCAGGGCTACAGAGAAAGGCAGCGAACACACCCTAATCGACATGGTGATTCAAACAGCAGAAGCAGCAGTCAGCAAGAAGAGTGCCAAAACTTCTCCTCAAGTAGACATAATTCAATTTTGTTTTTTAGTTCAGCCCCAGTAAATCAGAATGATACTTTTGACTCACAATCCAATATGAAACCATGGCTGAGGCATATAGAATGTGTTTAAAAGTGTTGAAAAAGAAATGAGATCTATTCTTTATGGCATTTATTAAATCATATGATTTGATAAAATTATACTTTTGATTCAACAATCTCTTTGAATCAAAGTTTTAGCCTTTTGAATACTGATAAATGTAGGTTAGAATCAGAACATAATCAAGAATCAAAATTGGTGACTCATGTCCGAAATGGTATTGTGTAAGGAACATTAGAAATGGGATGCAAAGTCAATTTTCTGAGCCGCACATTCACATTATTAAAAATAATATATTAAAAACAAGCATTTGAATTTAAATTAATGACATGTCCGTGCTAATATGTTTTTGTTTTATTTCTCTCGGATATAATTTTCTCTCTGTTCTGGCCTTCCATTCACACTGAGATGCCGTTTTTGGTCAACAAAAGCGTAACTTTCTGAAAAAGCTTTCTTGGACTGTGGAAACAGAGGCTTTTAAAAACGATGACGCACTTTTAATCATGTGATGGTAACTTTCCTTAACAAGTTTAAATTAATGCCAGGTGGAAATTATGTTAACGTTTTACAGTACACAGTGCACAGTACAGTACATGGAGGTAAGGGTTTCAGAAGTTTCAATGTAAATGAGCAACTTTTCAGGAATGGTTAAAAATGAAAGAGTGAACGCAGAGTGTTTGGCGAAAACGCCGTTTTTAAATTAGTGATTAGTTTAGATGAAGCTAGCGCATGTAGGACGTTTTGGAGACAAGGTGAGGGAGGCTCGATTGAGATGGTTTGGACATGTGCAGAGGAGGGACATATCGGTAGGAGAATGCTGAGGATGGAGCCAGCAGGAAGGAGGAAAAGATGAAGGCCAAAGGGGAGGTTTATGGATGTGGTGAGAGAAGACATGCAGGTAGTTGGGGAGAAAGAGGCAGCTGTACAGGACAGGGGGGTATGGAGAAGGATGATCCGCTGTGTCGACACCTAATGGGAGAAGCCGAAAGAAGAAGAAGTGTAGATGAAGCCTTAAAAGGAAAAAAATAAATAAAACGGGTACAAACTGTTACATTCACCAAAAGTTAGACACAACACAATGTGTTGCCAATAAATTAGCATATAGTATGCATTTTGCAGGTGACGCTGGCTCCGTAAAGGCATGTGTTCCTCACGCAAATTTGTTCAACCAGGAACCTTCTTTTAGGGGGAAAAACCTCTGTTTTAATGTTCAACATAGTACATTCAAAGGCTTTCCCTAGAAAGAAGGATGGGAAGGAAGATTCAACAATTTCTAAGAAGGAACAGTACAAGAAGAAAGTCTGATTAACTAAAATGGTGCAAGTTTAATGCCTATAAGTTTGTTCCATATAATTTTTTATACCTGATAAGCAAGCCAGTAGTGATTGTGGCAAGAAAAAACTTCCTGAGATGGTATGCGGAAGAAACTTTGAGAGGAACCAGACTCAAAAGGGAACCCATCCACAGCAGCCATTCATTGCAGTTCCATTGTTGACATGTGTAGTAAAAGGTGTGTAAATGTAGAACTATTCATGCAACCTGTGGTCTTGAGCCATTTCTGTTCTGTGCTGGTCTGTTGCAGGCTAAGAGTCTAATGACTTTCAATCAGGCATGCTTTTTAGAATACTAAGCCGTATACTATTCAAATTGAATAGTAGAAAGTAACCTGAGCCCAGGATCAAACCATCTACCATGAAGAGGCCCTCTGAACCACTGTAACACCTCAGAACTATCACATTTCTCCTTTAAAATTGGAATTCTTTGCTTAATATTTTAATATAGCACTTTGGTTTGGCATCAGGCAAGCAGTTTTTGATAGCTTACACTCTGATCTCTGGGACATTAAGGTATTCGAAGAGCAGCATCAAGTAATTAAATCAGGAAGTGTTGTGACTGGCTTGAGCAAATGCCTGCCACGAATGCCAGCAGTTTAAAAGAGCAGCGGAGACTCAATTGCATTAATACACTCATTAGAATTCATGATGCTGTTGTACTTGGCTTTCCTCACGACTGAGGCAGCCCTTTCTCGAGAATTTGTGGGATTTCTCAATAAATCATGAGAGAATAAATTAGGAACAGGACACACACTTCACTGGAGAGCCTTACCGTTGTTTTGCCTTCCCCAGCCTAGAAGTAGGTTTTAATGTTTTGGGTTTAAGAGGAATGTTTTAATTAAAGAATGGACAACTTTTTGAATGTTGCCTGCAGCAATTGACAGGAGAGGTAGTTATAGTTACAGAAGAGATCCTGACATGCACATAACAGCTTACATTTCTAATTATTTGCAGGATGCTATGCATGGCTTCCTCTATTTATCACAGGCAATTTCCTCCCCACAGGAGGGCTTCACTCAGAGGTCTCCAGACACCAGGGATCAAGTGGGATGAGACACACATCCAGAACCCCAACTCTTCCTTCAATCCAGAGAATCATTATGACTGGGTGTGGCATCAGTTTCAAAAGTCACAAACCCCAGGTGACAAGAAACTTTTACTTGAACTTTTAGAATACCAACCGAATTTAGGTCCACTATGAATATAAATAAGGCATTTTTGAATAAAACTTGGCAAACAGACATTCATATAGCATCTAGTTGCGACTAGAGGTGTTTATCCAGACTGGGATCCCACGCGACGTAATTAAATGTCATGTGGATGCTTTTAATTTCAAGCTTGTGAGCATTCAAAACACGAAGACCGCAGAACAAACTAAAGACCGCTCTCGTTAAGCTGAGTGTGAACGATGAATTTAAAGCGATGCATTTGCTTCTTCGTTCATCTTTAGTAATTGTCCAGTCAGAGTTGGTTTACATAAGTCTGGGGGCTCCCAGGCAGTGCAGCAAAAAAGGTTCCCCACATTGACCAGAAGGTATATGTTTGGTTTTGGGTATGAGGGACGCCATGATGTCTCTTCTCCATCAATTACAGCCACACGAACCAATCATGAGAATTGTGAGAGTGGGTTCTATTGGTCCCTGATCAATAAGCTTCACTCACCTTGCCATCAGGGTTGTTAACTATCATGTGATCAGTGGGTGGGAGAACTAAAAAAGTGCCGGAAAAGTTATGTTTATATTATTTATATATTATAAATCACAGGAAGTCCCTGAGTTACAATGGAGACGCATTTCGATGACCCCAATGTAAACTGAAAATATCATAAGTCTGGACATGGTCCAGTAATCCTCAATTGGATACACACCCAAAAACAAACACCACAGAGATTCTAATTCTTTAACAACTCAGTTCTTCTCTTTGTACTTGTACTTGCCTTTTTTATATATATTGAGCCAAGCCTAGTGTTTCCTTTTTGTAAGGTTCCTGACAACCAGTACTGTTGCTTGACTTTGATTCTACCTTGCGATTTGGATTGGTTTGCTCTTTTCTCATTAACAATGAGCTTCCTGCATTTGACAAATTAATACAGATAGCAGCACTGTGTTACACTCTGTATCTTCACTTATTCCATTTTTTCCGTTATATTTCTATGTAACATTTTTTTTGTAGACTCAGCTGTGCATTTTGCAGCCAAATTGTTAGTAAACCTAAACACTGGCATAACGAGCAAAACAAGCATATTCATATTCTAATTCTTTCATATTGTTCGCACGTAAGCTAATTACAGGGGAAAAAAACAGGGGGTTGAGACCTCGAGAACGATTTAAAATGAGGAAAAAACATAGAAAGTTTAATGTCAGTAGCATAACCCAAAACATCTGTTTCATCTTTTTTTTTTTTATCCCTGTTCTTTTCCCACTCAGCTGCTGTTTTCTTTCATCCGTCCTCTCCTTCTCTCTCTGTGCTGCCACGAATTGTGTTTCCTGCCCCCAAAATATGAATATTTTACAGTTAAGAAGCTTAAGGGGAACAATGAAATGGCCTGCAGTTAAATTATACCCTATTTTCATAGCCACACTGTGGAGAGAGAGTGGGAGTTTGAGAGCAATACAGAAAGAGAGGGAGAGGGCGGCAAAGAGCGAGCATGGAAAGAAAAAAAAAATTATTGAAAGGAATCGAATTTAACAATATTAAAGAACGGAGAAGAGGGAAAAAAGTAGTCTTGACTCCGAATGTGATGACGCTCGTCCTCCCTCTGCAGTTTCATCGTCTCTGCTGTGAAATGTCTCAGCTCGAAAAGGGTCACACGTCATTTAGCTCAGCTGCTGTAGCAAAAGGTCGTCTGACTAGACAGCCACCAGCCCACTGCTTGAGCCACAGCGCAGACATTACATAAAGATACAAATCAGACAACACACACACACAACCGGGGACACAGAAAATTTTCCAGGAATAAGCTCATGTTGGCGAATAAGTGGAATGGCGTGCGGTCATGGAGAGGGCATTAATATACTTCAGACACCACACTAACAATCTCTCTGGAAAAAAATGCTCCTAACATGTCCTTTTTCTTCTTAAAAGAGAGGTACCATTAATGGCACATATCTACAAATCTGTAGCATAAATCCATCTAAAAAAGTGCACGAGTTCTTCAAACTTTGAAGGCAATGTTAAACGTTTTCGTAATTAATTTTGTAATTAATGTACAAAGAGAAGTGGTAGCACATGGGATAAGATGTTGAACTTCTGTTCAGAAGGTCATGGTTTAAAACCCGATCCACCAAGCTGCAAGGCTCTTAACCCTCAATTGCTCAGCTGTATTACAGAGAAAACTGTAAGTTGGGTTTCTGCCAAATGCCATCAATTCAAAGTCGAACTTTGGGATTTTTTGGCAGAAAAAATAAAAAAACAATGTTGGATTTTTATTTTTTATTTTTTGAGATTTTTGATAAAATAAAATCCTTTAAGATAAAACTAGGAAAGTAGGAAAGTTTGTTTCCTGCTCGTTCATTCTATTTTACACATAATAGTTTACGTGGCGGTGATCAGTTGTGCTCTGGTGTTTACTGTTTTGTTGTATTGATTTGAATAAGAATAAGCAGAGCACAAAGGATCTGTAAAAACTTATGCAAGCTGTGTTTTCTCTGACCAAGTCCAGTCCGATTTACTGTCATTTCAGCCATATACAGTACAGTACACTGGAAAAAAAACGACGTTCCTCTAGATAGAAGGCGGTGCATGAAACCACATAAATGAACACAATATAATGGAAAAACACAACTAAGTAGAATACTACACAAAATTCATGAGTGCAACAATATTTAGTGCAAAAACCATGAAAGACCGTAAACACAGTAACCAATAGAATAGATGCTTACAGTATAAACTGTAGTTGTTCAGGCTGCCAAGGAGACTGTACTGTACAGGCAGAAAACTTTTAGTAGTTTTTCATCAGAATTAGTTTGTAATTGATGATGATAGATAGCTATTGAATAGTTATTGAATAGAAAAGGATTTCATGGCTTTTCTAACATTTGCAGTCATACCAGGGACTCGAAAGTTTCTGGGAATAAACCTACAACAATATAATCCAGTGAACACATAAAACAGGTTTATTTTTTCAACATAAGAGTTTAGTGTCTCTTTAAAGAGTTACTATTAAAACAAATTCTAACTACGTGTTGTACTCAAATTCCTGTTATGTGTCTAAAATACATTTTATAGGTATACTAAATTCAAATTTTGAAATTCAAAATACATACACCACCTGAACTACTGTATATTGATGTGCTTTTTGAATATCCCATTCCACATTTCCACTAGATTTCGAAGTGTGATTGTGAAGATTTGTGTTCATTCAGCAACAAGGGTGTTAGAAAATTCAGGTACTGATGTAGGGTGAGGAGACCTGGGGTGCAATCAGCGTTCCAATCCATCCCAAAGGTGTTAGGTTGTGGTCACAGTTTTATAACAGACCACTTCAAATCTTCCACTTCAGTCCATGTAAACCATATGTAACATGTTGGAAAAGGTTTGGGTCTCCTAGTTTAAGTGAAGGAACAATCTCATGCTACCGCAGTTTGTGGAAAAACCACATACTGTGTGGCTGGAAAACTAAGCTGTTACAATACTTTTGTCCATATAGTATATAAAACATGAAAAAAGAAGTAGCATTAAACAAGGTATCATGCGTTTTAGACTTTTGTGTAATTTTTGTTTTTTTTATCAAATTTCTTCTATTTTATTTAATATGAAAAAAGGCTTGCCTTCGTCCAAAACAACTTTGATGTCAAGAATAGATCAGATTTTGTCTTTCTCAGCAAATATACTGTAGTCTATGTGTTTTTTTTTTTTTTTACAAGACCTTGCATGAGAGAAAATACTCAGTGCCCCTGCTTTAACCCCAAATTGCTTTGAAGCTCTAAATTCTCCACCGCTGTGAATGAAGTAATGGATGAATGAAGATGAATGAGGAAGACAAATGGCACTGCAGAATGAATGTATTGCTAAAAATCTATTCCCTATCACCAAGCTGAACCGATTTTCACCCGCTACGCCAAGACGCACGCCTCCAAAAATACAGAAATTAAATAAAAGAACTGAATGAAATCTCTTATTTCAGGCTAAATAGAGTGAGATACTGTCATCTTTGCTCTTAATCCGAAAGTGATGACTTCGTAACGACTCGTGAGTATAATTGCTCGCTCATAAGCACTCGGGTCACAAACCTGAAAACGTCCCATAACCCTGCGATTCTAATTTACGAGGACATAGTGAACTACAGCTATTATGTTAGAACACTAACGGGCCATGTCACGGACCATGAGTCAACGTCATCTGATCGATAGGAAATTACATTACTGCCGGATTTGGCTTCAGATAGACAGTATTGATAGACCAGAAAAGGCAGAAGATGAAGAAAGGTTTGGGACACTTCCATAAATTTCGAAGCCAAAGAGTTCCTTTGCCAGTAGATCTATGATTATAATAATAATAAAAAAACATGTTTAATAGGCCAGCTTGAAACACTTAGGAAGAAGGTAGCATGATAATTAATTAAATAAAACATAAATCAGTGTTTAAGAGCACTCACCTCATTGCAGTACAAATCGATATGATGACCCTAAAATGGCAATGGCCCTGACGAAATTTTAAACTAAGTACAAACCATAATATGGAGTCTTGATAACATGATGGACATGATGTATCTATTATAATAGTATGATAAAATAATAAGAATAGTATAGCTATATCTATAAGATAAGATTAAGGTATGTCTTGTCTTGTCTACTTGTTAGGATTCGTTTTTACTATATTGGTGATCTGTGTTTTTTGCACTGTAATACCATTGCCTGAAGTGTTTCAGTGCAAGAAAATGGCTAGGGGTTGAGCAGAATTCTGGTCGAATCAACAAAGGATCTCAGGCCAAGTTTAAACAATCTATTAGCATCTATTTAAATACTGGCAGAAATTTTGGATTAATATTCACACCTTGTACAGTATTTGTTGCATTAATGGTGATCAGATCTCCTGTATCCTGTATTATGTATCCACAAAAACATTCTAACCACCATCCTGAAGTACCAGATATCCTGCACATTTTAGAGTTTGATATAAAAGCATATAAAAACTCAAAAATGCATAAAGAGCAGGGTTTGCTTTTTATAAAAAATGAATAAATAAAATCAAAAAGTTTGCTTGCACTGGTTTTCTGGCATGTCTACCATTATTTCTTGGAACATAAATCTGCCCACATATTGTACCTGCTCCTGCTTGCACTGTACAAAACTCTTTAAAAGTGGAACACGTACATGCCTTTATATGATTTCATTGTTTTCTGAGTTCTGCTTTTTTCTATCGGTTCCTCAAACATCTTCCTCAAGAGGTCCAATTCCCTCAAGCCGATCTGAATCTTAACCGAGTGCGGGTTTGACACTGAGCCAATAGATGTACTCAAATGTGTATTTTTTAATAGGAGTAGTGTGTTCACACTGAAATTCAGAGAGATGTAGTGCACAATTAGAAGTGTAGTCCATTGTACATTGTTCAAAACATGTCATTGTAAGGACAATTGCCTCTTTCCTAGCTTCAGTCCCTTGAGGTGCTGTTGTTTTTATGGGAAATGTAAGGATATCTATGGCTGGTGGATAAAGCAGCATAGAGAGTTTACACCACTGCCGGTGTTGGTAGTCGTAGAGAGTTAGCATTCAGTTTATTTTTGGTTTGTGGTGGTCGAATATACTCCATGTAAAGTCCTATTTAGTCCCATGTTCATTCATGTAGCATCTTGGTCCTGGATGAAATAAATTTGTTAACGTTTCACTGTGTATGGTAACAGCTGTATATAATTGACATGATAATAAACTGACTTGACTTGTGTAAAAAGTAGTGCTGCAACTAATCATTATTTTGATAATCGGTCGATTGATTGATTTTTTTTTCCGATTAGTCGCTTATCAGATAAAAACAAAACAAAAAAACGAATATTATGAGATGTTTTGCTTATTATAACTATATAAAAGCTTAATTCAGGGTATTTATGTATAATAGTGTACTTTAAAAAATGCAAAACCAAAAAAAAAGCACAAACAAATTGAGATTAAAAATACATATATATATACATACACACCACACACACACATATATATATATATATATATATATATATATATATATATATATATATAGTGCTTGAGGGCAGCCACCTGAAGGCTAGCTCCACGCTACATCCGGCCTTTCCTGAAGTCCAAGGCGATCTACCCAGTGGCAGTTCGCCTCAAGCCCCGCTGTGTCCGCCGCTGGCACTTGTCTTTCGTTATGGATTATCATGCCTTTTTTGAACGTTCCCACTTCAGACGCCAAATCATTTCTCGTTAGCCACATTAACGCTTCTGTCTACACACCTTACATTCATTTTGGTTTTTTAAACCACAGTCAAATCGGCTTTAAACTTTTTTTTATCAGCTTTTTCCGGGGGTATCTTTGAGATTTTCGATAATTTTTTTTACTTTCTTATTTGCATGATTTTTTTTTACTGCAACTTTCCATGAGGCATCTCAATTTTTTTCTTGAATCTCCTGCAACATGCCCACTAACTGCACACTATTTATCCTGTTGCAGATGCAAATGTCTGGTGGAAAAATTACAATTTGGCAAAAAGACAGTTTGAACGAGCAAACAGTGAGTCAGGTATTTTCGAGCACATGCTACTTCTGTCCAAGAAACTATTAATTGGCGACCCAAATTAATTAAGTGAAAGTCTTCAAAGTGTTTCCTCCAGCCTCCGGCAGACAGAGATGTGGCTCTTTTTTTTTTTATAATGAGGACAAGCATGAATGGGAGACTAGGAAAAAAAAATAGTAAAAAAAAAAAAAAAAAGAGAGAAAGAAACAGTTTGTTTCAAAGAATTTAGATCTACACACTTTTTGATTTAATAAAGAAATTAACTATTGACTCTAATGTCTTCTCAGAGGTCAAAAACCTTTCGTTTTGACGTGTGTGTGTGTGTGTGTGTGTGTGTGTGTGTGTGTTTGTGAGTGTGTGTGTGTGTGTGTGTGTGCAACTGAAGTTGCTTGGCTAGATGAAGAGACAATGCATCAGGAGTCACCCCGTTGAAAAGGTCACCCTCCCACATGAGGGCCAATTAGAGACTCCCGTCAACCACAATCACAGCTGAATTACCACCTCCAAAAGGTGGCGGCGCAGAGGTCGCGTCAGGCAAGAAGCGAAAGACAAGCGCCACAAAAGATTGATAATCAATCTCTCATTCTCGCTCTCTTTCACTTTCGCTCACTCCCTTTGTCTGCTTGTGTAGTTCTCATTAGGATTTTATGGAGACCAGAGGCACCTGTACGGCTCCTAGTGTCATTCCCAGATCTCAAATGCTCTCAGAGGCTCATGTAGCTACTTGATGGGCTCGATTTATTGAGCCATTAGACAAAACCAAGTGCACGTGTCTAAATCGGAAGATTTTCACAAGACGAGCTGCAGGACAGGCAGATTACAGATCTGCATTCTGATTGGTCAAAAGGGGTGAATCAATAAGCTCTTTTTTTAATATGCTGCTGTTTCTATAGTAACAACTAAAACTAATCTTAATACAAAAATACAATATTTAAGTTATTTTATTAAGCAATGTTTCATTTTAGTCCGCAGATTCTGCACCCACTTGTTTCTCCCAGCATTTTCTGTTTGATTTTGAAAACATCTTCATTTTATATTAAGGGGGGGTTGGGGGGGGACGAAGGCTAGCAATGGATTTCCCAAGCAATAGATTTCTTGAACATTCTATAAAATTGTGTAGATAGTTGTAGCTGTAATCTGGTAAAAGAAAAATACAATCTGACAAATTTTACATTATAATTCTTTCTAAATAAGTAATTTATTGCACATTGCTGTGGCATTACAGGGATTATTCAAGTCAGCACTTACTGTACTATGTAGTAGTAACTTTTCTTAGTAGGTGGTGCAACTT
The DNA here is from genome assembly GCA_039877035.1 of Silurus lanzhouensis. Classification (NCBI taxonomy): domain Eukaryota; kingdom Metazoa; phylum Chordata; class Actinopteri; order Siluriformes; family Siluridae; genus Silurus; species Silurus lanzhouensis. Next base: position 1,213,274 of record JBCEWE010000488.1, read on the forward strand.
CTATTGCACTTTTGGACACTATATTCAGAGATGGCCCAAACATAATCCACTGTCCTCACTCCTGTTATAGTCACAGCACCAAGATGCTCCATGTTTGCATGAAGTTAAACTTTTCTCACATTCTTTGCACCACTGGACCTGCCCATATCTATTCACTGAAAAGTCCTCAACCCTCGTTGCATTACAAATACTACATACAATCTTAAACAATATAAAAACAACTAATTTTATCACCAAACCCTACAGCGATGCGTCATGTCAAATGTTTTTTTTTCTGCTTTTTGTTTCCAATCACTTTCTAAATAATGAATGCTCATAAGCATGACATATGCAACCGTGATTGAGACAAAAGTTAATGGAATATTGATTGCTCGGAGATTAGAAAAGTCCAAACTACAGCAGACAAATTAATTTTTCCCGACTTGCTCTTGATATCCATTTCCCCGTCCGGAGTTAATTACTTGCTTAGAAAGAGAAAAAGACAAAAAGACAAATCACAGCACTCCAAAGTACAAACCATCAATAACACGCTGGAACGTTCTGTGGACCATGACGTCCTCCTGAGGAATTGTGTAAAACACACTCTGATTCAAAATTGCAAAAAAAAAAAAAGACTGTCGTGTTGATTTTGCTTCCTGCCACTGCTTGCAGCAGGTAGTTTCCCCATCATGCATTATCAATCTGCTGTGAGAGGAGGTTCGCCTGCTAATAGGTTTTGTCCTGGTCTGATGATCATGACACAGACGTGGAGTCTGGAGTGTGGACACGGGGGAAACGGGTAGAAGTAAAAGTGGTGTGGACGTATACACATACACACACACACACACACACACACAAAACAGCTGGTGAAGCTCACTTTAGCGCTGCTAAACACTGATCTACATGAGGTTTTACACACTGGGATTATTTGCATGCTTGTGTTGGGGTGGATGTGTCTGATTAGCAAGTTTAATAATTTTTTTACACATACACACAACTAGATACCAGAAAGTTTATGATCAGCTGATATCCAATATGGACATCCTGTTAGACACTAAACCAACTTTCTTGACACATTTTATGTAAATGTATACAAATTTATACAGAAAAGAATACATTGATGGGTGACCTTATCATCGTAAATCTGCTCGAATCTTAACAGTGCCACAGACACCCATTGTCGGCAGTTCAGGAAAGCAAAACTGGCTGTGTTTCTGGGTGGGAGGAGTGCTGCTCTTTTCACTGCCAAGTGACACTACGCGATTGTTTGCGTCTGTGAGCTCATGTATGCGTAAGAGGGCGGATAGCGCTTTCCTCAGAGTGTGTGATGGAGCATGAGCAGCAGTTCAAAAAGATGTGGGGGCTAGCTTGATGTGTCTTAGAGAAAGCGCATGTTAGATTTCACCCTCTGTGGTTGGAAGCTTCTGTACTTGTATTAGTAGTATTAATATTATTACTACTACTACTACTGCAAGTACTAGTATTTATACTACATCTATTACCACTACAACTACAACTACTATTACTACAAGTGCTACTATTAATGTTACTGTAACCTTTTTCGTGTCACTTCGTCTCGCTCCGTCTCCATAGCAATGGAAGCAATAGGATCATGGGTAATTCTGACAGAAATGTCAAAGGTAATCTTTTTTCAACATTTTTATAAGAAAATTAAACTGTAATAAATGTGTGTCTCCAATTAACGCAGTCCCCTAAATTTACTGGGAGAATATATTCACTGTGTTGTGTAATGTATTATCTGAACCACTGACGATGGTTTGTAAGAGAGGGGCTTACCGAATATAAAGCAATAAATACAAGGATAAAAATCTCCTGCTTAAACGTTGAGTAATAAAAAACAACAATACAGCATCTGTGGTATCCAGTGACAGAAAGAAAACTTTGGTGGAGGCACCAAAAATACGAAATTCATTACATAGAAAATCTTCCTTAATGACACGAAAGAAAAAAGAAGGAAACGCATGTCTAAGAGCAGGAATTAATAGATTACGTTCCGTGACGATATCACGAAATGCCGTTAGACTGAGCTGTAATATTACTGCTACTACTACAATAACCATTATTTATACTACTACTACTACAAATACCTTTAGTAATGTTACTACATCTATTACTACTCATATTACTACAAGCGCTACTATTAATACTACTACAGTATGTGAGGTTTTACATATCGGGCGGTGAAACAGAGGGAAAGATGTCAGAATTAAGTTTGGATCGGATTCAATGCATAACTGGGCTTTCTGTACTCATTTTTTTTTTTTATTCCATGTTCTATACTCCGAGATATGAGAATTGCATACGAATCCTTTATGTAAAATAATGGTATGAACAGAGTGCATTCATCTAAACAAAGCTGACATGGCATCTCCGTGCATGTGTGTGTTACACATCCAGACACATTAACAAGTTCTCAAGCAAACACACACACACACACACACACACACACACACACAAACGCGCGCACACAAACACGTCAAAGAAGGAGCTAGAGGTTTATCATGACTGAAATATTGATTCTCACTTTCATCCATCCGTCCTCTTTCCCGCCCTCTCCCTCGCTCCGTCTCGAATGAGTAAATAAGTGCGAGCGTGTAAATGCATCAGCGCTCCTTGAGGCTCCTCTCACCTCTCACCAAACGACAGAACGAACAAACGTGGCTCTGTAATTACTCTTTATGAGAACTTTGCGAGGATGGGGGCCTGGTGCAGAGTGAGTAATGGCTATGCTGCATTGTATTCAATATAAGACACGCAGACTGTTTCCCACGTGGGTGTGATAATGACAGCAATAACACTGAGTGAGAAAGCAGTGAACAATGAGACAGCAACACACACACACACACACACACACACACACACACACACACACACACACACACACACACACACACACACAAGGCAATGATGGCATGGCTGCTTTAGCCCACGTTAACTCATTACATCTGCCCAGGAAATTTCTGAGTGGATGGTGAATATGAGAAAAGAGTTCAAAACCGGTGTGAAATATGAGTAAGGCCTGCTCACGCTCAAGAAACCTCATAAATCCTAAAAAAATAATTTATTGTTACTAATAGAGTCATAAACTGGCCATAAACAGAAGCAATATCAAAATAATCGTTAAAATATAGCAATTATCTAATATCTCTTAATTGCTTTTAAAGCCTCTTTTAAAGATGATCAAATGTGTATTGCGACTGAAAAAATAACACATTTCTTATAAGTTAAAGAACTAAATGTAAGACATTGGTGGATGATGTTCCAGTGTCAGAAAATATCCACCTTCCATGGCTTCCATGGCTAGTCAGAGTTTATATAGCACAGTGCGATGCACTGTGTATTCTGACACCTTTCTATCAGAACCAGCATGAAATTCTTTAGCAATCTGCCACTGTTAGCTGTTAAGAAATTCCCTGGGTTATCTGTTTTGTTTTTTTTTTTTTTTCAGACTGCCACACATATAACAACCTCCTTGAAACAAAATATGAATTAAACTGTCACACAAATTAAGCAAATGGTGTGGCAAACCTCCTTTTTGTCCAATATCAGGTGAAAATCTGGTTTCACCAATTAACAGCACTGATGACTGAGTGCTGAAATGACAACAGAGACGATTCTGTTTCTCCATATGATTATTATTAAAAACAAACATTTCTATTTGAGCGTATTATGTGTGCATGCTCAACAAAAGCTGCATTGGCAAATTCAAGTACATTTATATACTTGTTTATGTATACAGTATTTATGCGTATTTATGTACTTAAGATAATGCAAAGGCGTACATGAAAAACCAGCCTTTGAATGCACAAGGTTACAGCTGACGGCTGTGTTACCGTGTTGTTGCGTTCGTTGTTCAGCTTCTCCAGCAAATCCGTCTCGAAGGCCTGTATGGAGGGAACAAGGGACACACACACCCTTTCCAGCACACACGAGAACGCCGCCAACGATCGAGGTCTCTGAAGAGCGTCTCCTGGAAATACATGAAAAATAAAGAAAATCATTTCAATAAAATTGGAACAGGTGAAGCTTTCAGAGCAGGTCTCAGAAAATCTAAAGGCTATTTCAGATACGAAGCATTCAGTCTTTTTACAATCGACCCCTGGTGCGTTTCTCGTTTCAGCGTGCTACGCTGTGCGGATGTGAAACACGGCCGTTGCGCTCGGGGATCGAGACTGTCTGAACAAAGTGTTCTTTTCAATATTACTCGAAATTCATTAACAAAATAAACCATACTATTGGGGGGGTGGGTTAGATTTTGTAGCCCATGAAAGCCAAAGAACATAACTTGCAGGAATTGAATATGCGATGGATATTTTGATTAAATTTTGACTCTGGCAATTTTGACTCTGGCAATCTCTCCATCTGGATTGCAGACATGAAAGCGTCATACATCTGTAGTTTTGCGTTCTCTATACAATTGTGCCGCTTCTATTTTGGCTGGGGAAAAAAAAATGTCTTGAACAGTAAATGATCTAGTTCTGAGATCAAGTATGTGCCAGTGGAGAGAGTTTCACAGGAAATTGAAATAAATTCCTAGTTGTTGTATGATGATCAAAGGTTAACCTGACTGAGCAATCGCTTTCATGACTGAGTATTCAAGTAAAATCCACTTTTTAAATAACTGCACGTTAAGACTCCGTGATGCATTATGTCTTCTTGGTCATCTATTCAGCTAAGCAGAGAAGTCCTGGATCTATAATGTCTGTCTGGCCATCTAATCATTTAAAACATGATCATTTCCTCTACTTCCAGGCTTCTCATCAAGTTCAGTCTGCCCATCTAACCCGTATAGACAGTTAAAATTGAGACAGCTGTTCTTCTTTTATCCCATTTAAACAAGTGATTTGATTAGTGGAGCAGATATGCTATTACCCGGTTCCCGAGAATACAGGGGCTCTCAGCGTTTGGCAGTTCAATCAGACATGAAAATGGACGGCGAGTCGGACGGTGTTGTTCGGTATGAGGTAAGAAAGGTCGTGCTAGTGTTTGAGAGAAGACTTCTTATTAAAATTCATTTGATCAAGACCAGGCCATCGAGGAAATGTAAAAATGGGAAGAGAATTCGGAGTCCCTAAGAAATGAGCATCATTACTCCATAATGGTCTATAAAGCAGTGATCTAATAGCTGGCTTGTGAATTGTCTATGTAGTGTGGTTTCTTTTTTTTTTTTGTTCTCACAGACAGAACAAAGAAGACATAAAACCTTTCCCAAAATACACTATATGCTCAGAAATATTGGAACACTTGGCCATATGTGATTCTTTACCAAACTGTTACTATAAAGTTGAAGAAAAACAATTGTATAGGATGTCTTTGTATGCAGCTGCATTAAATTATTTGATTGGTCTGGAAAACCCAAAATTATTCCAGAATGCTAGTGTACCTGTGCACTAAACCATCACCATGAAGATTTGCTTTAGTAGGAATGGAAGATCTTGAGTGGCCTGCTATAGAACTCTGATCTCAACCCTATTGAACAACATGGGATGAATTGGAACAATAAATGAACACAAATCTCCACAAGGTCACTTTTAAATCCATAGTGGAGGTTTTTACAACAGCAAACGGAGACTAAATGTGGAGTGGGGGTGGTCAAAAACCACATTTGAATCAACTAAACTTTAGTCCGTACAGTGCAGGTGGGTAGGAGTGGAAGATCTTGAGTGGCCTGCTATAGAACTCTGTGCTCAACACTTTTTTGGGATGAACTGGAAAGCTGACTGCACCCAAGGCCTCCTCACCCTACATCAGTACCTGATTTTACTAACATCCTTCTGGCTGAATGTGCAAAAATCTCCACAAGTACACTCCAAAATCTAGTGGAACATCTACCTGAAAAGTGGAATTTATTGCAACCGGAAATGGGGAATAAATGTGGAATGGGAAGTTTAAATAGTGTTGGTGAGGTTCTTTTCAAATCTAAAGGCATCGATTAGTGACCTCTTAAAGCTGAATGAGAGTGTGATTGTACAAGAATGGTAAATCATAAACCATCTGAGCTCTGTTTCCAAACTAATCTTCAAACTTTGTTGTCCTAATGGCTAGCGTTATTTCCCAGCTGTTCTCAGCACACACACACACACACACACACACACACACACACACACACACACACACACACAAATACAGCAGCAATGCCAAAAACTCCAGCCAAAGTGTTCACTTTATACCAACTCATTGTTGCTGTTCATTTCAAATTCTCTCTGAAAGGCCAGATAGAGGCTTGCCCCGAAGGCAGCTAGCTGCAATCAGCCAAACACAAGCGGTTGTGAATGTTTAAGGAGGCACTGCTGAAAGCTTATGTTCAGTTTAAAAAACAACCAGCATCTTAGGCAGTGCATTTTCTATCATATAATATGGATAATACTTTGATATACATTTTTTATAGTCTACTACAACTTAAACAACTAAATGTTTAGTTAGATCATGAGTCAGTCCATATACATTGTATTAAACAAAAGTTTGTGGACAACTAACCATACGATTTGTCTGCTTTTCGAACATCCTATTGCACATTTAGTCTCAATTTGCTGTTAAAGTAAATTCCACCTCTCTGAGAAGATGTTGTATCATGGCGTGTATCATGTTTCACTAGATTTTGGAGTGTCAGAGTTCTATAGCAGGGCACTCAAGATCTTCCACTCCAACCCATGCAAACCATATCTTCATGGAGCTGGGTTTGTGCATGGGTCTTGGGAAATTTTTATGCCATCGTATCCGAATACATCTTTTACAATTGTCTGCCTGAAAATGTTTGTGGTTTGGGGAACAACCACATTTTGCTGGAAAGGTCAGGTTCCCTAATACTTTGGTTTATATAGTGTATGTCATGGTGGTGAGATAAAGCGTGATGTTGGAACTATAACTTGTTTTAATAATCCTTGAATTTTCAATTCCTGTCTGTCCTACAAAAAAAAAAAGAAAAGAAAAATACAAAGCTAAGATATCATACGATACAGTTACTGACACCTGAGTAAAAGGAAATTAAATAATACAATAATATTGTTAATTACTGCTGATGTTATTATCGTTCAACAGCATCTCATTTGTCTGTTTAAATAATCTGTTCATTTTTGTTTATTCGTTTGTTTTCACTAACGCCACTCAAAAATGTGAAAGCACATGACCACAATGTTCTTTGTTGATGTTTGTTCAATACAATTACCACTATGCTCAGAGCAGGATAAGGACAGAGGTTTTGTCAAGCCCGGAGCTCTCTCTTAAGAATGTGATATAAAATGATTAAACAAGACAACTTTTCTCAGCAGGACAAATCTACTTACTCAAATTTCCAATACTAATTACAGTTAAAATCCCATTTGCCAGAATCCGAGATGGCAGAAAAAATTGGATTAGGTGGAAATTCACAGTATAAGGTGTACTGAACTCAGCTTGACCCGTGGAATCCAGTGGTGCTTGCTTATTAGATTTTCTACACATAGTCCAAAAAGCTTAAATTAGTCCCACTGCGAGAACATTGGCAACACCTGGACCGAATTTAGTTGGAAGGATCCATAGACCCTTAAACTCTTCCAAGGACACACGAAGAAGAAGAAAAAGAAGGATAAAGAAAACAAAGTAAATATAAGTATAATAACAACACTAAAGTGCCTACACACGTTCAGTACTTGCAAATAATAAAGAAATACTATATTATTGTATTATTACAATAGCACTGTATATATTTACTTTAAATAAATTACGTTTTTTTTAATATCGTGTGTCTACATGCTTTTAAACAGCATTATATTTTGTGCACATCAAGAGATGTACTGTATTTGCCATGTTTATGTCATGTTCACCAGATCCTCACATTTCAAGTTTTTTTTTTTTTTCTAAATGTGTGATTTTTTTTTACCACCAAAGTTATGTACTTAAATGAAAGGTTGGATTTTTCTCTTTTTTTGCATTTGGGTTCTATGTTGTTTTAAAAAAAAAGGAGAATTTTTAGAAGTCCACGACCACATCTTAAACAGGGGTGCCAATAATTGTGGAGGGCACTGTATTCTGCTTCTATCATTCTAGATGCATGAACTCCGTGTCTGCGAGATGAGCACTGAATTTCGACATGAATGAAGTGTTAAAATGCATTTCCACATTGCATATATATGTGTGTGTGTGTGGTGTGTGTGTGTGTGTGTGTGTGTGTGTGTGTGTGTGTGTGTGTGTGTGTGTTTATGGATTGTTAGTGTGTGGGGGTCTGTTTGTGGGGGTGTGTGTGTGGAAGAGTATACTGATATGGCATATTTGTGTGAGTCAGAGCCAGTGATGCTTCACTTTTCAAGGATCAGTCTGTCTATCTCAGTTACAGCCAGAACTTAAGAACTTTGGTCTTCACACACACGCACGCACGCACGCACGCACGCACGCACGCACGCACGCACGCGCAGAAGTGTACATGAAGAAGTGTAGCCAAAAACAAAATGAGGTTAAAGAGTAAGATCGAGGTCCATGACTGGCAGAGAGAGAGAGAGAGAGAGAGAGAGAGAGAGAGAGAGAGAGAGAGAGAGAGAGAGAGAGTGAGAGAGAGAGAAAGAGAGATCAAGAGAGAGAGCAAGAGAAAGAACGCAAGAGAAAGAGCGAGAGAGAGAGAGAGAGAGGAGAGAGAGAGAGAGAGAGAGAGAGAGAGAGAGAGAGAGAAAGGGAAAGTAATCACAAACACACAGGTTCAAATAGCTGTTGTTCTTCTATTTAGCAGAGTACTAAGAAGATTACTTCATTCGATTACACAGAAATTGGACTCAATTTACCACAATCGGTTTACCCAATTGTTATTGAGGTGTGTGAAGGATCAGTCAGATTTCTTACTGATGATGAGACTGCACACAAACTTTGCTAATGAGCTCTAATTGCTAATCTTATTCTAAATCAAATGAGAAAAATAAATAAATAAACAGGGACACCTCTGTACGTTATATATTGACTGGCATCTCCATCAAATTTCACAAAGACGGGTTTATTAAAAGAGGCATTCTAACAACACCATCCAAACAAAATGTGGGGAAATTGAGCAGTGACTAGTTGAAACAATAAAGATCACAGCTGGTTGGGAACTCCAAGTCCTTACAGCCATTGTGACTTCCAAATATGGCAGATGTAAACATCAACTCCCAAACCACACACACATACAACAATAAAGATTCCCATTCACAATCTCTCTGCAAAGTAACAGTATTTATGACCTGCTTTATTGACTTACCATTAACTTGATAGCTCAATTCCAACTTGTTTTTGCCACTATTTGATCCTGATTGCATATCGTTTTGAATTCGAATGCCTGCATTAACTATCTGTTTTTACTGCACTTTGTATATGCTCATGTGAGTTTCATGACAGCTTTTGATTGAAAGGTTATGATTTCGAATCCCAGAACCACCAAGCAGCTACTGCTGGGCTGTTGCTTTGTTTAATAAATTAGATAAATAAATAATCTGTATCAATAAATATACCCTAACACTGGTTCAACAAACCATGGAGTAAGAATACTATTACTCTATATACTATGCAGGGAAGGTAATATACGGATTATAATGATACCGATTTACGCTTGTCATTTATACATTTGAATTGTTTCGTACTTTGTTTAGTTTAACCGAATTCAAGACGATAAATTATTGTATATATAAATTTATACTACTTGCACATTCTGAATCTATTTTCTGAATAATTTTCTTTCCTTGTGGACTTTTTTTATACTTAGATTTTATACTTTATAATTTGTTATATTCTTTTTCTCTTAACATATACATTCTTCAGTATTGGACATTTGTAAAAAGCATTTCACTACATGTCGCACTGTGTATGACTGTGTGACAAAGAAATTTTGATTTGATTTAAAATAAACCCAAACTTTAAAAATACGACACCTAAAATATTTTTGAACATAAACAAATTTTGCTAATATTTTTTTTTATACAGTTCCAGATTAGATTTATACATACAGTGAGGAAAATAAGTATTTGAACACCCTGCTCTTTTGCAAGTTCTCCCACTTAGAAAACATGGAGGGGTCTGAAATTGTTATCGTAGTTGCATGTCCACTGTGAGAGACATAATCTAAAAATAAAAATCCAGAAATCACAATGTATGATTTTTAAACTATTTATTTGTATGATACAGCTGCAAATAAGTATTTGAACACCTGAGAAAGTCAATGTTAATATTTGGTACAGTAGCCTTTGTTTGCAATTACAGAGGTCAAACGTTTCCTGTAGTTTTTCACCAGGTTTGCACACACTGAAGGAGGGATTTTGGCCCACTCCTCCACACAGATCTTCTCTAGATCAGTCAGGTTTCTGGCCTGTCGCAAAGAAACACGGAGTTTGAGCTCCCTCCAAAGATTCTCTATTAGGTTTAGGTCTGGAGACTGGCTAGGCCATGCCAGAACCTTGATATGCTTCTTACAGAGCCACTCCTTGGTTATCCTGGCTGTGTGCTTCGGGTCATAGTCATGTCGGAAGACCCAGCCTCAACCCATCTTCAATGCTCCAACTGAGGGAAGGAGGTTGTTCCCCAAAATCTCGCAATACATGGCCCCGGTCATCCTCTCCTTAATACAGTGCAGTCGCCCTGTCCCATGTGCAGAAAAACACCCCCAAAGCATGATGCTACCACTCCCATGTTTCACAGTAGGGATGGTGTTCTTGGGATGGTACTCATCATTCGTCTTCCTCCAAACACGTTTAGTGCAATTATAACCCAAAGTTTTATTTTGGTCTCATCTGACTACATGACTTTCTCCCATGACTCCTCTGGATCATCCAAATTGGCAAACTTAAGACATGCCTGGACATGTGCTGGTTTAAGCAGGGGAACCTTCCGTGCCATGCATGATTTCAAACCATGACATCTTAGTGTATTACCAACAGTAACCTTGGAAACGATGGTCCCAGCTCTTTTCAGGCCATTGACCAGCTCCTCCCGTGTAGTTTTGGGCTGATTTCTCACCTTCCTTAGGATCATTGAGATCCCACGAGGTGAGATGTTGCATGGAGCCCCAGTCCGAGGGCGATTGACAGTCATGTTTAGCTTCTTCCATTTTCTAATGATTGCTCCAACAGTGGACCTTTTTTCACCAAGCTGCTTGGCAATTTCCCCGTAGCCCTTTCCAGCCTTGTGGAGGTGTACAATTTTGTCTCTAGTGTCTTTGGACAGCTCTTTGGTCTTGGCCATGTTAGTAGTTGGATTCTTACTGATTGTATGGGGTGGACAGGTGTCTTTATGCAGCTAAGGACCTCAAACAGGGGCATCTAATTTAGGATAATAAATGTAGTGGAGGTGGACATTTTAAAGGCAAACTAACAGGTCTTTGAGGGTCAGAATTCTAGCTGATAGACAGGTGTTCAAATACTTATTTGCAGCTGTATCATACAAATAAATAGTTTAAAAATCATACATTGTGATTTCTGGATTTCTTTTTTTAGATTATGTTTCTCACAGTGGACATGCACCTACGATGACAATTTCAGACCCCTCCATGACTTCTAAGTGGGAGAACTTGCAAAATAGCAGGGTGTTCAAATACTTATTTTCCTCACTGTATTTACTCATTTCAAGCTGTCTTTCTAAGAGGAAACAAATAAATCTGGAAAAAGAATTGGAAAACGCATCTAGAAACAGGCTTTGTGATATAATAATTGGGTAAAGAGAAATATTAGCTAACTTTTCCTTTATGCATGATACCGTGCTGGCTTTCCAAACAAAGATTTAATGTATGGCCTCAGGGGTTTCATCACTGATATTTAGGATGATGTGATATTTCTTCGTAGCAAAGCAGGAGTTATGAGGTGAAGCAATAAGGCAGGAGTGGATCTGTAGGAAGTACAAGCGTTTTAAAAGGTAAGTAGTGAAAGGCAGACTGAGGGGAACAGAGAGAGACTCAGAGATAGAAAAAAAGGGAGAGGCAGCAAGAGTGTGTGGAAAAAGTGTATTCCTTTTGAGACTCGAGTCTAGAGTGTTGTGCGGATTAGCCTAGCATCACGATTACCTCCTTTTTATTTATTTAGTTATTTTTTACTTTACATATTTTTCTCTGCTCTATCAAACTCACCACAATCCATTACACACTCCTATAAACGTAGGTTTTATTCAGTGGTGAGAATTCCTATGATCGAGATTCAGCCTAAATCGATCCCAAACCCCGTAGCAAAAAGACACACAAGAGATATACAAGGTGTCTGATCATAGCCGAGGCTTGACATTGGACCCAGGAAAGTTCTTTCCTGCCAAGATATCCTGAGCTGTTCCCATGACAACAAGGATCTAATTTCATTTTTATTTTCCCCTGATGGTTCTGAGAAATATCATCCTTTAAGCTACTTTTGGGGAATACTTAAAAAACTTAAAATCATTTGCTGTCTTGGATTAGGAGAGATTTGAGATCCGTGCGTAATCTTACCTGTGCTGTCAGTTGGAGGAAGGACCCCGGGGATGAGCTCGTGGCCAGAGACCATGATATTGGGTGGCAGGAGGTGCATGATGGGATTGAGGGAAGGGTGTGGTTGGAGAGAATAGAGCAGCTGAGTTCCCTCTATCACTGACAACACAGTGTTCACTGTAAATAAAAAAAAGTAGATCACACACAGAGAGGATTAATCCAAAAGTTTTGAAACTGTGTTATATTTACAATAATTTAGCATGAAATACGTGTTTCTTTTCAAGGCATTGTATAATTGCACAAATTGCCCATGCTGAACCACTCAACACCAGCACAGACACGCTCCATGGCCTTGAAAATAGATTCGCTCTCCCTCTTTTCTCGACATGTTTTTTCATCTTATACAATAGCAAAAACTCGCCGCTAAGTCAATACAAAATGCTTTTATTGAACCTAACCTTTCACTGAATGCAGCATACCAGGAGTCAGCTGTGTCAACTAATCACAAAATCACAACTGGGAATCCGCACTATTAAAAGTGTAATGCTACAGAACAGTCCAAAGTTCGCTACAAAATTCAATGCGATTCTCAAACAGTGGAGGGTCGATATTTTATATTTACAAGATTATAAGGAATAAAGTGTCAGAATTGTGGACTTCTTGAATTGTGTGACTTTTTCGGCCATTTCCCTGCACTTGTATATGTTGATTAATGCCAGTTATCCTGCATGATGCACAGTGCACCTGATTTGCATTTGGGAATGCCCACAAAGACAGCAGAAATGACAAGAAAAGTAAAAAGGAAACTCCATAAAAACTAGTAAATTTGTTTGACTCAATTATGGCAAAAATAAATATCAAAGAAATCGCAGCAAAACCTCTCAAAAAGAGCAAAACAACAGAACCCCTAACAACAGAAAGGCATGCGTGATAAGATGTTATGGAGCATGCAACACATCGCCTCATGAAACATCACCAGATCTGTCAATTATCAATCACTTGGTGCTAGAATTGTGCTGACTAAGGTTTTTTTTTTTTTTTACTTGAGTGACTACTCGTATTTCTCTTAATGCATATAGGTTAATGTAGTGTAACATGTAAAAATTAATGGCACATTACTTATCCTTACACTTCCAACACATCCAATTTCAAGAACTGACTGCTCAGTTGCTGCTAAGTATATATCCCACCCGTTGGCAGGTACTTTACCACTGTAGCAAGATAATCAATGTTATTCAATTCCCCTGCCAGTGGTTGTATTTGATTTGAAACTGATCTGGATATATAGATGTACTTTACTGCTCCACAAGAGGAAATCTGTTTCAAAATATCTAACATTTTAAATACATATTTTAAAAATCAATCACATTTTAAACCATTGTGTACATTTAAGTGTTAATATGGATAAGTCACTACAAACACACAAAAAGATGGTATTATTATTATTATTATTATTTACAAATTATGTCATCCATCCATCCATCCATCCATCCATCCATCCATCCATCCAAGTACTAATAAGTAAAGTTTTAAATGTGCTTTAATACATTTTTGCATTCACTTGAATTAGAAAACCGGAACCTGTTCCAGCATGGCAATGCCCCTGTGCACAAAATACACTTAATGAAGATGTTGATGATTTACATGGTTTGAGAGGAAGATCTTGAGTGGCCTGCTATAGAGCTCTGATCTCAACTCTTTGAACACCTTTGGGATGAATTATAACACTGAGTGTACCTCAGGCCTCCTCACCACAACTACATCAGTACCTGACTTTAAACACGAACGTTCACAAGCACACCCAAAGAATCTGGTGGAACATCTTCCCAGGAGAGTGAAGGGAATTATAAGAGCAAATTGGATTAACTGTGGAATACGATGCTCAGAAATCGCATACATATGACCAGGTGTATGTAATCTTTTAGAAATATAACGTTCCATGACCCCTCACGAGTAACAAAAAAATCGTGGTTTTTGACTCTCCTTTAGCTGGTTCCTTTTTCAAGGAGAATTGTACATGTACTGTACTGTAAACTTAACAAAAATTGTGAATTACTTGTCATAAATGTTTTATTTACTACTTTAAATGAATAATACAATACAATTTTTTTTGGTAATGTATTAGTACAAACATCAAATGTACTTTCGAGCCAATCACGGCTTCTCGCGGACTATCAGATTTTTCGCACTATCGAGGTTGCGAGTGTAAAGGTCAGGAGTATCGAGGTTCCACTGTATATGAAATGAAACTGATCCATGTTGATGTACAAAAAAAGTCGGAGACCTCGCAAAGTTTTAGGCAGTTCAGCGCCGCCTTTCACATATTTCAATTACTCGATATTTTTTATTTTTTAAAGCTACACTTCATCGACTCCTCCATGTCCACGATGTCATTATGCCTCTACACGCTGCTGTAACCTGTAATTTGCCGTATAGTTTTTGTCCAATTTATCTAGTAGCAAACCATATGCGTTTATTCAATGGAATATGATGAGAATGTGAAACAAAACGCATCAATGTGGAAAACATCCAATTTCAAGAACGAGCAGCTTCAAAGCAACAGATTCTCATTCATCAGCTGAGCTTACATTTTCAGAGATCAGACCCAGGATTGTACATTGTGCTAATTTCTATGCGGTTATAAAAAGTAGGGATAAAAATTTAAACTGTGTATGAGTGTAAGAAATATACATGAATCTTAAAGTCCAGCATTTCAAACCAAATTTCTAGCAACTCTACATTAACATATAGTGAGGTGGATTTGAGAGACATACAACTGTTTTATAAAGTAGTTACTGATTCAGGGACTAATATATGCTTGGTGTAGGGTGCGGAGTTAAAATGGCAGAAGCGTGCAGCACATTTTAATAAGAAGGCGGCTTCATAAGTAGACAGGAAGAAGATGTGAACACTTCACAAGAAAAAAGGTATATACAGGATTTCATGATAGCCACAACACACACAAACACACTCTATACAAGCATGTATAATTGATGTGTAGTTTGTGTATAGTGTACATACAGAAAATTGTTATAAAAATTCAGAAGATATTGTTCATACCATCTCAGATGCAGCTGTACTTGTTTTTAAACTTCCTATGTTCCTTCTACAGCCACTCTCCCTCCACTTGCTTCCTCAAGCTGCCTGCATTAAATTTAAAACACTAATGGTGACCTATAAATAAAAACAGACCGGCAACCCTCTACATCACAGAACTCCTCTGGTCATGCACTCAACCATGCTCCTTCTGATCCTCCACCACTGCTCTCCAGAAACAAGAAAGACATGCTTCATTACTCTCCTCAGTTCTGGCACCAAGGTGGTGGAACAAACCAAAATTTTTACCTAGTAAATAGAGCTAATGTATGATATGATTAATAATATTGCAAAGTGTGCTACTCTAGGGTCTGATTATCTGATCATAATTTAAGGGACATTTTAAAACTGGAAACTTGCCATGGAAATTAACGGGAATATATGGAAATTAACAGGAATTAATGAGAATAAATTTGGAATTTACAAATGCAATTTCAGTTGAATGCTACCCTGCACATTTATCAATTGCATGCACACAGCACACCATACACCCAAGCAATCACCCTGACTAATAACTGATCATAATTATATTCCCTGCTCATATCTATCTAAGTACTGCACAGAACTGTCAGTCATCACATTATCCATATGTTGCACACACTATGGCTGCTATATATTGTACAGAGTTCTATAGTAAACTCTCTAATCATACCTGGCACACAATACTGTCATTTGCACTACCATGCACTCCCACACTTTATGTACATTACTGATCTGTATCCCTATTTATTACCCACACTGTCTATACTGTCTCATATTGTCTATATTGTCTTGTATAGTCTGTTTTTGTCCTGTCTTGTGTGTTTTGTCATGTATAGGTTTTATTTACGTCTGTACTTTTAAGTCACAAACAGCTGGAACCAAATTCCTTGTGTGTGTCAACACACTTGGCCAATAAACTTGATTCTGATTCTGATTCTGATACCCCCTACAGGCACTGTGCATTCCTTAATAAAATAACAGTAAATTTCTTGAATCCTGCACACAACACAATTTCAAAACAATGTCCATTTTGGTGAGAATTCACATAATTTACATTAACATTATAAAAAATGTATGCCTAAAACGTTCTTGTGCTGTGTGTAAGCTACTGTATAGCGCAACAAAATTATACTAACAATTAAATCAAAGTCAAAAATATCAGTTTTTAAAAATCTGTATTAGTTTGCATGCATGTTATGACCAAACAAAATGTTTATATTTATGTTTGTATATGATACACTGTATATACATTTCCCCAAATTTCTAATAAATT